>JAOQMS010000005.1:24746532-24787801 GCA_027563885.1 Erythroxylum longipes | reverse complement strand
ATGAATGTTTTAAGACAAAATGATAATGTTTTCGAATATGTTAGACGATGCCATGTGTAAGTTAAAGTCGTATTGCTTTAAAATACCATTATCGTAGGTTATGTCCCTAAAAGAGTAGGTACGTACCCTATGGTAGTGGGATGTTACAAAGACTATCTCAAAGGGACTCTTCTCTGTTGCCGAAAATCTATACAAGTTATAAAAAAACTATGCAGTGTTAATCAAACTTAACCAATGACGTTGGCTTGCACTTATATAATGCCTTAACTACTCCTCTAGTAGACCATTGATCGCCTCTATTTGGCCATCCTTCTATAGGTGATTTGCCATGAAAACTTCAAATCGTAACCCATCATGTTGAAAAGAGATGTCTAGAATTGACCTGTAAATCTAGCGTCTCGATCACTCGCAATATTCACAGGGACTCTGAAGTATTTCACCACTTTTTTTTAGAACAACTCTGCTGCAATATCCGAGGGACACAATGTTGTTGCTAATATAAAGATCCTATACTTAGAGAAACGATCTACAATCGCCATGATTGTCGCTATGTTTTCCACATTTGGAAACTCACCTACGAAATCCATCGAAACTAACATCCATGATCTTTCAAGAATGGACGAAGGTTGCAGTAAACTGGCTTCCTTCTTCCTCTCTGATTTATCCAACTGACATACAAGGCACGTCTTGACATACAACTCAATGTCATTCTCCATCTTCACCCAATAGCAAGAACGAGCTAGGAGCGCCATCATCCTCTGAACTCCAAGGTTATCATCCTACAGTGAGTTGTGCGTCTCCTTTAACAGTTGTTTCTGCAAGCTACTAAAACTTGGCATGTAAACTTGACTAATCTTAATCATTAACAATCCATTATCATTGAGCCAAAACCTGCGCATGACACTTTCCTTAACTTGTGAGATCGACTTACAGTATGTGCTATCCAATGGAGCCGCAACTTTGATTTGCTACAACAGGTTAGACTTTACCCTTGTAATGGCACGTTAGACTCCCTTGTAATGACAAATAAGGTCGTGAACACCTCCTTCTAATTCAAGGCATCTGCCACATTGTTGTGCCCCCCAATTTATGCTCCCACGTGAAGTCATATTCAATAAGAAACTCCTGCTATCAGGCTTGCTTCGCGGGTAACTTCTTTTGGGTCCTGAAAAATGTGTTAGCAATATTGTCTGTCCAAACAACAAACCTAGTCCCTAATAAATACACTCACTGTCGCACCCTGTTTCTGGAGCCCGACGATTGTATTCGGATACCAGACATTTTACTTAAACACTTGCATTCCAATCTAACCCCTTTTTAGGATCATCTCCATTCAAGCCTAAATATATCAAGGAATAGCGTTGGTGAGTCCCCAATTTGCGTTTGTATACACTTCGGGGTAATTTGCATAAATTCTTAACTCCTTCTTCTGTGAATGGCCCATCGTCTGTGTTTGACTATGGTCTGTGTTTGTTTCCTCTGTCTTTTGATTCATGTGTTTTTTGCCTAAATGACGAAACTACTTCTGTGTTACTGTTCATAAACTTCTTCTGTGTTACTGTTCATAAACTTCTTCTGGGTTACTGTTCATAAACTTCTTCTGGGTTATTGTCATCGAATATCTTCTATCCTATTTTTGACCCATCAAAAGATAAAATTTGTCTTTAAGGTTTACATGGAAGTTGTATCTCTTGAAGTCCTCTTTCGAACCATCCAAAGAACACCTAAATATGATACCTATAGAGAAAGTTATGCCATTAGCCCTGAAGTAAGTTCAATATGATTGAGGATAAAAATAGATTGGATTTTTCTGTCTTGTGAAATTTTTAAGTTTGATGTTCGACTGCTATGGGCATGCCACCCTTATGGGATGACAGGCTTAGTTTTGTCTCCGAAGGTTGAGGTTCCATAAAAAGGACCTTACAGGGTAATGTGCTCAAGTATGCCTTATGAACGTTGGGCTCCGGAATAGGGGTCTAACAGTTATGGTATTTGTTAAGAGTTAGACTCCGGAAACGGGGTCTAACACGTTAGTTGATAACCCTTGCCAAAACATATTAGATATGTTATTCCTAAACCTGCCTCAAAATTCATGTGATCATGAGTTTGCTCATCTAAATCACACAAATTTAGTTAAGTAGAACCATTGTTATAAGACTAAACATGTTCGGGTTAAAGCAGCCTTAAATTTGCTCAATAAGCCTACTATAAACAGAACTTTGGTTTATTCTTATAACAATAGAAGACAACAATCACGTTCTTAATGTGTGCTTCATATTTTAACAAGGGATTCCAATGTTATTTGTCTCATCAATCATAAATTGCATGTAAAATATCAAACATATAAAACATATAACTTATCATGCATCCAATATATATATCTACCATATAAATAAAGTATATATCTTATGCACTCATAATCAAATTATATGCATAAACATGAAACTTTGAATTTCATAATCTAAAGTAATATTTCCAACTCATTAAACAATTACATTAGATTAAACTCATTGATTCCTAAATACACTAAATTCCTACTTCATTGCTTTTCCTTAATTAGAAAACTATTTTCTAATATTAAAGAAAACTACTTTCAAAATTAAATAAAACACTTTAAATTTTAATTAAGAAAGTCATTATATATTTATTTAGAGATTGATTTCTTAATTAATTAGGAAATATTTCTTTAATAGATTAGAAAACTGTTTTTCAAAATTATTAAAGAAATAGCAATTTTCTTAATTAATAAATAAAAAACTTTAAAAAAACTTAATGAAGAAATGAATCAAGAAACTTATCATTAATAAATAAAGAAACAATTTCTAAATTAAATTGAATAATAATTCTCTAAACAAATATAATAATAAATTTAATTTATTTCAATCAAATTGAAATAAATATATTTAATTCATAAACAACTTTCTTAGTTACTTAAGAAAACACTTTTCTTAATTTTAAAGAGTCAAATTAATTAATTTCAATCTAATTGAAAATAACTAATTATAATTTAGAAATTACTTTTTTTAAAATTAATTAGGAATCAACGTAATTATTAATCTTAATCATATTAAAAATAATTACTTTAAACTTGAAATTAAGTTCTCATCTTAATTAATATAATCTCATTATATTTATAATTTCTAACATAATCCAATTATGAAAGGAATCATTTAAAACATTGGTTTGATTCTAATTATTGATTTGATAACTAATTTAATTTAATAATTCAACTCTTGAAAATTAAACTAAAGTTCAAAATATTCCTAATAAAAATTACTCTTTGAAAACAATTTTCAAAAAATTGGAAAAACACTTTTTCAATTTTATTAGGAATATAAACTGATTTAATCTCTATTAATTTCATTTAATTTAAATTAAGGTTTTAAAAAATTAAAATTAGATAAAAATGTTAGGCCCCGTTTCCGGAGCCTAACTCGTTCTCTAATACCATAAGATGTTGGCGTCCGGGTCTTAGTACTTATTACAAAGCTACCTTACCAGAGGATTGGGTAAAGATCGTGTACAAGGACCCATCAGGAAAAGTTCGTCGCGACAAACTTTTCTAAGACTCTTTTTGGAAAAGTTCGCCGCGGCCAACTTTTGGGCTTAATTGCGGCGAAACCTTCGGATAGACCTGAACCATCCAACACTAAAATTAACACACACATCTTTCATCACAACACAAAATCCATCATTACTAACAATTAACAAACTCAATCCAAAAGATAAATATGTACATGATTGACAGAAACTTTTTCAAATCTTAATCTCATTACTAAATCAAAATAGAGTTTGAACAAAGCTTTAATGGGTATTTCAAGCCACAATACATCATAATACAAAAATAAATGATTTACACAAAGTAGAATTGTTCAAAATGCAACTAAAGCCTTGTTTTACAAAAACTAGCTTAAAATACAAAATAAGTATAATCCGGAGTAATGTCCTTATGCTCGACAACTCGATCTCTTGCTCATCGCCTGAAGATGGGATGGAAAAAGGAGGTGAGCTTAAAACTTGTAGGTAACAATTTTATAACCGGTAACAAGCAAAACCATTGTAAAAATTCACAATGCATCATGAAACACATATGTCCAAATTCTTAATTTATCAAATACTTTATAAGCAACCTAAATCATGCATTCAATAAACTTGTCAACATATAAGCAGATCAGAATGGTGTGGGAGGTCTATAAACAGAACGAGCTAACACATTCCCATGAAATGGTCCTGTGTAGTCATGAACAGAATGAACTAACACATTCCCATGAAATGGTCCTGTGTAGTCGTGAACAGAACGAACTAACACATTCTCATGAAATGGTCCTGTGTAGTCGTGAACAGAACGAACTAACACAATCCCACATAGTGGTTTTTGCGTAGTCGTAAATATGAGGGAGTCCTTGAAGGAGCTCCATGCCACTTGCGGGCAGGCGGAAGAAACCTTTAGTCAAAGTGCACTTGACATACAGAATGGACCAGACCAAACCTACATAACATGTATTTCATAACTTGTAAACTTGTTGCCCAAAATGAAACTTTTTTCGAAAAGTGATTTCGTAAACATAGTAATCTATTTATTTCAAAAAAAATTCATTTTCGCATTCTTTTCATAAATCATCCACACCATATTCACATACCAAACACATATCACTTTTTCAAAGCATTCAAAGAGTAATAAATGCACATTTATAATACAATTGAAAAAACATTTACTTTCTTGATTTGGAAGAAACATTTATGGCTTATTATTCAATTATAAAAATGTAACCCACCTTAAATTCCTTGCTTAACAATTGTTCAAAGATGCCTCTCTTCTAGCTCCTTTTGTCTCTCCTCTTGATTTCCTTCAATATTGGCAAAAATTCCAATTCAATAGGACTTCTAATTGAGACCTCAAAAATTATCTATATACACTGAAATTGATCCTAGAAAACTTAAACTCATGCATTTCTCAAGCTTCATGAACAAAACCGTTTCAAAAATCCAAAGGTTTAAACATAAACTTACCTTGAATCTTCACCAATTATTGAGTTTCTTGGCTCAAATGGAAGCTCTAATCTTCCTCTTTCTTTTTCCCTTCTTTCACAACTTCAAAATCACTCTTTAAACTAAGAAAATTGAAAAACATAGTTAACTTTCTCTTCTTTTCTCCTTCTCCCATGACAACTCTCCCTTCCTCTCTTCAATTTCATTTTTCTTCTTCTTCAATTACAAGACAACGCTTCTTTCCCCCTTTTTTACCCTTAATGAGCCCAAAAAGTCCATTTTACCATTTCTTATAAGTTTATGCTCTTTTAACCTTAAGTGACCTTCCAAAAATACCTTTCAACCTTCTTATTACTTAATACAACTAAACCATATAATAAAGTCCTACTAACATTAACATGATAATTAACTCCAAGAATAAATCTATTATGATCTCATAATTTATTTAAATCATGCTTAACAACTCCATTCATTCTAAGGCCAAAATTCAAATTTTATAAAATATCACGCTTAACTAAACAAAAATATTTCAGGGGCCAACAAAAAACATGGAAGGAGGCTATTGCGTTGTTTGGAACGTGCACTGCACGCGCCAATCACGTCTGCTATAGACATGCTCTAGAGACGGTGGGTGTGTGACTCGCACGTGCCCATCGTCTTCTCTAGAAGATTCACCACGTTTCTGTAACTACCTCCCACACGCTACCACCCTCTATGGTACATGCTACTCCCATGTTTCGTAAACCACCTCTCCCATGTTATGTCGTTTGTTCCCGCTATTGGGTCACCCCTTCTGATATGAGTAGGATCAGGCTGACACCAAATGGACCAGGCATGGATGTCAGAGGTCCAGGGAGAAAGCTTGTCATGCCAGAAGGGCCCATGACTAAAGCTAGGGCCAAGAGACTTAAGGAGGCTCTTTACACGCATGTGGGCTTCTATTTGGAGAGGGCGGAGAGTTCCAAACTATTGGAGGATAGTTTAGTGGGTTACAACCCAAATTAATTCACTTAGCTCGAATCTTTGGACCAGTCACACTTGGATTTGAAGACATGTGTTACTTAAATAGGAAATAACGAGCACCACGGAAGGGTCGAGTCGGATGGATGAAGTTTTGGTGGTTTTTTCCTTGTAGGATTGAATTCGGTTATAAAGGAATTAGGATGAACATAATTTTTTGAAACCCTAAGCTAATGGATACACAAGGCCAATCTCTACGACACCTCTTGGAAACTTGTTCTAAGCAATCTCGACGATCAAAATCAACCAAGAGAAAGGAACCAAATAACACGCCATAACTGAACAATTGATAAGTGGAATTAGGTTCTTAGTAAAATGAAAACAAGAGGATAGTTCCTCACCAAAGCCAATAGCTGCAAATAATAGTAATACTAAAATCTTCCTGTTTTTAACCCTAGTGAGCCTATTTATACCTAGTTCAATTAATAAAAGGTTGGGCTAAAAATATATGGAAGTCCGAAATAAAACAAAGGTCTGAAAATAATAAAAATAAGAAAGAATTGCTCTTGGGATTAAGTGAATTAAATTGCCCAAGTCCCACATATATGCCCAGTCTAAGGATTTGAGTTAAGTGAATTAATTTAGGTTGTAACCTATTAAACTCTCCTCCAATAGGTTTGGAACTCTTCGCCCTCTCCAAATAGAAGCCTACATACGTGTAAAGAGCCTCCTTAAGTCTCTTGGCCCTAGCTTTGGTCATGGGCCCTTCTGGCATGACAAGCTCACTCCCTAGACCTCTGACATCCATGCCTGGTCCATTTGGTGTCATGGATACATTATACTCACTTAGAAGATCAATATTGTAAGCGTTGTCATTGATCCGCTCTAACACCTGGAATGGACCATCACTCCTAGGATCCAGCTTAAATTTCCTCTGGATAGGAAACCTCTCCTTCCTCAGATGCACCCAAACCCAATCACCAGGTTCAAAGGTCACCTTTTTGTGCCCTTTGTTGGCTTGCTTTGCATATACCTTAGTCCTCTGCTCAATGTGCTATCTCACCTTCTCATGCAACTCTCTGACCATCTCAGCTTTCCTTTTTCCATATGTACTAGAAAACTCATGCAAAGGTAAGGCCCCAAATTCAAAATAGTAAAAGGATTAAAACCATAAACAAGCTCAAAAGGTGAAAAACCTGTGGTAGAATGCATACTCCTGTTATATGCAAACTCAATAAATGGTAAACATTCACCTCAAGTTTTCAAATTCTTACTCACTACAGCACGCAACAAGGTACCCAAGGTCTTATTAACTACCTCTGTTTGCCCATCTATTTGTGGATGACAAGTAGTAGAATAAAGTAATTTTGTACCCAACTTACCCCATAAAACGCACCAAAAATGGCTCAAAAACTTAGCATCTCTGTCAGAAACAATAGACCTAAGAATGCCATGCAATCTAACAACATCTCTAAAAGATAAATTAGTTACATGCACAGAATCATCAGTCTTATAGCATGCAATGAAATATGCCATCTAGATAAACCTATCCACAATAACAAAGATGCTATCAAAACCCTCTTTATCCTAGGCAAGCCCAAAATAAAGTCCATAGAAACATCAACCCACAGTTCAGTAGGCATAAGTAAAGGAGTATACAATCTAGAAGATTTGATAATGGATTTTATTTGTCTACATGCAATGCATTTGACACATACACGTTTAACATTCCTATGTATACTAGGCCAATAAAAATGTTCATGCAAAATATCCAAAGTCTTAGAAACCCTAAAATGACCCATCAAACCACCACTATAGGCCTCATGCACAAATAAAGTATGCATAGAACAATTAAGCACACACAATTGACTACCCCTAAACAGATAGCCATCATGCCTATAGAATTTCTGGAATGTAGCATGTTCACAAGTATAATATACAGTAGCAAACTCAACATCTGAGGCATACAAATCCTTAAGCTGCTCAAAACCCAAAAGTTTAGAACTAAGAGCAGAAAGTAAAGTGTACCTTTTAGACAATGCATCAGCTACCACATTCTCTTTCCCTTGCTTGTATTGAAGCACATAGGGAAAATTCTCCAGAAACTCCACCCAAGTGGCATGTCTCTTACTCAACTTGCCCGGTCCTTTCAAGTGCTTTAAGGAATCATGATCCGTCCTAATGATAAATTCCATGGGTTGAAGGTAACGTCTCCACACCTCCAGTGCTCTCATAACAGCATATAATTCCTTGTCATAGGTTGGATAATTGAGTTGTGCAACACTAACCTTTTCACTGAAGTGTGCAACTGGCCTGTTTTCCTATAAAAGCACAGCACCTATACTAATCCCAGAAGCATCACGTTCCACCTCAAAAGCTTTATCAAAATTAGTTAAACAAAGAATAGGAGCAGAACACAATTTATCTTTCAGTTCTAAAAATGCATGTTCCTATTCCTTACCCCATATAAACCCTTTTATCCTTTTTGACTCTTTCAGCCAGAGGAGCAACAACGGTAGAAAAATCTTTCACAAAACTCCTGTAAAAACTGGCAAGTCCATGAAAACTCCTCACCTCACCCACACTTTTAGGTGTTGACCACTCTTGAATAGCCTTCACCTTCTCACTATCAACCTCTACTCCTTGAGTATTGACTAACAACCTAAGAAAACCAATCTATCAATGCAAAATGTGCACTTCTTAAGATTTGCATATGGTTTCTCCTTTATCAACACATCTAAGACACACCTCACATGCATGACATGCTCATCAAGACAGGAGCTATAAACCAAGATGTCATCAAAATATACAACCACAAATTTACTAAGAAACTCCAAAACATGATTCATTAACCTCATGAATGTACTAGGTGCATTAGTTAATCCAAAAGACATAACTAACCATTCATACAGTCCATATTTGATTTTAAATGCAGTTTTCCACTCATCTCCTGATTTCATGCGAATCTGATGGTATCCACTTTTCAAATCAATCTTAGTAAATAAATAAGCTCCATGCAATTCATCCAACATGTCATCAAGTATAGGGATAAGATGGCGATACTTCACAGTGATCTTATTCACAGCCCTGCAATCCGCATACATCCTCCAAGTCCCATCCTTTTTTGGCACTATCAACATAGGTACAACACAAGGACTCAA
This sequence comes from Erythroxylum longipes, assembly GCA_027563885.1. NCBI lineage: Eukaryota > Viridiplantae > Streptophyta > Magnoliopsida > Malpighiales > Erythroxylaceae > Erythroxylum > Erythroxylum longipes. The sequence continues at coordinate 24,778,691 of JAOQMS010000005.1, read as the reverse complement.
ACTCTCCCTCACATGCCTCTTCTCCATTAGCTCGTCCATTTGCTTTTGAAGCTCTTTTGTCTACTCAGGATTTCTCATGTAAGCTGGACGGTTAGGAATCTGTACTCCAAGCACAAAGTCTATCTGGTGCTATGCCTCTCAAAGGTAGCAGTCCCTTGGGCATCTCCTCAAGAAAGACATTTGAATAATCATGCAAAAGAGATGAAAACACACTAGGCAAAGAATCAAGAGGGTTAGTGTCAGAAGCTAAACACTCTCTATATCTCACTATCACTAGTACTCTCTTCTCTCTAGTTGCTCTCCTCAAATCTTTTCCCTTAGCAAACAAGCCCACTTTTCTCTCTTTCTTTTCACTCTCTTTCTTCCTCACTAAGCTCTTCTCTCCTACACATCCCACTTTCTTTTCCTCACTAGTGCAGTCACTCCCTTTTGGGCCAATTTCTCTTTTCTTTTGGGCCTCTTTTCCCTCATCATTTTTCTTTAACTTACTACCCAAACCCTCCTCTCTTTGCAAAGCTTTGATTTGGTTTAGGTAAATCTCATGAGGAGATAAAGGTACCAAAATGAAGTTTCTGCCTTTGAACTTGAATGGGTACTTGTTTGTGTACCCATCCTACCTATCAAACTGTTAAGGCCTCCCATGCAACAAACGTCCTGCTTCCATGGGTATCATATCACACAACACCTCATCCTCATACCTCCCTACTGAAAAAGGCACCAATATCTGTCTAGTCACTTTTGCATCCGCACTATCATTAAACCATTGCAAATTATATAGCTCTGGATGTTTCCTACAAGTCAAGCCCAATTTCTCCACCATAGTTCGACTAGCCTCATTGGTACAGGTACCCCCATCTATGATCAGATAACAAACCTTACCTCCCACCAAACATCTACAATGAAATAAGTTCTCCCCCTAATCAAGAATCTCATCTCTAACTCTAGCACTCAATACCTCCTAACTACAAGTGCTTCCCCTATGACTGCTCTCTCCACACATTCATCATCATCATCACAAACATTATCATAAGGTAAATCATCAACATCACTATCCTCATAATCAATAACCCTATTATCCCTCATATACATCACTTTTTTATTAGGGCATTGAGAAGCAATATGACCAGAACCTAAGCATTTAAAACATTTGATAGTAGAATGCTTATTAGAAGTAACTTAAGTTGAAGAGTTACCTCTCTGATCAGCCCTATTACTCGGCTTCTTTGGGGTCTCCTTGAAGTCCACTCCCTTTTCCTTGGACTTCTCCTCCTTTTTAGGCCATTTTTAGTCCCATGGGTAGCTAGAACTTGCCCCACTCATTGCTGTTGCTTTTGATCTCAATTGCCTCTCCACTTTCATGGCCATGTTCACCATATCCTCAATCTCCACATAGTGCTGAAGCTCCACCACATTTGCTATCTCCCTGTTCAATCCACTCAAAAACCTCTCCATAGTGGCTTTGGGGTCCTCCTCTATATTAGCACGGATCATAGTAACCTCCATCTCCTTATGGTAGTCCTCAACTGACTTAGACCCTTGAGTGAGTCTTTGGAGCTTTTGATGCATCTTCCGGTAAGGGTATGAAGGGACAAATCTCTTTCTCATGCACGCCATCATTGCTACCTAAGTAGTGATGGGTCTCTCTCCATTCCTCCTCCTAGAAGTTACAAGTTGGTCCCACCATATTAGTGCATAGTCTGTAAATTCAACAACAACAAGTTTTACCTTCTTCTCCTCTGAGAAATTGTGGCACTCAAAGATCAAATCAACCTTCCTTTTCCAATCCAAATATGCCTCGACATCATTCCTACCCTTGAAGGTTGGAATTTGCATCTTAATGGATTTGAGATCTCCATCTCGCCAATTAAGTGGTCCTCCTCTCCGAGCTCTCCTAGGCATACGCTCCTCATACACCTCCTCTTCCTTATCATACTCCTCCTCCTCAGGCTCATACCTTGGTGGTGGTGGTGGTCGATGAAAAGGTGGTACTTGTTGTCGAAATAAAGAGTGCCTAGCTTGAGGTTCCTTATATCCCTCATGCCTAAGCTCTTTAATTTGTTGAACTTGCCTCTCCATGGTTTCCCTCATCTCTGTGAAGTGCACGTTGAAGTGTGCAAATTGTTGTTGAATGACTCTCAAAGTGAAAGCATTCATCTCCTCCACTCGTCCTTCATCTTAGTTTCTACCTTCCTGTGACATTTTATTAATGTTCTTTCCTGCAAATTCAAAGGTTAGTAGAAAACAACCTCACAATCACTCCCTCATGTGTTTCACTCGAGGATGATTTTTTTTACTCTCCCCTCGTGTTTCACTCAATTCTCAGCTTTTACCCTCATTTGTTCTCACACTCTCTAGCCTTTTACCACTCAATCTCCCCTTAGTTCAAGTCACACTTCAGAACCAATCTCCAACAGATCAAGAGATTCAAAAAGGGACGTGAAATCCAACAACTAATTCTAATAATGAGTTCGACACAACGTGCCCAAAATCAAGCTAAAATAAGGACTTCCAAGAACATACAATTCGAGAATGGAAGAACAACAATTTGCGCAAATAGTTCTTTCTTTTCTTTTCGTTTCTTTCCTTTTTTTTGTTCTTTTTCTTTTCGTTTCTTTTTTTATTAGTTCTTTCTTTTTTCTTTTTGTTTCTTTCTTCTTCTTTTTGCGTTCTTTCTTTTTCTTTTTGTTTCTTTTTTTGTTCTTTCTTTTTCTTTTCTTTTCTTTTCGTTTCTTTCTTTTTATATATATATATATATATATATATATATATCAAGAAGAATAGATAAAACCTAGCTGAAATCACACCTAAGTTTTGATGAGAATTTGACGAACTTGATGGTGATGGTGCCTACCTTGTATGTTCGTTGGAGTTGAATAGGAATTCACCTTCAAACCAAGGATCTGATACCGAAATAACACGCACCACAGAAGGGTTGAGTCAGATGGATGAAGTTTTGGTGGTTTCTTCCTTGTAGGATTGAATTCGGCTATGAAGGAATTAAGATGAACATAATTTTTTGAAACCCTAAGGGCTTGTTTGTTTCTGTTTTTTCTTAAGTTTTTTGTTGTGGTTTTTGTAAATTAAAAAATGAACCTTAAAAACCTTGTTTAGTTAAACACGTTTGTGTATTTCATTTTTAAAAATAAAAAAACGACAACTATTTTACAAAAATGTAAAATTAACATTTTTGTCATTTCTGAAAATAGGTTTTCATATATTTTGAAACGGTTTTTTCTACAAAAACAATCACATTCAGGTTTCTCTCCTCTTCTGCACCGACTTCGTCTTCTGCGCGTCTTCACCAGTGTTCCAATATCTCCAGGTTTGTTTTCATATCTATCTGTTGCTTCTGCGTTTTCTCTTGTCTCTCTTTTCCATAAAATCAGACCCATCATACTTCTTGCGACTATCAATCCTACTTTCTTGTTTTCTCTTTGTGTTATTCTGACTTGAGTATATTGTTGATGATAGGATCAGTCCCAGTTTGGTAGTAAAAACAAAATACAGAAACTAGGCGTGATGGAAGAGAGATATGAACCAATATATAACCAATACAAAACCGTGAAAAAGAAGAGAAATATGAACAAAATCACAATACTATAGATGTAGCGTACTTACTAAAAATAACCACGTAGAACTTCTGCCTTGAGCTTAAGCTTCTGCGTTTTTCTGTGATAATAAAGAAGACGTTGCACTCTCGTTCTTCTTCAGTGTTTGCTTCACCTCCTCTGGTAAACATAACGATAACTTTAACTGATCCTTTATAAAGAACAAACACAATTGTGAATAGCCCATGAAATAAACTGAAGGTTATAGCTATTTTCTTAATTGTCACGTCATTTTAAAGTGCAGACAGCTATAGCTTTTCTTCTTCCTCATGTTTTGTAGCTATTTTGTTCTCACGTCATTTTAAAGTGCAGACTGCAGACAGCTATAGCTTTTCTTCTTCCTCACGTTTTGTAGCTGTTTTGTTCTTGAACTTCATGTTATTTAATGTAGAATGAGGAGGCTTTTTGTCTTCTTGTCTTCACGTCATTTATTGTGGCATGTGGAAGCTTTATTCGAACATTGTCTTTGTCTTCTTATCTTCACGTGATTAATTGTAGCTGTTTTCTTCTACTAGTTCACGTCATTTATGGTAGCATATCTTCTTGTCTTCTTGTCTTCACGTGATTTATTGTAGCTATTTTCTTCTTGGAGTTCATGTCATTTTTGGTGGCATGTGGAATTGGACGTTTTCTTCTTGTTTTCAAGCATTTAATGTGGCTTGTGGAGGCTTCTTCTCTTCACATCATTTATATCACATATTGATGACAGAAAATAGAAGACGGAGACTTTGTAGTTACGAATTTGTGTTGAACGTTAGTTGACAAAGATGTCTAACAGTTGACCATTAAATAAATTAGAATTCAACGTTTCTAAAGTCCATCTTTTTCTATCAATTTTGTATTTTGTTGAAAAATTTTTCATTTGTACCATCTTAATTATATTATAAGCTTCTCGATCCTTTGCTCATGAATTTTATTGAAGTGGCCTATTACCTTAAGCTGAAATCGAAATAAAGAAATGTGTAAATGATTTACTGTAGTGGTTTTGTTACCAGGTTTTCACATATAGTGAAAATCTAATTTGTGTACAAGTTTAGATACCAAATATTTTTTAAAAATTGTTATAATTGTCACATGTCTATTTTGAACCATATTTAGCATTTAATACTTCGTAGAAATTGTTGTGATTGATGTCACTTATATGTTATTACATTTAGCGATGGAAGGCTTGAACAATATGAGTAATTACAATGATTGTATGGAAGTAAATGAAAAAGATGGGATATGGAATGGTACTATAGAGATGTATTTAATCTCCTCGATGGTTGAAGAAGTGAAGAAGGGAAATCGAACGACTATCGTCTTTTCCAAATCTAGTTGGAAGAATATTAAAGCAGGCCTTAAAACAAAATTCAATAAGGAGTATACTAATATTCAATTAAAGAATAAGTATAATAGATTAAGGGCCAGATTGAAGAATTTCAAGAACTTACTCAAAGAAACTGGAATCAATTACAGCTCTTTACTGGTGAAATTAATGCCACAAATGAATGTTGGGAAAATCTATTTAAGGTAAAATATGTCGTTTGTTTTATTAATATATCACATTATATAATATTCAATTTCATATATCTTTTTCATCATTATAGGTGCATAAAATGGCTCACAGATTCAAGAAAAAAGTATGTAAGAAATTTTTAGACTCGTGTCATATTTTTGGAGATACTACTGCAACTAGTGTGCATGCACATCCATCAACTAAATCTCCATCGAATAATACAGAAGAGGAATATGGAAATGATGTTGATGAAGATTACTCGTATAATAGAAAAGAAGATCAAGATAAACATTCTCCATCTAAGAGAAAGAAGTCTCCTAAGAACAAGAAGGCAAAGAAGACACATTCTAACATTGTAGAAGAAGCCTTACCTATACTTAGTGAACAATGAAAAAGGAAGAATGATTTACTTGAGAAAAAACTGAGTGAAATATCATCCACTGCAGAGAATAGATCTCAAGAGTCTAACATAATGATGGAATGTCTGAATTCTTTAGATGAATTGGGTATTGACAGTGTGCAATATGGAAAAACTGTGAAGGCTTTACATGATTCTTCACTTTATAGGGATACTTTTTGAAGATGACACAAACAAGAAATCTGGATTAGATTATGTCGCTTTAGAAATATTTTCATGTTATTGCATATCGAATTCTTATTGATTTGACACTTTTATATTAGGCATTATTCCATATTTTAAACATTTTAAGTTTGTGCTTTGTATGAATACTTGACTTAATTTTAAGTCTATATTTTGTATGAATATTTTTCTATATTTGATTAAATATACTTGATTGAATATTTTATTAATTATTTAATGTTAGCATTGTAGATACATAGATTTCTTATCAGATTTCGAATCAGATTCTGATGATGAACGGAAGAAGGTAATTATTATTTCTATAGTTGGGGGAGAGAACAAATTTTTTCATTTACAAAAGCAACCATGTAGAACTTCTGCTCTACCAAGTCATGATTGAATATTAGAACTTTTGAATGGGAATCCTACAAGGATTTATAAAAACTTAAGAATGAGAAAGATAATCTTCTTGAGCTTATGTGATGAATTGAAAAGTTTAGGAGGTTTAAAGGCAGCAAATTATTTGACTATGGAGGAACAAGTAGCAATTTTCTTGATGACTATAGGGCACAGTGAGACAACTAGAGTCAATACAGAACGCTTTCAACATTCAACCTGGACAATTTCGAAGTACTTTCGCAAAGTCTTATATGCAGTTAATTGTCTTGTAAAAAGAGTCATTACTCCACGATCTTTTACTAATACACCTCCTAAGATTCAACATAATTCAAAATTCTTCCCATATTTTCAAGTACATTCTTATATTTCATTACTACTTTACTTATGTCCTTATGATTAAAAATTATTTTAATTTTTAGGATTGTATAGGAGCAATAGATGGTACACATATTGATGCACATGTTTAGACCGATGAACAAATACCATATAGGGGTAAAAGAATTAATCCAACCCAAAATATTATGTGTTGTTGCTCATTTGACATGCGTTTTACATATGTAATGGTTGGATGGGAAGGTATTGCAAATGACTGTCGAGTTCTTTTGGAAACAGTAACAAATCTAGCAAATCAATTTCCTATGCCTCCAAAAGGTATTATATTATTTTAAATAAATATAGTAATTATGATTCATTTTTAATATCTTTTTGTTAATATTATGTTCTTTCTATGTTAGGTAAGTACTATTTGATTAACTCGGGCTACACTAATATGCCTGGATTTCTTTCACCATAGCGAGGTAAAAGATATCATTTGCGAGATTATAGAGGCAAAGGAAGACCTCAAGGTCCACAGGAATTGTTTAACTATAGGCATTTTTCATTAAGAAATGTTATTGAAAGATGTTTTGGCGTCCTAAAAGCAAGATTCCCTATGCTTAAAAACATGCCGAGTTATGATATGAAGAAACAAAAATACATCACTATTGCTTGTTGTGTTATACACAATTATATTAAAATGTATGGACAAAAAGATGAGTTATTTGACGGTTTTGCCTAAAATGAAGAACAAATTAGGGAAAGTGAAAATAAAGATGCAAGTTCTCAAGTGGAGTATAATATCACTCCAGCACAACTTCGAGGCATGTCTTGGAAGCGAGACGAAATTGCTAGACAAATGTGGAGTGATTATATTATTTCTAATTGATTTATGTTTCTTTTTGTAAATGATAGTACTATTATGTTTTCAAGATTATAGTATGATGGACATATTTTATTGATTAGAATGACTTAATATAATTTCTAATTTATGTAAATTTTATTATATACAGTTAATGTGTAATTGTTTAATAATATTTGATTTGCATATATTTTAATTTTAGTTATAATGATAACTAATTAATTTAAAAATATAATGTATTATATTATAATTATTACACTTAAGAGTATAATTACAAAAAATAGAAACAAGATGATAAAACCAAACATGTTTTTATTTTTAGTTTTTATTATAAATTTCAACCAAATATGTTTTTGTTTTCAGTTTTTATATTATAAATCTCAACCAAACAGGTTTTCTTTTTTTAAGGAAAAAAATAGAAACCAAAAACAAGAAACAGAAACTAAAAATAACAACAGAAAAACAGAAGTGGAACCAAACGACTCGTAAGCTAATGGATATGCAAGGCCAATCTCTACGACACCTTTTGGAAACTTGTTCCAAGCAATCCCGATTATCAAAATCAACCAAGAGAAAGGAACTAAATAACATGCCATAATTGAACAATTGATAAGTGGAATTAGGTTCTTAGTGAAACGAAAACAAGAGGATAGTTCTTCACCAAAGCCGACGGCTACAATAATAGTAATACCCAAATCTTCTTGTTTCTAACCCTAATGAGCCTATTTATACCTAGGTCAATTAATAAAAGTTGGGCTAAAAATATATGGAAGTTCGAAATAAAACAAAGGTCTAAAAATAATAAAAATAAGAAAGAATTGCTCTTGAGCTTAAGTGAATTAAATAGTCCAAGTCCCATTTAATTAACACATGCCTTCAAACCCAAGTGTGCCCGGTCCAAATATTCGAGTTAAGTGAATTAATTTGGATTGTAACCCACTAAACTCTCCTCTAATAGGCTTGGAACTCTCTGCCCTCTCCAAATAGAAGCCCACATGTGTGTAAAGAGTCTCCTTAAGTCTCTTGGCCCTAGCTTTGGTCATGGGACCTTTTAGCATGACAAGCTCACTCCCTGAACCTCTGACATCCATGTCTGGTCCATTTATTGTCACCCTGGTCCTACCCACATCACCTTCCATGGGCTTTAATCGCCCCAGCGACACCATCCAGTGGCATCGCCAGTGATTCACTAGCGTCGCAAACAACTCACTAGTGTCGCCAGCGACCCATTGGCCTCGCTAGTTTCAACAGATGGGCAATAATCACCCATATGATTCCCATAATAGCAAGGTAGTAAATTGCAAAGGATTTCAACACATCATAAAAATAAATTTCCCGATTCAGAAATAAAGCATAGGCATACACATAGAGGTAGAGAGAAAAAAATGATTTCTAGAAACAAAATCATACACTCAGAAAGGCAAAAAATGTAAAGCCTGAACACGAGAACAAGATGCAATAAGTATTCCAGACTAGGCAAATGTTATTCCAAAATGCATATAAATTATTCTTTTCAATTAATTGAAATTCCAAAACACAATAACCATATACACAATTTCCAGAACAAACAATAGTCATATGGAGATGTGTATGCCGTTTCCAGAATGAATATACATGCATAAACAAAATTCCATAAGCAAACAAGAACAGTCGCAGAGAATAGACAAAATTAGTTCATAAAACCTTAATTTTTATCAACTTCAATAACAATCAAGCCTCATTTCAAGTTAAACAATTAAAAGAGGCTCTAATACCACTGTTGAAATTCAACCGTGATTAAATCAAGGGGCGCAGCAAAAAACAAAACTTTTTATAGATTCCAATTAGATCTCAATAATTGATTAACTTGAATAAAATAAAATATGAACATAAGAAATCATACCTTGTTCGTGTTCCCGTTGAAAATTCTTTGAAATTTTTCCTGATTTGTCAACCACAAGTTGTTCACTTGTCCAGCCTCTGATGATATCTACAAAACAACTTCTCAACACTTTGAGAGGAAGAAAGTAAGATTGCTACCTCATTTTTCTTTTCTTCCTATTATAGAAAATTCATTAGGGTGGTTTTGTAATTTCATTAAAATTAAATTCCTTAATTATAATTAAAGTCATACTCATAATTATAATTAACTTAATTTTAATAAAATCAAATATCTTATATTTGATCCCTAAAGTTTCTCAAACTTTATAATTAAGTCCAACTTAATTGAATTGATTTTTCTTTCACAAATTGCTCTTTGATGTGTAACCCATTAGGTTCCTAATATATTGACAATAATTATAAATTATAATTCTAATTAATAGCTAGAGTTAGATAAATTAAAACTCCTTTAAATTTATCTTTAAATCTCCAATTAAATAATTTATAGTCATAGATCAAGATTGATGTCTAGCAACATGTCATGACTACCCAAATATCAAGAATGTCAAAGTGGTTTGACTTAACTTTTCCATGCATGGTTATGATGTCTAATTTAATCCTTTCATCATTCAATATTCCAATTTGACAGGGTATGGATATAGTTTCTACTCTTTTGGTCCAATCATGTTCGTTCTTGCTAATTAGTAATTGATTTATAATTGATATTTGAAAACTCCTTCTCAAATGTTAATTCACTTTAGCTAAATAACTCTAGCAATCAATACTAATCAAGAACAGTGGAATATTCTCTTTAATACGTTAGAGTGACGAATCATTTATTAACTTACTCAACTATCTCTATATGGTTCATATTGCATCTTAGTACTACCGACTGAATTATTCTAGGACAATTCATAAGTAATATCAAAACACAGTAATTCTCACATGAGATACCTTGGTAATCTCAAATTTAAGGATCAATTATACAACCATCATTATGAGAAAATCCACAGACAAATAAGTAATATTCCTTTTTGGATTATCATAATCAGGTCGGTTCAGTGACTTATTCTCTAATAATCACCCACACATTAGTTTAAGTTTCTTCATACTTTAATTTATGAGAGTAATTACTTTCTTCATAAGAAAAAAACATAATGTATGCTAATTTTACCATTTCAACAACATCTCGTCTTGATGAAACTACAACTAGGAACATTTAGGAATAATACGTAAATGTAAATTGAATATCACAATTATGATCTTATCATAATTTCAATTACACATTAATTATTCTAAGGATTTTATCTTTAGTATTAAAACATCAAATGTAATTAATACATAAAGATAAAGAATGCTTTTATTAATAATTTTGTCACTAAACTACTACCAAAGTGATTGTTAAACCAACAAGCAGGTAGAAGTACATGAATTAATTATGAATTAGGGTTTCTTTAATTTTCAAATGACGAAGTTAACCTGAGAATATATTGTAATTAGGGATTTGTTGATTAAAATTAAATTAATTAGGGTAAGTTATATTATTTTGGTTAAATTAAGTTTATTGGTTTTAATTAAGATTTATTAAATATAATTAGAATTAAAGAAATAAGCTTAAAATTAATTAAAAAGCATGGTATTATTGTGATACCATCGAACTCACATGATTAATAAAAGTAATATATTTGTCTTACATCACTATTAATGTGAAATGTGAAAACATAAATTTATCAATATTTTTGTTTATTTAAAACTTAAATTAAATATTATAATTTATTTTAAATACTGAACTATTAGAGTTTCACCTTATATTTTAGTAGAAGTATTAAAGTTTAAAAATCTTATTTTTACTAATTTATGTATAATGTCTTATGCTCTTGACCATTAGTTTGGTGAATCATGGAAAGAGAGAGAGAAGGTTTACATTTTTTTGTATTAAAAGCTATTTTAAAATAAAATTTTACTAAATTTGTATCATATTATTTTAATAAGAAATTTCAATAAAAATACTATAAAAGATTAATGATGTTAGAAAAAACAGTAAAAAACATAGATTACCAACTGTATTTTACATTTTCGCAAAAAGTAATCATTAATGAAAATGTAAAAGAGATTAGGAAAGATCTGAACCACTCAATGTTTGTGGGTCCCATGGACGTGGCATCGGATCGACTTCCCCTGCTAAAGTAACATTCGGAAAACTGATGATGGATGAAAAACAGGACAAAACGAAACAAGAGATGAATTAAAGTAATTGTTACCAACTCAAACCCTAGAAAGGTGTGTAGCTTCAACCAAAGTACCTTAAACGGTAAACACTTAAACTGGTTAATGCTTCTCTTTCTTAGTTATTCATTTGTTTTTGAGTTTGTTAAAATTCTAGGGTTTAAATCGTGGTTTTTGATTCACCGTTTTAGCTATACCCAGCAATTTGGGGCTTTGAGGTTTTGGTGAAGGTATTCCATGATTCTCTCTGTTCATTTGGTTACTCTGAAATCTGGGAAATGTAGAATAGTGCAAAGTGTAGCTCATTTCCCTTGTTTGGCTTTTCTGAAGGAATTTTGTTTGCAATTACTTTTTGTTGAACTTTTTAGAAACTATGGACTGCGGTTTCTGTCTCCTGAGGTGATTGATACTGAGGTGTTAATACATTACTGCAGTGGTGTTAATGACAATAAAATAAAAAGATGTGGGTTATGCTATTTTTAGGCCATAAGATAGACCGGTTAATTGCTACTTGGTTGCCGTATGGAATAGAAATAAGGTATTATGTGACCAAAAAGCTACCATTTGCACTGATTTAAGAGCGTTGCTTTTAGTTAATATTTCTCAAAATCTCATTGTGCCCTTTTGTGTGCTTAGTAATGCAACGTTCCTTTACAGAAATTGGCAAGCGATAGTTGCATTGGAGATTATCAATGGTAGGTCATTCTTCCTATTACTCACCATCTCCTGATAGAGATCAGGGCCCTTATAGGGGGAGCCCACCTCGAAGAGAAAAGTCACCGGTGCAGCAGAGGAGTACTCGTAGAGGTACCTCTCCAGCAAGAGAGAAACGTTCCACCCGTGCCATGTCACCAAAAAGCGAGATGTATCAGTCTCCTTCCCCACCAGTAAGGCATAAGACCTCTTACAGGGAAACTTCTCCACTTGGAAAAGAGAAAAATAATAGTCGTGCTAGATCTCCAAAGCGTGAAAAATCTCGCTCTCCTTCTCCATGTACAAAACGGTTAAGGAGAGCCCAAGCTAATAGAGACACTGATAATGTTGCAGATGGAGGACGGGGCAGGAATCATGTGAAAGTAGATAATAAAGGTGCATTCAGGGAAAGAGAGTCTGAAAAAACAAGTGAGAGGGAACATGAAAGGAATCATCGTAAGGATGATGATAGGGGTTTACGAAGAGAAAGAGAGACTAAGAAATATATTGAGGCAGATCACGAAAGTAATCATGGTAGGGGTAAAGAGAAGTCCAGACATAGAGACACTGGTGCAGATAGGGAAGCTGGAGGTGAGAAAAAGGGGAGAAGGTCAGGAAGAGATGAAAATGACAGTAAGTCTTCTAGAACAAGACATGAAAGGTCTACTTCTCCTTTACATCACCACAACAGAAGCAGGCATAGATCTCTTTCTCCTGAAGTAGCAGCTGGTAGAAGAGAACATGACGAGGTGCCTGGTGATACTATCCTTTCTATTACTTGTTCTACTTTTTCACTAAAATATTCCCTATTTAATTGTTTGGTGTAGTTGGTATCTGCTAATGCTGCTATTAAATTTATACCAATACTGCATCTCCGTTTGAGTTGTGAAAAGTTGTAGTAAATGGAAATGACCTCCGAATATAACAATTGATGTGCTTCCATCCAATTTTTATGAGAAATGTAGACCAACAATTACTGCATTCAGAAGTTGGCTAGAAATTAATATACCATTCTTACTTGAACACCACATTTGAGGAAAGTGAATTATTGTGGAAGGGACAATCGCGAAAACTATTAACCATTTCTTTGTCTTGTTAAATTGATACCTAAAATATTGTTTCCTGACTAAATATAGTCATTGCAGGTGGCAAAAAGAGCTGAACAACGGTAAGCTTCATCTTTAACTTGATTTCCTTTTAAATAACTGGATTTGAATTTAGGTAACCTGCATGTCCTGGGAGTGGTCATTATGTTGTATCTATCATCTTATTTACATTTCAATTCTATTTAAGTGCCTTAGATGTTCCAATAGTATAATCCTTAATGCTAGGTTGAACATTGCATATTCTGTAACTTTGAGATGATACACTCAGGACCATATGAATGGAGCAGATATATAGAAAATTCTGTGGTCTTTAAGTCATGTGGACTGATGTGATGCAATGATGGGTTCCTTTGTCTGTTTTTTGAAATATTAGTACTTGATAATTGTAGCCAATGGGGGTATAGGAGACAACATGCTCAGGATTCACTTCTTATTTCACTTTGAACTTAGCTGAAAATGCTGGGGGCCACACATCTTTTAGTTAGGCGAAAGTGGATTTACTTAGTAACAAGAGGTTGCATGCTACTTGAGCAGAAATGGAGATGATGATTCTTTGGCTAAAATGAAGGCTGCTGAGGGGGACATAGAGGCAAAACAGAAGGTATTTAAGACTCATATTATTGCTTAACGTTGCCAAATTGTTAATGTTGAACGTTGTTTTGCCCTCCAGGTGAATTATTTATCCATTCCCTTAACTTTTGTTTGGTTTTGATCGTTGATCTTTCATTGCAACTGCAGCAAAAACCATCATTTGAGCTATCGGGAAAACTTGCAGCGGAGACCAATAGGGTCCGAGGTTAGTGATTTGCAGCATTGCCTTTTAATAGAGTTTGAGCATTTCCATGCCTTTGATTGCTTCTTTGGCTTCTTGATTCTCTCTCTTCCTCTCTCCCTCTCCATCTCTCTTGGTCAGAAGTGGTATGATTGATAATTTAGCTCACTGCAATTAAATTCCGGTTCTAATTTCTTCTTCATATCGAGATTTTATCATTTATTGTTTGTTATCCACCGCATACTCTGCTAAACAAGTTTCTGTTCTAGGTGTAACATTGCTGTTCACTGAGCCTCCAGATGGTCGAAAACCTGACGTAAGATGGAGACTATATGTTTTTAAAGGTGGTGATGTGCTGAATGGTAAGATTTGGGTCATCTTTAAGTGTTGTGAATGTGATGGAAATTATAAGAAACAAAATGTAATTGCTTTCTTGAGAACTTTTTCTGACTCTTTTCCTAAATGGTAAGGTTTGGGTCATCTTTTGAGCTATATTTTTATGTTTTGAGGAATTTTTAGCCAAGAACTTTTTGACTCTAGATAAACATATTTTCTTCTTTTAGAAGAGCATACTTTTAATTTTTAATGGTGTAAAGGGTGAAAATTTGCCCCTTGTTCATTTTCCTTGTGCTCTTTTATTCTCTGGCTATCTAATTTATACCACGATGATTAAACAATATAGCTCATGTCCTTTGCCGTTATCCATTAGTTTAAATGTATGTTTTTGTCAGAGCCCCTTTATATACATTGTCAAAGCTGTTAACAATATAGCTTATGTCCTTTGCCGTTATCCATTAGTTTAAATGTATGTTTTTGTCAGAGCCCCTTTATATACATCGTCAAAGCTGTTATCTTTTTGGAAGAGAGAGGAGGGTAGCAGATATTCCTACAGATCACCCATCATGTAGCAAGCAGCATGCCGTCATTCAGTTCCGGTAGATTAATAATTAAGTTGTTGTGCATTAGTGTTTGGGGACTTCTTTCTCATTATGTTTCTGATTTTTCAGGCAAGTTGAGAAAGAGCAATCTGATGGTACTTTATCTAAGCAAGTAAGGTAAGTATTGCCGCATTGCCTATCACTTTCAGTAATTAACAGATATTATCTTGATCAATTGATCTCAATATCTTTATTTTATTTGTATAATTTTAGGCCTTACTTAATGGACCTTGGAAGCACAAATAAAACATTCCTCAATGTAAGTATTATGATCGATGTATGGCTACCTTTTGTCGACCTCTTTATATTTCGTTTGATTGTTATCACAGTAATATCTAAAATTTTCTTCTGCATTTGCAGGATAATCCCATTGAACCTCAACGTTATTATGAACTTTTTGAAAAAGACACTATTAAATTTGGTAATAGTAGGTAGGTCACTAGCAAAGATTCAACATCTTCTATGATTTCATGGGTCAATTAAAATTTTTGCCTTTAGTTCGGTTACCATGGTCATACTTTGTTGCTTTTTCAATATAGTTTGTACAATATTGTTCTCCTGAATGCATTTTACTTGTGTGCCTGGCTGTTACCCTGCTCTGAAACTATTTTAATGCATGGTTGGCATTTTATTGATTCTGAAATTCGGTCTTCTATTCTATACGCCTTAAGCTCTCTGTTCTTACATTGATTTAAAGTTTTTCTTGAGCAGTATATGAGCAATTCTAGTCATGAAAAAATTTGTTACCTCTTTCTTTTGGTTAAGTAAACTCTTTTTTGTTATCAGAACAGAAAGATGATCCTTTCTTTCTTTCTCTTTTTTCTTGTATCATTGATACTCCTATTAACCATACAAAAGGAGGTGTGCTTGCCAAGGCATGTGTGGAAGAGGTATGAACATTTAGGCCAATGTAAGGATATTGATTATGTGGGAAAAACCGGTCTTTCTTGGATGAATTATAAAAGCTCTAGGTGGAATTCAATATTTGTTTCAACATTTTGTAGTAGCAGATAATAAGCTTGTTGGCTTGATTTTGTTCTCCTCTTTAAACAGAGTATGCTCTATTTGTGCTCTGTCATTTCTTTTGTTATTATC
The DNA here is from genome assembly GCA_027563885.1 of Erythroxylum longipes. NCBI lineage: Eukaryota > Viridiplantae > Streptophyta > Magnoliopsida > Malpighiales > Erythroxylaceae > Erythroxylum > Erythroxylum longipes. The sequence goes on along the minus strand of JAOQMS010000005.1, from coordinate 24,762,739 downwards.
AAGATACAAAGCAATAAGCTGATTTTCTCTGCTGCATTTTGATCTTGATATTTTAGATCGTATCATCTGAGAATTGAAACACTAGATGGTGGTTCTGGTACTATTTTCTTTCTTATGAAATTGCATTCTGAGTATTTTCTAAGAATTACAGAGTACATAAAGTCAGAATCACATTGTGTTCCGATCGTGTTAAGTAGTGATCTTGCCGGTTTTATTTGTTGCCTACTTTAGTATTTGTGCTATAATTTAAAGTTGACATGAAATCATCCTATAGTTAAGATATATTGATCATTGACAAAAATCTAAATTTCCTGCCTGCCTGGACAATCACATTCCTATAATTAAGATAGTTTGGCCATGAACAATATCTAGATCTCCTGCCTGCTAATCTTTTTCTTAGTTTCCTTCTCACGTATTCCAAAAATTTTACTCTCATCTCATTTTTTATATCAATGTGTTAACAAGGTTCATACCTTGGCCTTGTTCTGTTGCATGTAGGAGGTGTTGGCTTTACAGCTTGCTTAAGTCAGTTGAAAACACATTGCTGACATGATCATTAGTGAGTACACAAACAATGTGCATGTGCACACTAAACACATGCATTGATGGTCAGAAACATGTTGATATCCTGCTTACATCAAGTTGATGTTGTGAGCTACCTTATAAATATGCAGAAACATACATGTGCATCATGCTTACATTTCCGATCGAGAAGTTGTAGTGGGATTGCTACAAATGGTTGTACATGAATTTACCTTACTTATTTGTGCTTGTTCATGTTGTTGATTTCTGCATATCTGCTATATTATGGTCATTCAGATTCCATACTCTGTTGCTGGCTTTGCTTTTTCCTCAATGGGAGTCCTAATATTGTTATGGATCGATAATGGAGGACTTGCATTTGTTTGTTACTAGTCAATTATTGAAGGTGGATGATCCCTGAGTGACATACTACCATATCTTTCCATATATACCTTTTGAACATTGCAAGTTATTGAGCACTTAAAGTATCTTCTGGGTTTTTGCAGCCGAGAATACGTCCTATTGCACGAGAATTCTGTGGCATGATTGCTGACACTTTTCTTGGACATGACATCTTTTTGCCCCCAGCATGTGAAGGATCTATGACATTTTTGGTTTCCAACTATAATTTCTATCATGAAAGTGAGACATTGTGGAACAGTCTACTTACTCTTATTTGGGTTGGAGGGGGTAAAACGCGAGCATTTTTGCTTGTTACCAATTATCCTTCTTTATTCTTGAAGTGATTCAATTCCTCTAATTTTCGTTTATACAGTTGGGAGTATTCAAGGTAATAGATTGTCTTTGTAGCATATAGAAAAGGTTGAGACGTTTTAAATAAATCCTAACAATCATTTCTCTTGGTACTAGATTTGATTAAGATTATAGCACAAATAATTTGTTGGTAATGATAAGGTTATCATGACACAAAATTATAACATTCATCTAGTGGTGAGTTGTTAACGAGGTCAATCTTGTTTGATGAAGCAGTTGTGGCAGTAATAAGGTTCTTTTTATGGCCTAGCAAGCAAAAGTCAAAGCAAGTTACAAAAAACGCGTGCTATTTGTATGCGTGTGGTTAAAAATTCTGAAAGGAACTCCCCGTTGCTGTAGCTTGTCAGTCTATTGGTGGAATGACAACACCCTATAACGATTCTCGTTCTATTATTTGTGAATTGGTTTTATTGATGTAGAAGCAAACTTGAAAACATTTGTTGCAAGGTAGTCATTTCCTGAAGAAGATATATTCAAATTTCAGCAGGGATTGGTTAAAGTGGACAACGATAGAAAAATTTTATGCAAAGAAATCCTCAGGCATTCTTTCTTCAAATTTCTTTAGCAATACTTAAATTCACTTGATTTGGTTTGGGAAGATGAAAACGAAGGGGAGGGTTTCAATACTTCTGGTAACAGTCCTCTCATTGTAAAAGAAATGAAAAGCCTGAAAATTATCTTTCCATCTAAAAGGTCTAACTAGAGCAACGCTCGTTTTAATTTATTGTGCCTTTTCATTCTCGGATCCTACAGATTACAGGAACAAGTTGTGTGGGCCAAATTTCGAGAAGGGCACACATTATATGATATTCCTAGTTGAAATCATAGTTTTTTCGACTTTCAATCAACTGTTAAATAAACATCTCTTTCCGGGGGATGAAATCACTTATTTTTCACGCGCGAGGGGATGTGTGAATGAGATTAAATAGAACGTAGTAAAAACAGAGTAAATGAAACAAATGATTTGATAAAATTTCATGGGCCACGTCAGTTTGACTTTAGAGGGATTAATGTACAGATAAATGAGCTATTGTCCTATCCGAACTATACCTACAAATTGATAAATTGTGGAAATATTTTGCTACATTTTGTGAGCTTGGAAGTGCTTTAAATTGCAACCACTTCTAACTGCTCCTACTTTTTTTATTATTACTTTCCTTTGAAAGTGATGGTGTTAGTTGTGTATGAGATATGTAGGTTGAAATCAATACTTTAGGCGGCAGGGCCAGAGGTTGAGCATGAGCATGAGTTGCATGATTTAAAAGTTCACTTAGGAATCTCATGTTACAGAAGTTACAGTACTTTGCAAGCATAAATTATAGTAGGGTCTTTTCCTGGTGCCATTCTTGGATAGGTGTATAAAGGTTTTAAATATTCATTTGTTAATTTTGTCTAAAGCTGGATTTAAAATTACAATACATCATCTCACAGAGTTGTTTTTAGGTGATTATAGAGACCAACTCCAACTGCAACTGGTTACATTTTTTATTTTGAGCAATTGGGATGTTTGGAAAACAATAAAATTGTACACATTTTTCTTTCTTCGTCTAGATTAAATCTACTTTAGCTAACCTTAAATCCAGGGTAAAGTTAGGTGTATCAATTTACCAAAGAAAAGAAAAGATTTGACAGAGAGGCAAAGCAATCACAATGCAAAATGGAAAAGAAAAAGAGTTCAATGGGATCAGTGTGCCGAGATTTCATTCCTTTCTGCTTTTGTGTCTTTTCTCTTTTCCTCTATGGCTATGTACACGAGGATTAGTACCGTTTAAAAGTCAATAATGGGTTCTCCGATTGTCAAATTCCTCTGTATCGTCCATGGCAAGTTAAAGAGCTTGGCCATGATGAATTTGAAGATCTTGTTCACATTTATGTTATGTTTAGCACTTGAAAAGAAAAGGGTCGCCTTCATTGCCTTTGCATATGTTCGAGCCTGTATTAAGACGCAATTATATATAGAACACAAAAAATTTATAAGAACAAAAGAAAAAGAAAAAGAGCATCCCTTTTCTTGAAATGTATAAAGCATGCATCAGTCCGTTAACGCGCGTATTAAGAAAAGAAGGTTCTTTCCAATCCTGAGTTCAACTTTTCCTGAGTGCCTAAATCTTTACATTCTTACTCCAAATATTTCATACTTGTAGGCGTAAAAGTGATTTACCTGAGTTACTATTGGCCACTGCAAATTTGGAGGGAGTTGGACGAAATCATCAAATTTAGTCCCTATTAGTATGGGAATAGCAGTCTGCAGAGACCAAACACAAGCTAAAAAAGCTTAGAGATACCGATTCATTTGATGGCCCAAGATTTGAATTTTCCGGATTAAATGTCCAAATTGCACATTAATACAATTACCAACAAATTGTATTGATAGAGACTGGAAGTGATAAAATTTTAGCAACAAAACTAGAATCCCTGGTTTTAGTCTCCCACTTGATACAGAAAAGAACAAAGTTAACGAGGACTAGTTGTCATTATTACCTGATTCCATTTTCTTGCTTCACTGTACCATCCAATTACACTGCAAAATCATGTTTTTCGGTAAAATTATCAGGTTAAAAAAATTTCGAAATAGAGGGAAGAAGAAACAAGTTTGACGAGCTAACCTATATAGAGTACACCGACTAGTAAGATCAAACATAAACAAAATCGCTACTGCATCTTTACATGCCATGGGAACATGATCAATTGACTTGTTGTCACCTGCATCCAAGTCTTTAAACTGATATACCAGAAAACCAAAAGAAACAATGGTGGTTTCTCAGAAAACCAGTAAGCCGGAAAAATAAGACAAACCAAAGCTATACCTCCCACGTCCCATATACTGAAAGCTATCCTGACACCTCGAACAAACAATGTTTTGTCCATCAAGTTCAACCCTGTCATCTTCAACCACCCTTTTTCCTCTTCATCAGCAACATACTTGATCTTCACATATAATAGAAAAGCAAGAGTGAGTAATTCCCAGATAACAATTTGTTCAGGCTTCTACTGAAGCTGATCCCTGTCCAAATCAAAGCTATAAAATTCTTCTGAAACCAAAACCAAACAAAATAAATAGGCTAGGAAAGAAGAATAGAATAGAAACTCAGGGTTTACCACGAAGCTTGTTTTTCCAATTTGGCAATCGCCCAAAAGACTAATCTTCAGTGTGACTAAATCTGAATCCGTGTCATACCCAGTACCAAACGTCTCTTTGGGATCCTGTCGCGAAACCAAACCACAGTAGTCGACGGCTTCCGGAGTAGGAGGAGAACGCCGGGTAGTTAGCCGGCGATACCTTGCAGGCCTACCCGAGCAAGCAAGTATCCTATCCCAAATGTTCCCGAGGAACTCTTGAAAAACTGATACACTTTCAAGCAAACTCCACTTGATATTGACATGAGCAATCTTCCGCCAAAGCTTTGTCATGTTTTCACGAGTGACTCTGGCCATGAACGTGTGAATAGTAATCGAAGTAGTTCGCTTCAAGTTGTGTCATAGTTAGTTGCGAATATATTTCTATATATGTTATGCTCTTTTTAGGTATGTCTGGTTTTAGATAGCTAACCAAATTTTGCAAGAAGGTGACTCATGGAACACAAGAGAGTGTTGACCAGTACATCTTTTGCCCTATATTCCAAAACAGTCCATATTGCTGGTTCCTTGGGCTCTACGAGGGTCATGGACATTTGGGTCAATTCCTCGTAGGTTCAAGAATGGGAAGCTTATAGTGTAGAGTGGTGGTGAATATTTATTGATGGAAAGGAAAATTCTTCTCATCTCTAGTAAGCAACCCCTTTGGAGTTTTCATTACTTGTCAACAAAACAATGGATTGGAAAGTTCAATTGAAAATGTTAGGTAAAACTAACTATCACATTCATATTAAGTTTCATTCAGGCTAAAGTAAAGCTCCAGTTTGTATGATGGACTACATCTGGATATTTGTATTTGGATTTTAATGATTCCACTTCGCATCAAAGCAAAGAGCTCCAAAAAGAATACTAAATTTCTTGGTTCTTCAAAGAAGCGACTTTTAACGTCAAAAGCAGCAGTATAAATACGGCCAATGTATAAAATTTGAAGAGGTCTAGTAATATATAATCTTACTTTTAATTAATAGAGAGACTATTTTTAAAGAACTCACGTAAAAAAAAGAAACGGTTTTAACTGTATCAATAATATTAAGCATGTAATTCTTAATCCTAATAATTATTAAACAAACAAAAATTACTTGTAACGGTAAATAGAAGTCCACTATATTAATAATTAGGTGAACGATGCCATCTTTTTCTAGTTTTGTTCTAATATGTAAATAAAATTATCTTAGATTCTCTACTTTAGAGTCTTTAGAATTGAATTAGCTGAGCTAAATCATGGTTAATGGATCATGGTTAGGCAATATTAAAATGATCCAGTTCCTTTCTTCCAACCACTTTAAGGTAATAATAACAACAGGAGTGCTGATTCTATAGGTTATTCCCAATGATGGATGAAATTTGGAATGGAAACATCAGCCCCTAAGCATGACTTAATGGATACAACTCATAATTAAAAGGTACCATTCAATGAAATTGTACGCCTTCTATTCTAGTCGATGGGTGGAGGAAGTTTTTACCTTGTCCTAATCTTTCACCCTAGATATTGATAAGAACAAAAGGGCATCCACAAACATTGACGGCTCAAAAAGAGATGTTGAAAAAGGGCAGTTAGTAGTAGGAGGTATGTCCTAAACCTCTGGCAATTTTCATGTTTCTCTAAATTACAAAACCAAACTTAAGCACGAATGCTACCAAGCATCTCTTCCTAGGGATACGCCGACCCTAAAATTTTATTGTTTCATAATTTTGTCTCATAGTACATGGGATATGCATTGTATTGTGAAGGGTCACCTTCCACTACTTGAAATGGTAATTTTAGGCATTTGATACTGCCTTTGTTGGGGTGTGACTTGTGAGCCCCCAAGAGAGGTCCAACTTCCAAGGATGGGACACCTTGACCATAGCCACCTAACTACCTTTCATTTTACTACTTTGGCTGCTATGGGGGGTTATTCCTAAGTCCTAACTAGAGTTATTATAGAACTTAATCTTCATATTTTAAAGCTGCTAAGTTTAGTGATATCATCAAAGCTACTAAGTTTAGTGATATCATCTAGATCTTGTATACAAAATATTATGTTATTAAGTGGAGGTTCTCTTTTAAAAGGCAAGTCATCCTTTCTTGGACGATGATATTCATTAAAAAGTTAGATCTCTTAATCTACTTACTCTGATTACTAATTTCTATTGTGTTGCCTAATCTTTGTTGGATTAATCACACACGTTCAAACACATGAAAAGAGAATAAAAGGCGTACGATTTATTGATTGATTGGTTGCTTGAAAGGCATGTGCTTCAAGGAAAAGCTAACAAGAAAGCTTGTATCTGTCTTAATCAAATTGTTGAATAAAATGAGCCTATTCTTACCTTTTTCGTGTGTGTAAGTAAGGTATAGTTAATAGTCGAGGTGGGAAACATGGAAACGTATGTTCTTGTTTGACTAAAATAAGCCCTAGCTCGCTTTCCCATCCCCAAGACTCATTTTTAGATTAAGTAAATAGTTACTTGAATGTCTTGCCTTTTCTGCCACGAAACTCTAACGTAATTTCATGTAAATATCTCTTATGTTATCTTCAAACTTCACGTATTAGTGATATTAATACCGAATATTATTATTATAGTTGTTGTTGTAATATAAGGATTTTTCATAAATTTTTTCTGAAGTGTTTGTTGTCACTAGCAGTAATCAGTAAATAATTGTATAGCCTTTAAAATGTAACCAAAATTTGTGTAGTTATGTTGGATGATTATGCTTTTGTCTTTTTCTTTTATTGAACTGTTAATCTAAAGTAAATTAAAATTAGTACGGTTTCAAAAGATTCGGAACAATTCGGTGGAAAGAATTAGTGACAGATATTTCCATTTCAAAAAAAAAAAGAAAATAGTGAAAGAGGAAGAGAAAGTAAAGCTCGATTTCTTTAATTAAATGTCAAGATTGGTTAAAGCTGGACAATGACAATGCAGCCAGTAACTAAATCTCTATCATCGCCTTAACTAAGTCTTTTATAACACATCCATTTGCGCGCTAAATCATAAGCCTAAAAAGAATATGTATATACACGTGTACATAATTATGTGCTCCGATTTATATGCTTAAGGGACAAATGAATCATGTATGTCTAAGATACGATAGCCCAATATCAGAAAAGTGGAAACAGAGTTATCACCACTACTTCACTCGTGCCTCCATGCATCTTCCAAGGCTTTAGGTATATTATTTGTTTCTTGTGAACAAAAATTGGATAGTCCGTACGTAACTAGTCTTCCATGTTCATGGCTCATAATTTGTTGTTTCTCCCCCTGATGAGCTTGAAAGAGAGAAGTACAAAGCATTTGAATAGAATAACATTTGGAGCTTACGTTAAAATATAAGGGTGAATGCTAAAAACACTATCTATTCAATTCTCACCTCTATTGTTGATTTCCGCAAGTTACGTTAATGTCTCACGGTTGATTTCAATTTGATGAGAAGGCAAATCACTTGCTTATTTATTTATTTCTTTAGGCCAGCAATTAATATATCTGAAAGCGATTGAAGTTGGTTATCACCTTAAAAGTGAAATACTTAATTAGTGATTACTTATAGACTTACTGTCCAAAATCAAAATGGCATGACTTATTAACCAGTACCCATACCACATCAAGGTATGCGATTAGGGAAAGGAATGGCCAAACAAAATCTCTTGACAACCTACATGATACCAAATGCTCTTTGATTTGAATGAAAAGATTAGATTTTGTAGCCAAGACATTGATTGTCTCTTCTAATTACCTCTATCTCAAGCAATGGCTGGATTAATTAACTAGAAATGGTATTAAATTGTTTTGAAACCGCTATGACTTTTCTCTTTAATTGATTTACCTCATTAATTGCTAGACAACATTAATAAATGGTTATATCAAAAAATGTCATAGCAGCTTATACATATGAATTAATGCATTTCAATATAAAAGTAAATCAACGTATAAAAATTTAAATTTTTGTCTAAGAAAAGGTCTTTATCACTCAAACTTAATCTTAAATATATTCAAAATTTGCAATTTTATGAACTAATTAGTATAGAATTCTTTGTTCTTCAGCCCAAAAGATATGTTGGATCTTTCTTACTATGATATGCGTTTTTATTTCTCCATTTTGAGTTTGTTTAGTTTATACTTTACTACATTTAATATATTGAGAAAAATGTAGAAGGTTCACATTTATTAAGGTTATATCTTCATTTCCATTAATAAAAAATAAGCATATGCTGAATATGTTTTACGATGAACGAATGATGAGTTCTAAAGTCTTAGACGAATGGTCTTTACTGGAGTTCAAACTTCCATTATAAGAGCAAATACAAAATATATGGCAGCACCATGATGATAGACTTGAGCCAAATGACAAGATTAGGAAGGAATATAATCCAGCTCGTTAATTTGTGGTCATTAGTTTTAGATTTGTACTTGAAAATCCAAAGGATTTAATAGTTTCGCAAAATTTCCGATTTAATTACAGTCGTTTCTAGCACAATTAAAAACAGAAAAATTAAACGCACAAATGTAAATCAACACTGAAGTTTGTTAACATAGTTCAGTACGCCTTGCCTAAGTCTACGGAGCCCTCATCAAGCTTAATACTTTTATTAACGACAATAGTTTTATACAAGACTTTAATGAACTGACACCACTCAACCTTTGACACTATCTCTCATTCTCAGAACTCATGAAAGTATTTCACACTTGATAATACGACCGACTCATGTTAGCCTCAACAGAGGATTTTTTTCGACAACTTTTTAACAGAAGACAATAAACAAACAACTAAGTGATTGAAATAAACAATGAATATAAACAAAGACACTTAAGAAAGAAACAACTTCCCTAACAATGTAGCTTCATCAACGAAAGAATAGGAAGTTGTCCACTTAAAAATCTGTTGTGAAGCTTCAATATCGTCACTGGAAAATCCCACGTATAATAGCATTTCCATTATTGAAATGTTGCAGATGATGGAGCTTCAACCATACAAAAAACTTATGAAATTTTCCACAAAAACACACTACAAAAACAGCCCAAAAAATCACCCACGATGGACAGAACAATACAGCTCCCAATTTGATTTTTTTTCAAAAATCAGCTTCCAAAAATCACTCAAAATTCCCAAAAATTCAGCTGCCGAGTCACTATATCCTTATCGGTTTTTCCCACATAAGATAGCAAAAAAAATAGCCCTAATAAATCACACAATAGGCAGATGAAATACAACAAAAATCTTTGTGTTTTTCACTACCGAAAACCCCACCACTTTAATCTAGAAAATCACACAAACACCAATGGAAAAATAGTTGCTTCGATTTCCAATAAACAATGATAACTCAAGTAAAGCGTAGCTACTGAAAAACACCCAATAAACCACAAAGACCAAAGAGAACAACGCAGCTGCAATATATAGATTAATGATCAATGTAAACTTGGTCAGTTACATAGCCTCCTAATCAACAGCAACAACTTGAGAAAAACACAACTGCAAGGATTTCACATAATCCCCAAAAATCCTAACCTCACAAGTCACGTCATCAGTTGCAAGGATTTCACATAATCACCAAAAATCCTAGGCAGATAAGTCAGGTGAAAATCAACAAAGATAATCATATCTTAACCCAATCAACTACCAAATATCAAGTTAAATTGCCAGAAGATAACCATTATCAAATCCCGTCTTAAGTAGGATTTGAAACTTATCAAACTTGCCTTGGAAGAGTCCCACTTAAACTCAATTAAGTACAATTATCAAATAATGTCCAAAATTAAAGAATTAAGATATTGTAATCTATATTTTAACAATCTCCCCTTTATTGGCATTATTTGTCACATATGAGAATCTCTCTCTAAAGGAGATAATTGGAGATATAACATCGAAGTCACAAACCACATCATAACTCACAAAAGAACTCCCCCTTAGTCAGTCAATAAGATCTGTTCCCCCTTAGTAAAAAAAATATGCTAAAAAGCAAAACGAATAGTCACATATATACCTTGAAATCTCCCTTTGAATGGACTAGTCACAGAAAACAATCTGATATCTCCCCATTGGGACAAAACAATGCCAAAATGAAAAATACCTTCAATGTGATCAATCTCACCAAATAAAGAGGCATAAGAATCAACAATAAGTGCAGCAGAAAAATCATAAGCACGCTAAAATGACAATTTACCACCAGTTAAAAACACTAGCCAACATATCATTACTTACATCAAATTCATCTACATACAACTGATTAAATTCAAAGACCCCAAAAAATTACATTCATCATAATCAAACTTAATCAATCTCCTCCTCACATAAATCATGCCAAAGTATGTTGCTCAAACTCATACAACCCACGATGTAGAGAGAAACCAAGATAAAACTTGAAAACCCAAATCATAGAAAACTTAAATCTTCCTACAGTTCTCCAACCAAGCATCAACATTTTCTTTACATAACTCCTTAAATCAACATTCAGAAGGAAAACTTTCAAATCATCAAGGAGAGCCTCATTCTCACATCAAATATACTATTCAACAAGTAAGGAAAAATCTAAACACACACTAATCACCTGAACCATATAAAAAACCATAAATTAAAAACTCAGAAAGTTTAGACGTTAACTCCTTCAAACCATTTTTTAAATAAACAATATTAATATACTTCAAAAATTTAAAGAACACACCCCCTATGCCCCTCAAAGAAATTCAAACCTGGCCTTATTCTTTGCCACATTAACTCTGTCATCAGATGTCTGGTTGATTCCTCCCTCATAAGCAACCAATTGGTCTTTTTTTTAACAGTTTCTTTACCAGTAGCAACTAAATATGAATCTAGATAATTTCTTGTTTTTCATTTACCACATCTTTGTGCTTGTAATTGACCCTTTCTAACCCAAGTATGTTTTGGTAATATGGATTGCTGATGGAAATTTGATGAAAAATGTCTAGATTTTCAATTTTGATCCCATTGAAATATCATTTGTAGTAGCTTGTAACAATTCAACCTTATGTGTCGTTTACCAAACAAAAGTGACACGTAAGTATGAATTTTTGTTTCCTCTTTGAAGTTTCTCCTTGGACAGATCTGTTTGAACTATTTTTCTCATCATTTGACTTAGAACATTCACCTTTATAGACAATGTCTTGAATGTCTCCTTTAATCTTACCAATTTTCAACAACTTTTCTAACTTTTCGGTACCTCCATTTAACATTCTTATTCCCTTTTTCGTACTGATCAGCTTCAGCTTTGTTTCATTAGGCTCATCTATTGTAGATAACAACTTCTTCTCAAGGTCTTGAATGGTGTTCTTCATGGTAGAGTTTTCCTTCTTTAACTTTCCATTCTTCTCACATTTTTGCACCCACGTTGTGTATATTAATTCATAGGCTTCATAGATATTCTCCTTTTTGTCATCTGAGGAACTATCATCACTGTCACAATCTAAGGTTAGACTATTAGTTGATTCATCTACGTTTTTCTGAGATTTTTTTATTTATCTACGTTTTCGTCATCAGTTTCTTCCTTCTTGGTTGCTATTAAGCATGCAATTGGATTTTTGCTGTATTAAGCAACCAACACAGCATTACTTACAAATTCCTCTTTACTACCATACTCGCTTTCAGATTCATTCCCATTCCAAGTGCTGGTATACGACTTCCCTTTTTTGTTCTTTAAAGTGTTAGCACATTCTGCTTGCACGTGTCTAAAGCCTTTACATTCATGACATTGAATTTTCTTCACTTTTCTTTCACCTTTTTTAGTTTTAGCTTATTGTTTGAAATTACTATTTGATGAGCTACCACCATTTTGCCTAAAATAGGATCTATCCTTCTTCACTTTCTTTAACCACTTGCTGAAATTTCTTGTCAATAACTTCATATCCTTATTCTCATCAGATTCATCTTCGAAGTCATTTATGGCTTTACCAATCTTAAATTGCAATGCCAATTCTCTCGTACATCTCTCCACAAATTCATCTCAAAGTAGATAAGAATCTCAATTACCTTATCCAGAGATAATTCAGTGATATCATGGGCTTCTTCGATGGATGCAATTTTGGATATGGATCTCAGAGGAAGTGATCTCAAAGTTTTCTTGACAAGTTTTAGATTCAAATACTTCTTCCCAAGTTGATGTGCTTGGTTGGCTATTTCACGCAACCTCTCATAAAAGTCTCCAATAGTATCGCTTTCATCTATCTTAAACTCTTCGAATCTAGTAGCCAACATCTGAAGTTTCGAAGCTATCATAGATTTTGATCCCTCATGTATAGTTTGCAAAGTGTCACATGCTTCTTTTACCGATTCACAGGCTGATATCATAGCAAAGCGACCTTCATCAACTGCATTGAAGATGACGTGCAAGGCTTGAGAATTTCCAAGCGCTCTCTCTTCTTCAGCCTTTGTCCACTTAAATGCATCTTTAAGCACTGCTTCTCCCTTTTCATCAATTGTCACTGGATGTGTCCAGACATTTAAAACCGAGTTTCATGCTTTTGTTTCTTGTGCCTGAACGAATACTCTCATCTGTGATTTTCATGTAGGATAATTTAAACCATCTAAAAACAGTAACCTGATGATTGAAGCCCCTTCTCTTATAGTCATAATTGCAAAACACGGATCTACACCAACTTGACGTATCAAGTTCTGATTCGGTGACGCGCTCTGATACCAATTGAAAACTAGAAGGATTTAATAGTTTTGCAAAATCTTTAATTTGATTACAATCGTTTCTAGTACAATCAAAAATAGAAAAATTAAACGCACAAATGTAAATCAACACCAAAGTTTGTTAACGTAGTTCAACACACCTAGCCTACGTCTGCGGGACCCTCACCCAGCTTAATACTTTCACTAATGATAATAATTTATACAAGGCTTTACGGAGCTGACACCACTCAACTCTTGATACTATCCCTCGTCCTCATAACCTGTGAAAGTATTTCATACCCGATAACACGACTGACTCATGTTAACCTCAATAGAGGATTTTCTCAACAACTTTTAACGAAAGATAATAAACAAACAACTCAAGTGATAAAACAAACAACTCTAGTGATAAAACAAACAACAAACATAAACAAAGACACTTGAGGAAGAAAACAACTTCCCTAACAATGTAGCTTCATCAACGAAAGAATAGGAAGTGGTCCACTGAAAAATCTGCTGTGAAGCTTCAATATCATCACTGGAGCATCTCACACACAGTAGCATTTCATCACTGAAATGTTGCAAACGATGGAGATTCAATCACACAAAAAACTTATGGAGTTTTTCCAAAAAAACATGCTGCAAAACAACCCAAAAAATCACCCACAATGGATAGAAAAATGCAGCTCCAATCTGAAAAAACTTCAAAAATCAACTTCCAAAATCACTCAAAACCCTAAAAATTCAGCTACCGAGTCACCATATCCTTATCGAATTTTCCCAAACAAGACAGCAACAAAAACAGCCCCAATAATCACACAATAGGCAGATGAAACATAGCAAAAATCCGCATGTTTTTCACTACCGAAAACCCCACCACTTCATTCCAAAAAATCATATAAACACTAATGGAAAAAACAGTTGCTTCAAATTCCAATAAATAATGATAACTCATGTAAAACGTGGTTGCTAAAAAACACCCACTAAACTACAAAGACTAAAGAGAATAACGCAGCTGTAATATATGGATTAATGATCAACATAAACTTGGCTAGCTACATAGCCTCCCAATCAACAGTGATAACTTGAGAAAAACGCAGCTGCAAGGATTTCACATAATCACCAAAAATCCCAGCCACATAAGTCATATGATCAGCTGCAATGATTTCACATAATCACCAAAAATCCCAACCACACAAGTGACCTGAACTTATAGTTTAATTATACTTTTTATGATAAATTGGTACATGAGGGTATTTTATCGATTAATTTGAATGTTTTGGTATTAATGTTATCACAATTGTGATTTTCATAGATTAAATTGTAGCTTAGTAGATTTATTTGTATTTTTATTAATCCTAACTTATTATTCGTGAGATGTTATTATTTTGGTGTTTGTTTAATTAATATAAACTATTCCCTTGATGGTAATAAGTAGCCAAGCTCTTTTTTATCTAATCTAACTAACAAGATTGCTCCCACTATGCCTTACGCAAAGATACATACTACTATTTTCTAAAAAAAAGATACATAATACTCTCTTCTGTCAATGAATCACCCTATCAATTGATTCCTCCATAAGTTATTATGGCGTTAGTTTAACATCGCCAGTCTCCTCCACCATTGCCTCTATCTGAGGTCCTCTCTCCTTCAGTTAACCTATTACAGGTGGCGACTTCATTTTGTTACGTATCTCTTCGACCTTCTCTATATGGGCATTATCTCCCTTATGATATCTATCCATTCCAGCCAATATATATGCTCTATCAACATTTTTTAACTAACCTCATCTATATCTTCATATCAAGGTTACCGATAGTCATATTACAATCTAGTGTCAATCCCAGTATCTTAGAAAATACGCGTAAGTTCTTCACTGACCAACCATAGATGGCTCCCCAACTATAAGGTAAAGTAGAAACTCAAGTTACACGGTCTACATCCTAATATACACTGAAGATGGAATAAATATCAAAAGATAAGTACACTAATACTCTCCTTTCTATAAGATCGTAGGGTTATTACTGTATGTAAGTATCAAATGATAGGAGAAGCAATATATGTACTTTTAGTTCTACTAGATCATATTTAGATGTACCCTCAATATAAAACTCCAAAATCTACTAGGAATATAGGCAATTTTCTCAATAGAAATTATATTTTAGAGTTTCTAAAGCTTTTATCTCCACTTGATAAAGTTTATAAAATTTGTATTGCAATCTCAAATCATTAAATGGAACTTCTATTCTGCTTCCCTTAGGCTTAAATTAAATTTCATCCTCTTTATTCAATCTAGCAAACATAGTTAACTCAAAAGTAGTCCAGATTTCTAACATTAGTTCCCTATAGGTATACTCAGTCAGTTCAAAAATAACATCTAGCCTATATTACTATGTACATCCTAACATCTTCTTCTAAGTCTTTTTACTCCAATATTTACCAATCCACACTCTTATTTGAATAAAAAGGTCAAGACTTGAATTTCATAAATTTAAATATGAATTGGATTAGTGAATACTACAAGTGGGTGTTCATTAATGGTGGTAGTGCATGGTTGTTAGGAACTCAACCCTACATGTTTTCTGAATCTCCCTTTGCTCGAAGATGGTTAAAAATTAATTCTCTTATTTGATTTATATCTTTAAAGGGAGATTTAGTGTTGAGAACTTTCAAAATCAAGAAACTCCCAAAAGGTTGAAGAATGGTTCCATAACTTACGAAAAAGAGGATTTTATGGAGGAAAGTGGAGAAATCATAGTGTTTAGAAGTTCAGATTGTAAAAATGGACTAGACTTTGTTTAGAGAATGATTTTAAGCACTGAGTTTATGAAAAGCTAAGAGAAATATGAGTGAACGCTAAAAGGTTGGGTGAAAAATCAATTATGTTGTAAAGGAGTTGTTTAAATTCTTTAGGACATGACCTAAACATGGATTAAGACACGATTATATTTTATATCTTGGATCTATCTATATAGAATCTAAGTACAGTAAAACCTCGATAAATGAATATTTGATAAATTAATAATCTCGATTAAATAATAATTTTCTTCAGTCCCGACTTGGGCCAATGGAATAAAATAATAACCTCGCCAAATGCATAAGATAATAGTTTTTAAAAAAATTCCTTGAGGCCCACTGAAAATATAAAATAATAATTCATTAAATAAG
>JAOQMS010000005.1:24725174-24737425 GCA_027563885.1 Erythroxylum longipes | reverse complement strand
ACCACTACATATCAATCATAATCACGAATCATACACAACAAAAAAGCATGTGAACCAGACATTAGTAAAAGAGTACAGAAGGATACAGTGGTAAACCCCGTGAAGTAGCCAATGTCACTGCTCAACCCCAAGAAACCATGGCTGCACACGCTCCTGTAGAAATGGACACTATAGACACTGTTTGCTCTCTCCTAATAAGGTACTTCAGCCAGCTCGAATTAGGCCATCAACAGAGCTCACAGAAGTCTCAGTCCAGTACGACAACGTAGATTTAAGAAGTGGTCAACTTAAACCCATCTCTGTTTCTGCGGTAACAACCACAAAAGGAAAAACAAAACGAAGCAAGCTTTTACCAAGCATATGATCAGTGGTAGAAGTGTCAGACAAAAACAGGTCAGAAGTGATTTCTGGGTTCAGTTATCAGAACCTCAAGTCAGATGCAAATAAGGTGCAATTCTAGACTGTGCTGTTAGATAGTTTTGAGAAACCAAGCTTCTTGAACTTGTTGGAAAAAGGGCTGGCCCATGCTCTATCGGGGCTACCACATTTGATGTCCACAATTTCTACAAAGTTAGAGCCTTTCTTCTTGATTCTATCTGATGTATTGCAGTCAGATGCGAGGATGGTACTGCTCCTAGTGGAGCTTGTTAATATTCCGGGTGTCTCGGAGCTCCTGTAATTGAGGCTGCTGCTACTGCTACTTGCTTCATGCGATGATTTTCTTGCTTGTAGTCTTTTAGGAGTAGAAACACTACAGGAAACTGAAACAGGAGTAGTCCCAGGCTTATCGTGACAAGATATTGGTGTCTGTGGTGAAGACTTCATGGTCTCCAATTCTCTTGTCATCAAGGAACTTATTGTGCCTGTGGTCCCAACTCTGATCGATCCGCCACCACCCCTGAGAGCTTCCAACTTCTGAACCATATTTCTGTACAATGTCAGTAATCGAACCTTTTGAGCTTGATCTTCCAATTATAGAACTGATCGGCGATCAAAGTTTCTTGAAAATATAGCAATTATATGTTCACAAGTTCATCATGCAAAGCACCTGTATCAAGATCAACAAGCGTTTCTTAGCTAAAGAACAGTAGTGTTCTATCTGCATTCAGGCTAAAGGTGAAGTATACAAACAATACTTGTTAGGAAAATGCAGTACATTAATGAATTTTATCAAAGAAACAACAAAGACAACTGTATTTATGAAACCTGGAAAAGACAAACCACAAAAGAATGCAAAATGGTTGAGGGCTTTTTGGTAGCTAAAGATGAGTGAGGCTGCCTACAGGTCCTGACTGTCTCCTGGGCATAAAACAATTTCAGATCCTAGTAAAAAAGGAATCTACCCAAAGCGCATCTACTATTAATTCGTAGAAATGAACAAGGCCAACAAAAAAGAAAAGAATTTAAATAGTGAATAATCTTCACACCATACCTAAAATCTAACAAAAAATGAATGCCAATGTCAGAGAATCCAAATGAGATGAGAACGAAGCTTTTATTATTGGTAAAGCAAGAGCTGAAGGGACTTCTAAAAGCCATAAAACACCAAAATTAACACCATAAAATAAAATGCCCACAAAAATAATTTAAACATAAACTCAATTGCCATGAAAAGTAGAAAATTACCTGCAACTACCCAAACGCAAACCCCACAAACAATCATTTGCGGAGCCCAAACATCGGAACTTGAGAAAACGCAAATGTGCCCACGTCCACACCAAAGTTGAGATCCTCAACCCCAAAGTCCAAAGCTAAAGTCTACATGCAGCAAACAAAACCTACAAATTTACTCTTTCCCAATCTATCTTAGGGTTGGGTCTTGGGTTGACAAAACCTCAACGTTGACGTGGGGCGGGGTCATCAGATTGCAATCTATCTCAGGGTTCGGTCACGCGCTGGCAAATTTAAGGCTACGTTTTGCTCGACCTTAGATTTTTAATGGAAAGATAAAATGAAGTAATTTTTAATAATATGAATGTAAATTAATGTAATATAAAAAATTATTATTTGAAATGGATAGAATGATTCATAATGTAATATAAGAAAATTATTATTTGAGAGAAATAGATAGATTCATAATAATATAGTAAAATGTTGTTTGAAAGAAGGGTTTATAATATAATATAGTAAAAAGTTGTTTATCATTTTACATTCCATCATAAACTTTCAAATTGGAGGTTTCTTATTTTTACTATTTAAAATAAAATTGGATATAATATGAAACTTTTCTTTTCATCTCATTTCATTCCATTCTATTATAAACCCTCCTCATAAACTATGAAATATACATTCTATTCCATTAATAAAACCCCACTAAATAAGCCAAAATCTTCACGTGGGGTATGACAGCTGACCATAAAATCTGATCTAAGTGACTTGTTCTAACCAGTTGTCTTCTCTCCAATGACATCTTAACTTTTGGACAATTCATTTGTCTCATTGTTTCGTATTAGAGGATTCAAAACTTTTATTTTCCTAATTAATCGGATTAACTTATATAAATAATATTGACAACGATTTTAGAAATTTTCATCATTTAGAATAAAACAATAAGTAAAAATAAATAAAATAGTGAAGTCCAAACAAACTAATCCACAATTCATCAAAAATTACAATAATAATAAAGGACAAGAGTGTGTGAGATAAGAGCTTCGAGCTAATACAGGTGTTAGAAAGGCCTAACTCACCTCCAAAAGCTAGCTTAAGAGGGCGAGGTTTGCATATTATTATAAATTGTTGAATGCTCTCATAGTTGTCCGATGTGAGATTCCTGACACCCCTCTTCAGTCCAGAGCAGGACTGGACATCTGATGGACATATTGGGCAAAGGGATATAACCGGGCACCGCCCCAAACCATCGAGACAAACTAGCTCTAATACCATGTTAGAACGCCTAACTCACCCCCAAAAGTTAGCTCAAGAGGGGGAGGTTTGCACATTATTATAAATTTTTAAATACTCTCATAGTTGTCCGATGTGGGATTCCTGACAACAGGCACGAAGTGAATAAGGATTATCACTAGCATTATTTCAATTCATCTTTTTATTCAATTATATATCATCTATTTATTGATTTATAAAGAACCATAACGCATACCCATAATTAATTTTTTGAAAAATATTTCTATGTAATTAATGTATCTTTGTTAATAAAAAGTGAAAAAATATGTAATAGCATAGTAATTTACATAAACTAACACACTAATTACATTGGTAGTATGTTCAAAATTTAATTAAACTAAAACTTTTATTTCTCACTTTTAGCTCAAATAATTTAGCTTGTATTTCCAATTTAATATGATTAAAAATAACCAACCAAAATTAAAATTTGACAAAACTTTAGTTCTTTTACGACAATAGTAGAATTATTTCACCTTTCCAGGACAATTAATTGAAAGATATAAGAGAAAATATTCTTATCCAAACACCCAATAAATTAGAATCTAAAATCGTACATAAGCCAAAGTTTAGGAGTCTAATTAGCTATATTTTAAATTAGGAACTAGAATATATGGTAACTATATAATCCTTAAATAAAATAAATCATAGTTATACACTCTATAAATGAATGGTGATTACAAAAACTATGGAGATAATAATCTTTAACACCCCTTCAAGTTAGTGCATATATATTACATATGCTCAACTTGTCAAGAGTTTTTTAAAATACTCGGTTTGAGATAGCCTTAGTAAGGATATCAACTAAGATCATCCAATTGAACTTTAGGCAATTCCACTATCTTTCCATCTAATTTCTCTTTATTAATTAATATGTTTACTTTAATATCCTTCGTTCGGTCATGTTGAACTAGATTGTCGGTATTGTCATATGCAGCATTATTGTCATAATACATTTGAATTGGTCACCATAATGGATACCCCAAATCTTAAAAAACTAATTTTAACCATAAAGCTTCACAAAGTCTTAATACCATACCTCTAAATTCAGCTTTTGTAGTAAAACAAGCAACACCATTCTTTTTCCTACTTCTTCATATAACAAGATTACCACCCACAAATGTCAAGTAATTAGAAGTTAATCATCTATCATCAATTGATTCAGCTCAATCAACACCACTGTATGAATCTATGCTTTGACAATCTATATTTTTCATGACTAACAATCCTCTTCTAGGAGTAGACTAAAACTACCTTAAAATTCAATTGACTGCATTCATATGTTACTCTCATAGTTTATGTATAAATTGGCTAATAATACTCAATACATAAGCAAGATTTGGTTTAGTAAAGGTTAAATACATCAGCCTCCCTACTAGCCTTTAGTATCTTTTTTTTATCAACTGGTATTTGTTCTAAATCAATAAATAGCATATAGTCTTCCTCTATAAGCATATCAGTTGGTTAATATGCTGATGTACCAGACTCTTCCAGCAAGTCCAATATATATTTTCTTTGAGACAAGAATATTCCTTTCTTGGATCCTGACACTTTGATCCTAAGAAAATATTTCAAGTAACTAAGATCTTTCATTTCAAACTCTTTGCACAAATACTCATATAATGCTTTCGTTTCTTTCGAATCATTCCCTGTAGCTATTATTTCATCCATATATACGACGAGTGTAGTAATCCTGCCAAGTTGTTTTTCTAAAATAAGTGCAGTTTGAATTGCTTTGATGGTATCCAATTTCTATCATAAACTTTGTGAACCTTCTAAGCTTATCCTATATAATGTTTTTTTTATTTGTACACCTTTTGACTTTGTTTTTATGAGGTTATGCATCCTAAAGGGAGCTCCATATAGACTTCATTAAATAACTTCATATAAAAAGTTTTCTTCACATCAAATTATAATAATGTCTAATCTAAGTTTGTTGCAAAGGGTAAGAATACTCAAACAATGTTGATTTTAGCTACAGTATAAATGTCTCTGTATAGTCAATCTCATAAGATTGAATATATCATTTTATAACAAGCCTTGCTTGAATCATTCAATTATGCCATCTAATTTGTACTTCATAGTGTAAAACCATCAACATCCTACTAGCTTCTTCCCTAATAAGCAATCAATATGGTCCCAAGTATCATTCTCTTACAAAGATTTCATCTCTTTATTCATAGTAACTTTCTACCTTGTATTAATTAAGGCTTCTTAAATACTGTTAAGAATAGCAATATTAGATAATTGATTATGACAAATTATGGTTAGAAACAAAAAGACTTATGGGATATTTAACTTTGGTAGAAAGTTATGGTTCATATATAGGTTTAGGAATTCCTTTAGTGAGAAATTCTAGAAGTTTTTTCCTTAAAGACTTAAGTGCTATATTAGGAACATTCTCATTAGATGATTGGTATGGTATATTTTTTAAAGGTAAGGAGTTATCACTGATGGACTCAAAAGTCTTCAATTGATGAATTTTCTTGTTGAACCACTTTGTCAGCTTTTAAATGACCTCCACTCATTTCTGAATTGTTATTGATATTGCTTTCCTAAAATCTCTGATCAAAAAATTGATAATCTAGAGTATGAATCTTCTTCTATTACTCCATATAAAATTTATACTTAAAGGAAAAATAAATTGAGTTAGAGGCGATAAATTAGTAATAGAAGCAGTAGTCGTAACAAAATTAAAGGATTAGAATGATGCTCAAAAAGTCAAGAGATCTTGATGGAGTTCGATTAATCAAATATGTAGCAATGGCAAATGCTTATCCCTAATAAGATAGTAGTATATAAGCTTCAATTAATAAAGCACAAACTTTTAGTATATGTCGATTTTCTCTCAATGAGTGTATTGGAACGAGTATTTTGATTAATAATCCCACGTGCTTTTAAATACTACTAGAGTTTAGACATTTTAATCCTCTCCTCCATTATTACTACGTGTAACTTAAATCTTTGCATTGTGTTGAGTCCTTTCCAAATAAACTACAAAATAACCTTTTTAAATAACCAAAAGAAGCATGATCAAGAAGTCGATACCATAACCAAACTTTAGTTTTATTCTTCTCCTCTTTAGAACTATGCATTACAAAAACTTAGCGTAACTTCTGAAAACTCTATGAAATCATGTTAAAAGTAGTATAACTTCCCTCGCCTAATACTAAAATCAAATCATCTGTTTTGTTTGGATGTCCTCAAAAAAATAGATATCGGGATAAAAATACAGCAAAAGATAAAGATGTGGTTATTTCAGAAACAGATAAAAGATAAAATCCAAAGATTGGACGACCAAAATAGAATTTAGATTTAAGTTATTAGAAAGGGTTAAAGAGCCTTTTCCAATAATTGACGTTTAATTATCATTGGCAATAGACACAAAACTTTAGGAGGATGATTTAAGATGTTTAATTTATTTATAATCAATTATCCATACACTATTAGAAATGGTTGTAGAAATATTAAAAACCTTACCACCATTATATGAACTTGTTACTAGTATGGAAGCTTTTTCAACAACATCATCGTTTTTTTGTTTTAACCAATGCAGTAGCTATTTCCTTATTAAAATTCTTCCTCCCTGAAGCACAATTCTGGTTCTAGCATTTTTGATATCCGACGAGCTCATAAAAATGTTCTTAGTTATGTACATGCAAGTTACATTGAGAACATTTATAAGTAGACTTATTGATGTTAATATTTGTTTTTGGTTGATTTCGAGTCAGCATTGTAGTAGCTTCAAAATTTTCAGGCTCCATTTTTATTGTTTCTTTGCATAAAATTTCTCTACAAATTTGTTTGAGATCACCATCCAATCATATAAGGCATATATGCACCATTAGTCATTTTATAGACTTTCAATATGTTATAATAATCTCAGGATTTTTAACGTCAATTTTTTCTCAATAGTCGAGTTCTCGCAAAATTTTAGTCAACTCTTTATAATATTCATAAAAAGATCTTCCACCTCGTTTGGCAGTGCAAGCCTTTCAGTTTAAGGAAAAAACTGTAACTCATGACTTCTATTATAGAAGGCTTTTAATAGACCACTCTATTTTAGATGCAGTAGATAACTGCAAGTAACACTTCATGATTTCTAAACTTATGGACAATGATATCCATCTTTTTACCTTTTGATTCTAAACATGCCATCTTTTGTGTTCATATTTAGATTCTACAGGTGGCTTTTCCTTACCACAAATGCACGAGAGAGTTTCCCTCTTAGTAATATACATCTCCATCAATTATGACCAGACATCATAATTAGATTAAGTAAGAAAAATCCCTATGTTGAATACACCTTCATATTAGACAATAATAGGAAATGATTTCATTTAAAATGATTTTGTGTTTTTTTTACTCATTTTTCTTTAGGGATTTCAAAAGATTTCCGGATTCAAAAGGCATGGCTTTGATAATAAATTGAAAAATGTAAGATAAATGATTCTTATTCACACAATCAATGAATTATAATGCAAAATCTTTATATAGCATACATGAACTAGAGTTTAGGATTCTAACTAGTTGTAAGTCAGGAAACTATAATATGTGACAACTATATAATTCCTAAATAAAATAAATCATAGTTATACAATCTCTAAATCTATAGTGATTATAGAAATTACAAAGATAATAATCTTCGAAACAACTTCCTCAAAAATTGCAACTCTCCACCCAAATAGCAATAATGTAACTTTCTTAGTCACTATAATCACCTATTAATCTAATACCAAAACAAACTTTTACTAGTAAGCACTTAACTTAAAGTTATGTTCCACAAAACGAAGGCAACTTGCAACAATACCTTCCAAGTATACCATAAATCTCAAGCATCTCAAATGCATTACTCTAGTTTATATCTTTAAATGCTCTACTAAGCACAACTACAGGTACAAACATCAGTAAGAAAGAAATGATAAAAATCTTTTCCAAGAATGAAGGATTTTATAATGATACATGAGTGGAATTACAAATGAAGTAATTTAATAAAACCTACCTCAATCCCCCCTTGAAAAGTTAGTTTGTATTAATACAACATCCTTTTGCAGTCAAATACTAAGGAGTAGTATCCACGAAACTTTAATTGAAACAATTAAGAGGTTAAAAATCCTCAGCAATTTGACGCATCATAATCATCTAACTTCTCATTGTACTGTAGAAACTTTCTCTGGATGTATCCACCTAAGTTACAAAATCTTTCATATTCCTCGTTACCAAGAATGCTGGATCTGTGACTATTTAGACCTAGTCAAATGTGCCCCTACTCAATATATGTGAAAACTTCTTTTAAGTGCTCTGTAAACTCCAACTGCACCAAAATAGTTGAAAACCTACATTTGCAAACAAAAGAATGATCTGAGTAAAATATGAATGAGATAGTGTAAAAAGAAGGAAAAAAAAAAGGTCGATGTGGACATCTAACGCATGAAACTTGCAAAGCCTAGTCACTATAGGAAATCGACACTCTTTACATTTGTTCACGTATAGGAATAAACATTTGATGTATGAAGTTTGCAAGATTGAACATCTATAGATAATCCATAAAACTGGACGTTTGTAGAAATCTCAAAATTTAACTAATAATATCATTTTGTGTTTCAAATTTAATGAAGTTATTTACAACTTCAAAGAAAGTGCTTGGAAGTGGTTCACATAGAAAGAAGGACGACTTTAATATAAAACCCTGAAACTATTGCAAGAATTTTTGTTAAAAGAGAGGAGAAGAATAAAGGAGCATAATCCAAAAGAAGAAGAAGGAGAGGAGGGAGAGCGAGAACATACATAAAAGAGATTTTCAAATGCATTTCTCATTATTGTCCTATTTTGTGGCCACCACGACCATTATACTGCAGTGCCAAATCCTTCAATATTAAAATCATTCCTTATAACAACAATCACCCATGAATTACTGTATCAGAGCCTTATGTCAGAAACCTAAGGAATTTTCCGGGCCTTCATTGCCAAGAATCAGGGGTGTCGACAAAACCAGCCCTCCCCGTTGATGCTAACAACCTTCATTGAAGTCACAATTCTTTCCTTTCCCTTTTTCTTTTCCCTCTCTCAACCTTCATTGCTAATACTAAATTTATTTTTCTTCAAAAATTGTGTCATCTTCTTCTACCCCTTCCACTTGGGGCCGTTATTGGCGAATCTAGAGTCATATCAATAACTGTCAACATGACACAAACTGAAACTGGGAACGATTTCCAGAATATGAATATATTTTATCACCTTAACGGAATGGAAAGATAGGTCATCTCACTAACACCAACCTATCTGTAGAGGATCCAGGATTTAGGGCATGGGAAGAGGAAGACTTAATGATCATATCGTGGTTATGGAATTTTACGAAATTAGTGATTAGTAAGATATAATGTTCCTTACCACAAAAAAGGCTATATGTGAGAATCTATAACAAAGCTACTCTACAAAGAAGGATGTTACTTTGATTTACGAATTAAAGGTAATTCAGGTTAGGTCTACTAGGCAAGGGAATATATCTGTTACTGATTATTATGATCTGATGACAAGATTATGGTTGGTAATTGATAATAACTGTAACACGTAATTAAAGTGCAGCTATGACTTAGTTTCGTGAAAGAATTTCTTGAGCATGATTGGGTATTTGAATTTACAGCAAGATTAAATGTATAATATGATCTAATCAGAGTTCGGATTCTTGGTAAGGACAAATACCAACTCTCTGTGAGATTTTCTCAATTGTTCGCACTAAAGAAAGCCACCGACGTGTCATATTAGAATCTCGTAGAGAAGAGGCTTTAGCATTGGTGTCAAGGGGAATGATAATCTATGACCTACTGAATCAAAGAAACCATCTAACTTATTGCAACAAATCACGTCACACACATGAGAACTATTTTGAGTTGCATGGCAAAGCTCAAGTTTTGGCACGGACTGGAAATTTCAAAGACCAAGCACAAAGTCAGGCTAGCATGGCAAATAAATAGGAAAGAATGTCTGAAGCTACAAAATCGAACAAGGAAGATCTTATAGAATTCAACAAGGAAGATTAAGACGTCTCCTTGACTCACTTGATAAATCAGGTTCATGTTCTCTTACCAAAATTCGTATGTGTCTTATGGCTAATTCTTTTAATGAATTAAATACTGAGTAATTTGAGAGACAGGTTACAGATTCAGGGGCAAATGACCATATGTGTCACTCTCTATGATTTATATAAACACATTCTAAGAAATTGTTCCCCTACTGAAATTGCTAGACAATGCAGCTTACATCTCAACTCTTTAGTAGCCCATAAATGTCCCCCATATCTTGAAACATTCTACCAACCTTATTTATATTCATAAAATAACTTAAGAGCTCTATTGCAAAATAATTTTTTCTTATTCTCATTGTGCTTTTTAGGATCGAACCTCGGGGAAGACCATTGGATTTGCCAAACATGAAGGGTTGGACTACCTTGAGGACTTAAAGAGGATATCAAATAATGGGAAATCAATCCACTCCATATCGAGTCTTTGTAACTGTATTAACCAAGAATACAATCTGCACACATCACCTTCGACTTAATCATCCACCTTTTCCATTGCTAAAACAGATATTCCCTTCTTTTTTTTAGAGATTTAGTTTTTTAAGATTTTCAGCGTAGCATTTGTTAATTTGCAAAACACTGTCATACTTCATTTATAACAGAACCTATAAAATATGACCAATAATTTTCTTTGATACATTCAATATCTAGGGCCTTCAAAAAATTCATGATATTCATATATCAAAATGATTCATAAATGTTTGTCTATGATTGTGCTTATACTACATGGTTGTTTTTAATAAAGGACAAATATGAAGTTAGATCATTATTTCCCTAATTTCAAAAAATGATTTTCACTCAATTTGGTACAAAAATAGAAAGGTTTCGATCAAATAATGCTAGAGAGTTTTTCAATATATTTCTTTCTTCCTTATTTAAAGAGGAAGGATTATTCATGAATTCTCATGTGTCAAAATACCCTAATAAAATGAGGTTACAAAAAGAAAATTTTGGTTACCTCCTAGAAGTCGCTCATGCTCTCCTATTTCAATCCAATATTCCTAAACTTTAACGGGGAAAGCATTTCTAATTACCACTTATCATATAAATCGTATGCCCTCTAGAATCCTAGAAATCATAATCCTATCAACCTATTGTCCATACATTTTCTAGATGATGTTTCTAATTGGAATCTTCCCCCAAAATTGTTCGTGTGTGTTGTTTTCATACATATCTATAAACATCGCATATTTAAAATAGAACTTAAAGCAAAAAGTGCATTTTTATTGGCTATTCATCTGTATAAAAAGGTTAAAAGTGTTACGATAATTCCTGTCGTCGAACCATTGTATCTCCTAATGTCACATTCTTTGAGCCTAAGCCTTTCTATAAGTTCCTTCCCACTCATCTTTAGAGGGAGCATTTTAAAGAAGAAGATATGTGCTCAAATTCAATATCCTATCCAGACATAGACATAAACCTCATTAATATTCCATCATTATCTACCTCACTAAACTTCTTAAATGTTATTCTAGAAAACATTAAGAAAGATTTCAAATATGCATATGTAGAAATCATTACAGTTGCTAAAATTGCATAAATTTGTTAAATATGCTAATGCCAAAATTATCAATCCCACATCTGAAGAATAGAATATATCCCCTTCATCAAAGTCATTGCAATAGTATTTAAGAAGATTACAACCCTCACAAGCACCAAAGCATGTTCAAGAGCTAACACTTAGCATAGGTAATGAAAATGCTTTAAAATGCTAATTTTTAAAACTGACAATATTGGCTCTTGTGATTACCATGCGAATTATTATGATCTTGACCTTCTCATTACCTTAAGAAAACAAACAAAAAGGTGTAATCAACATCCCAAGACAAACATTATCTCCTGATATAGACAATCCTCCCAACATAAAAGTTTAAAAATACCCAAACTAGTATATGATGCCTTAAAAGAAAGGGAATAGAGATATGTAATGAAGGAGGGATGAGGGCCTTGGAGAAAAATGAGACTTGGGATATTGTTACACGTCCCAAGGCAAAAAAGACAATTGGATGTAGATGGGTCTAAATCATGAAATTCAAGGAAAATGAAATAATTGAAAGGTCTAAGGCAAGATTAGTTGTAAAATGCTATACACAAAATTATAAGGTAGACTACCAAAAGAGCTTTACACCAGTGGGAAAGCTAAACACAATGAGAATTATTTTATCCCTAGAAGTTCATTTTGAATGGGATATTTAACATTATAATGTAAAACATGAATTCCTTCATAAGGACTTGAACGAAGAAGCGTATATAGAACCACCACCTTAGTTTGATG
>JAOQMS010000005.1:24684611-24696504 GCA_027563885.1 Erythroxylum longipes | reverse complement strand
GATAGAGATGATCGTTCAACATATCAGAAAAAGCCAAGCAATAATGCTTCTAACAGCATCCTAAGAGATGCTGCACATGCTAATGGATCACTGGAAGGAATAATGTTGGAGAACCAGAGAAAAGTAGATTTTGGTCAAACTGATGCAGTTACTACTCCAGTTGGCATTGATCGGGTTAATGGAAACAGTGCTGTTTTTGGACATAATTATGAAAAATCCAGAGTAAATGAAACATCTGCTCAGCAAGACAGTTATCAGATGCATAATTCTAATGCAGCTACGGTTGTTAAGTATGACTCTGAACTGTCCAGAGTAGGAGAGACAGCTCCCCAGCTTTATGATAACATGATAAGTAATGTTACATCTTCTGTTGGCTATGATAAGAAACAGTCCAAGAACGAAGGAATATCATCCCGAGAAGAGAGTCGCCAGAGGCTAATTGGTATATATGAAGATATTCTGATTGTTGATAATGTTCTTTTGGCGAAGGAGGTTGTTGCTAAGCTTATCAATCAATACAGACATCTTATACATGCTTGTGATACAGAGGTATGTTTTCTAGACATTGGATTCTTTTCAGAGTTTCTCTTGCAAGCATTGTTCAAGTCTAAAAATTTATGTTGATATCAAAGAGAAAAATTTATAAGTTCCAAGGCTTAGCTTCTTTGGGTTTCATTTAATAGGGTTCTTGAGTATCACACTGGGGGTTGAGGCTACATTAAAATTTTGGTAAAAAGAGATTTCTTTACTATTATATGATGATGAATATCACGGATATTTTTGTTCTTGTGTCATTATTCCTGAATAAAAAATCTAAAATTATTAGATTATATTCCTTTTCTGTATATGTCTTATTGTGAAATATCTTGTACATATCTTATATTTATTATGAAATATTTGTGTAACATGTATTACCCTTCTGTCATAATTAGTAAGGCTAGAAGAAAAAAGTACAATAAATATTCCTTTGTCTTTCTAGTTGGCAGCTTAGAAATTGCTATTGAGCCACCTTTTTATCAATCTTATTGCTGAAAGTTGAACTTAATTGTCAAAAAGATTGGCCTTATCAGAATCTAACATTATCATCTCTGGGAGAAAGAGACCTTCTTGATAGTTTCAAACTTTGGATATGCGTTGCTCCTTTGTGCCAGCCATACCTTTTGTCGTAAGTCAATATTGCTCCCCATCTTCTCACTACAGCTGCTGGTCCACCATTACACTTATCTTTCATTACATCATCAAAAATTCACTGCTGGCCATCATTGTACTAGTCTGTTGTCATTGTCAACCATTGTTGAACTGAGATCATAAGCGTGATAGACATTTTAGAAAAGAGAAGTTGGATAGGGAGTTGATGACCATACCTATTTATTGTGCATTGGCCAATTGGCAGATGTATTCACAAAAGAACTACTTCTAGTGTTTGGAAAACTCACTTTTAAGCTAGGAATTGAGAATATCTCCTCACAGCTTTGGGGGGAAGTGTTGAAGATCACGAATATTGTGTTTTCCTGTGTAATTATTCTTGTATAGGAAAATTAAGAGTCCATTATTTGATTATACACCCTATAGAGGAAGGTTTTAGACATATCTGATATTGCACATCTTATTATGAAATTCAAAAACTATATGGATATTTTAGGACGTAATAAAATGCTCATACATATACAGTTTTAAACTGCCCATTCTCCATGCACACAGTGAAACAAAAATTATTCCTTATGTATTTGAGCTACAAACACATTTATACAACCTAAAGGACAATCTTTTAAGTTCCCATGTTTGTTCTCATCAAAATGAGAAATAAGCTGGAATATGCTTTTATCTGTTATTACTTAAACCACATACAGGTCAGCAATATTTGCACAGTGTAGAATCATTTCATGTGTGAGTTGCTACCTATTTTATTACAGCTATAAAATTCACAGGTAGCAGGGATTGATGTGAAGCAAGAAACACCTGTTAACCATGGGGAGATAATATGCTTCAGTATTTATTCTGGACCCGAGGCAGATTTTGGATATGGAAAGTCATGTATATGGGTAGATGTTCTTGATGGTGGTGGCCTGGATATCTTAGCTGAATTTGAGCCATTTTTTGCCAACCCATTCATTAGAAAGGTGGATTTTCATTTTTGGTTTCTTGTAATTTATTTGCATTGATCTCAACTTCTTCATTGGCAAAATTTTTAATAGTAGCCTGATAACTGTGTTGATATGTTCTCTATAGCATTCTTCATAAATGATTTCTGTTAAACTTTATTCATTGGATTGTCTCTCTTTCTGTCCCATGTTATGCAGTGACTGGTTGATTCTTTATGCCTCTCTCTTTCTCTCTCATGATCTTCTTTTGCCGTGGCTTACATTTTTTTCATTATTCTACTGAAGTATGATAATAGATTTACCAAATTTTAATGATCTTTTGGACAATGCACCAAATGATTAGATTAAATATTTACTCTGCGTAATTTCAGATATTTTAGATTTTCATTCTCTTGCCGAACTTGATGGTGCTGTTTGTATTATTTTTCGTGTGGTTTATTTGGTTTAAGAAATATGGGGACTTCTTTATTGTAACATTTTATAGTCCCTCTAAACTCCAACATGATATAGAGTAAGAAAGGGAGAGAAAGAGAGATATAGAGAGCGAGAGAGAGAGAAATAGAGACAATTTAGACCCAGTAATATAGCATGTATTGTTGATTTTACTTGATAATGGGAATAGAGACAATTTAGACCCTGTAATATAACATGCATTGTTAATTTTACTTGATAATGAGAATGGCAATCTTTCTAATATTCTTGTGGGCAAAATAATTTAGCTACTTCTATTACCTTTGAGGACAATCTATCTGTTTCTATATAATTCTCCTCAGGGTGTCAATTACTTGGTTGCTTGCTAAGTCTATAAGCTACTTTAAGGTGTTAAAGTTACTTGTTTTTTTAATGTAGGTTTGGCACAATTACAGCTTCGATAACCATGTCGTTGAAAATTATGGTGTACCTCTTCTTGGTTTTCATGCTGACACGATGCACATGGCAAGGTTATGGAATTCTTCACGACGGCTGGAGGGTGGTTATTCTCTTGAAGCTTTGACAAGTGATAGAAAACTCATGGCTAGCGCTTCTTCACGCTACCAGAAGTTAATTGGTAAGGTGTCAATGAAAACCATCTTTGGAAAGAAAAAATTAAAAAAGGATGGTTCTGAAGGAAAAATTACTATTGTGGCTCCTGTTGAAGAGCTACAAAGAGAAGATCGAAAACCATGGATTTGTTATTCAGCCTTGGATGCAATAAGCACCTTGCAGCTTTATGAAAGCTTGAAAACCAGTCTATGTGGTGAGAATTGGATGTTGAATGGAGATTGGGTTCTTGGAAAATCAATGTTTGACTTCTATCAAGAATACTGGCAGCCGTTTGGTGAGCTTCTAGTTAGAATGGAAGCGGATGGAATGCTGGTTGATCGTGCGCATCTGAAAGAGATACAGAAGGTGGCCATAGCAGAACAAGCAATTGCTGCTCATAATTTCCGTACTTGGGCATCTAAGTATTGTCCTGATGCTATGTATATGAATGTAGGAAGTGATGCACAGCTACGCCAATTACTATATGGTGGCATTACAAACAGGTAATCTCTTGTTTGGGGCATTGATTTAATTTTTATCATCTTTCAACTGATATCAAGTTCAAGTCAGTCACAAATATCTTTTTGCATAATTTCATTCCAATTATAAAAAGTGATCTTTGCTGGGTTGGCTCCTATATGTTTAGAGAGTTAATTTGCCCTGCATTTGAAGTTGTATTTGTAGCATGGATATGGAATTTACGGGGTAACTTTCTTGCATTTCTCTGGGAGAAAAAAGTTCAAAACATGAAGGCAAAGTGATGATGTTGACATAAAACTAGAATTTTGAAAAAGCATGAAAAGAAATGAAATCCTCTATTCTTTTTTCAATGGTTGCAGTGCAACCCTTGAAAGACTTGAAGAAGCAAAGGATTTCCAAGTTCCTAATGTTGATAAAGTGATTGAAGAAGGAAAGAAGAAGCCCACAAAGTATCGAAAAATTAGATTGTACAACATTGGTATTGATCTACCTGCAGAGGTGTATACACCAAGTGGCTGGCCCTCCGTCAGTGGAGATGCTTTGAAGGCCCTTGTTGCTGCAATTTCTGCAAGCGGCAAGTCAACCTATGTTGCCAACGATTCGAAGTCATTGTCAGATGGAGGAGAATCATTAAGAACCTTTAAAACAGAGGAAGAAAGGATTGAGGCTTGCCAAGCTATTACTTCTTTATGTGAAGTATGCTCCATAGACTCTTTGATATCCAATTTCATCCTCCCCTTGCAGGTAAAATTTAAATTCCTCATTTTATGTTAATTGAGTTTGTAATAGGCCTTAGTGGGTTTTCGGTCATTATAAAATCATCCCGGGATAAAGAATTAAAAAGTGTTAAACCTTTTTGAAAATTTTCATTTTCATGTCTAAACTTTTAAAGTTTTCAATTACAATTTTAAACTTTTAAAAATTGGGCAACTCAATTCAAACGGTTGTTTTCTGTTTACATTTTGCTGATATGATTGACAGAGCACGTAGATACTAAAATTTGGAGGGGTTATGTGATATCTTCTTTCCTGCATGATTTTTATCATCAAACAAGTAATCATAGGGGGCACAAAAAGCGTGTTGATGAAAACAAAGAGTTGCGTAACTCCTCTAAACAGCAATCTTTACATGATCCATCAGCCACATCAACAAGATGTTAATGAGACACATTTTTGAACTGAGTTGTCTAATTTTTAAAAGCTTACACTTTATTAAAATTTTTAAAAGGATGGACACTTAAATGAAAAAGTCTAAAAAGGTTTGATACTTTTTAATTCTTTATCTTAATCATCCCACAAAGAACCATGCAGAAAGTAGAATTCGCAGATGTCTTTTGGTAGAATATCTCATTATGACTGCATATTTGAAGGTGGCATGTAGTCCACATTGATAGTCATCTTACAATTCCTTTTTTTCCGCATGCCTATTTCTGTTGGTGATTAGTATAGACAATTCTAAAACGCTTAAAAATGACTCCCTCAGCTTTAGTTTGAAAACTTGGAAGTCAGGTTTTTGTGGGTATATGTTTAGAATTTATATTATTTTGCTTCTTCTCTCTCTAGTCAAGTATTCACATTTTCTGTTCAAATTTCCGTACACATTTGAGATTGATATTTTTATAATTTTACATTCTTGTGTCAATATTGTAATCTTTACTAGAATATAATCTACACGACTCAGTAAGAAAAGCCAAAATGTTTCTATAAAAGGTTTTGGTCATATAAAAGTTCAATATTGTTAATTTGAGATCTTTAAAGTGCATTTCACAATGCCGGCCATGTCAGTTAATTAGTTGGTATATACTATTTAAACTTCTATGTTTGCAATAAGTTAAATTATTTGGCATTGCTTAGACCAACATATTTGATATCTAAAAAAGTCTTGATGTGTCAAGTGTCAACACGAGGAAACCTCCTCCTTACTCTGTATATGTGGATTGATGCTAGCTTTCTATCTTAGTATTCTGCATTCTTATTAAATAGCGTTATAGCTCCAAAATTTTGAAACTTTTGATGCTCATAGTGCTGTCTCTCTATTGCAGGAAAGTAATATAGCTGGCAAGAATGGGCGCATACATTGTTCTTTAAATATTAACACAGAAACTGGGCGTTTGTCAGCAAGGAGGCCAAATTTGCAGGTATTGATCTATTTTCCATTAATTGCTTTTCTAGAGTGAATTTATAATTGATGAATTGTTTTCTTTTGATAATGTCACTGAAAAAGGCATGACTTGGCCATCAAACATTTGTCTGTGCTATTTGCTATTTTAATATATTACTTGCGTAGCAAGTAGGATTAAAATTTTCTAGGAAATCAATGTGAATTCAACTGAAAAGCTTTAGCATTTTATTTTATTTATCTCGTTCCTTGGTTATGCATAAAATCAGAGAGGGACATAATAATCACCTTGTTGGTACCCAATTTTTCCAAAAATTGAAGACAAGATGGAGGCTTTAACATTGCTATCTGAATGTGATAGAAATTAAACTCTCACATATTACCTTCATTCAGAATCAGCCTGCTTTGGAGAAGGACCGGTATAAGATCCGTAAGGCATTTATAGCTGCTCCAGGAAATTCCCTTATTGTTGCAGATTATGGGCAGGTGAGTATTTGTTATCCACCAATTTATGTTGTATCTTAGGCTTTGGACTGAAAGAGATTTCATGTTACAGCTTGAACTTCGAATTCTTGCACATCTTTCTAACTGTACGAGCATGTTGGATGCGTTCAAAGCTGGTGGAGATTTTCATTCAAGAACAGCTATGAACATGTATCCACATATTCATGATGCCATTACAAAAAAGGAAGTACTTCTCGAATGGTACCCACAATCAGGTGAAGATAAACCCCCAGTTCCACTGTTGAAGGTAAATTGGTAATTGTTTTGCCATTCTCTTCGTAAAACTATGATGAAATGAGAAGCAAGGAACTCATTTTTGTAAATTTCATTTATTCACTTTCCAACTTTAAGTCCACGTTCTAGTTTTGAAGGGATTTGGTAACAGAATTCTCTCTTTTTGAGATTTAAGCACAGGGATGCAATTAGCTTTTAATTTAAGGTAGATGGAACATAGAATATAGTTTTATAAACTAGTTTCAAAATTTAGTGGTTAAAGTTTATAGATAAAGATAAATTGAACGTTAGTGTGTGATTCAAACTGGGATGGTGTTAGTGTGTGATTCAAACTGGGATGGTGCTCTAGCAGCAAGATCGGATAGCATCTGCTCCATCTATTAATTCATGCAAATATTGTTGACAAATAAAGTTTGTGTATAAATGAATGTTTGCTGAATTGGTGTCTGCACGACTTGTGCCATGGACAAAATCAAGATTTGTGTATCTCTGCCTTTTGCCGAGGCCATTGTTCTTTGTTATGGATCTGACTAGAGTTTGGCAACTGACCACCTATGGGGCTTCTTAGTTTGATATTCTCTGGAATGCTTCTTGTTGGAGCAGCTTACTTTGATCCAAAATCTAATGTGCAAAAGGACAAAAAAATCTACTATTTTGTATTTTCTTGAACATTATGTGGAAATTGCAGCAGTTAAATTGCTGTTAGTACTTGTTGAATATTATGGAGATTTAGTATTTAGTATAAAAATATTATTATGTATCTAATATAGGAATAATTTATCTAAGTACTAGGTATTATTTAAGAATCTTGTATTTTTTATTACTGAATATTGCGCTATCCTATTATTGTAAATAGGTGGGTTAAATCTAGTGAATAATACAGCTTAAAAGCCTTTGTGGTCTTTGTGTATGTGGACATAGGCTTTACAGTAAACCATGTAAATCAAACATGTAAATTCTTACTTTTTTTATTTAATTTCACATAGTACCAGAGCTAATTTCTCGGTAATAATGAATTTTGTGTTACAGGATGCCTTTGCATCTGAAAGGAGAAAAGCTAAAATGCTTAACTTCTCTATTGCTTACGGAAAAACTCCGAAGGGGCTTGCCCGAGATTGGAAGGTAGTCTTTTGAGTTATTAGCTAGAATACCGACTTTCTTTATGTGATTTGAACTAAATGAAGTGGATCAATGGGCATACATTTTTGCAATCCTTGTTTTCAGGTCTCTGCAAAGGAAGCAGAGCAAACTGTTGCCCTCTGGTACAAAGATAGACAAGAAGTGCGTACATGGCAAGAAACTCAGAAGAAACAGGCCATTGAATTTGGAAGGGTTTTTACATTACTAGGACGTGCTCGTCACTTCCCATCGGTACAAAATGCTAGTCGTTCTGTAAGGAATCACATTGAGCGAGCTGCCATCAATACTCCAGTGCAGGTTTCTCCATTAATTCCTTTGAACTTGAGTTCTATCTCTCTCTCATTCTTAATCAGGGTGGATACTGCAGGGAAGTGCTGCCGATGTTGCCACATGTGCAATGTTAGAAATATCAAGAAATGCATGTCTGAAGCAGCTTGGATGGAGGCTAATTTTACAGGTGAGATGCTTGCTTTATCAAGTAAGAAAATATTCTTGTCTGATTAGCATTTGACATAGACTGCATGGAACTCACGTTTCCGCTTGACGCAAAGTTTCACCAACTCTATTAGCTCTATAGCGAATGAATTAAATAAGTCACTTAAAAGCTGCCTTACTGGAACTTTATGTGCAATGTTCTGGAAATTAACTTTATTTTGTAAGGCAGATTCACGATGAAGTGATCTTAGAAGGGCCAACCGAGTCAGCTGAGATTGCGAGGGCTGTAGTTGTTGAGTGCATGTCCAAGCCCTTTAATGGGGAGAATATTCTTAAAGTCGACCTATCTGTTGATGCAAAGTGTGCGCAAAATTGGTATGAAGGCAAATAGGTAACTACAATGCAACAAATGGATGTTTGATGGAGAGTTTGTTACAAGTTTCCTCAAACCTTGCGCATGGAGTTATTTTTTGGTCCAGTCTGTTAATACGGTCCTAGAGATTGTCCAAGGTAGTGGTGCATTTTAACATTCTTAAAATGGTTTGTCCAAGATAGTACAGCCTAGCTGTTAAGTTTTGTATATGCCCTGCGAATAGAGCCATTTTCACTGCCATCTCTTTTAGGTTATTGTTGTATATTAGAAGTATATGTTTTTAATTTTTCCAAGCGGCCTTTTGTTACTTGGAGTTAAGAAACCATTGCGTTGAGAGAACAAATCATAAGCATACCCTGTAGTACTTCGAATTCGCTTTTTGGTCGTTTCTATTGAACATCTATACTATGTTTAAATCAAGGAGGGACGCGTACAAGGATTGGCTATAATGGGCAGCTGTAAATTTTCTTGAATTGTTGATGCCAAGTCTAACTGATCAGTAGGGTTGATGAAAAATGTGAAATCATAAAGTACATCCACTACAAGTCGAAACTTGTCCCTATACCCTTTTTCATAATCAGCTATCAATAATCAACCATCAAGAATGCATAAAATGCTGAAAACACTATTGAGCAGTTGGAAAGGTACTCAAAAAGGTTTAGATTGTCAATGCTTTGCGCATGAATCTGTATGCTAAAAGTCATTTATTTCAACCCTTGTTAAACACGAAAGGGAGTAAACAAATCAATGTATAGATGCACAGTGCTCAAACAGAAAACATGAAAGAAAAATAAATCAATTTATAGATGCACAGTGCTCAGAAACTTTGTATGAAATTCTTCATATACAAATTAACATGTAGAAGTAGTAGACATTGCCCAATAGCATGTACTGATCCAGTAGAAATTGCCCAGTAGCATGTAAGACCGCGGATGCCCTCTCATGGGAAAGTTGGGTTGGACCTGAAAGCTTTACTAGCAAGAGATCACCCCTTCCAGACACAACTTCAAGATAATCCACCTTAAAAGCATCCCCTGCATCAGTCCAGGAAGTCCAGTGGAGAAATCAGATGAACCATTATATTTTCCTATAATTCTACCCCCATGATCCTTCAAAGCTCATACCCTTTTTTTTTTTTTTGAAAAACATTGTAAATTAGATTAAGCCATCAAAGGCAATAACAATTGTTACAAGCATATACCATCCCATCAAATGAATGAGTTAACAAATCACAATGACGGTATTACAAAGAATCAATCACAATCGTACATGCTAGTCATTAATCCTAGGCTGACATAAGTGACAAATATAACTTAATTTCTTTAATTGTTTCTCTTTGTAACCTTAAATGTTGTTTCTTATTGTCCTTGAATATTCTCATATTCCTTTCATCCAATACAGCTTGTAATAGATATGACATAGCAATGAAAAGGCACCATTTCTTTGTTCCATCATGCATGTTTAAAGCTGAATACCAAGCTACTATTTGATACCCCTCATCTGGTGCATCTCCTAACAAACATCTTTGAGTTATAGCCTTCCACAAAGGCCGAGTGAATTGGCATACGAAGAATAAGTGAGTAATACTTTCTTGCTTCTACTTGTATAAAACACATTTGATTAGAATAACCATAAATTTATTCAATCTATCAATTATAGTTAACCTATTCTTGATTTCTCTTCACATTGTGATTGAAGCTCTGGGTATCATATACTTATACCAAATAAGTTTATGCTAAGCTATCGAATTTCCCTACTCTTGAAACAACTTTCTACAGGTCAAATTGGTGAATTTACTATGTCTAGAAAAATTCCACCAATAGAAGTTTGCTTTGCTTTCCTCGAACTCATTGCTGTTGATCTAATTATGCAAACCAGAATCTTAAATCCTTGATAAAATTTCAGTTTTATGTGTTAGAACATAAGTAATAGATTGATCATCCCTAATGATATTTCTAATTAAATTGAGCTCACCAATATCCTCACAAACTCTAGCAGTTAGCCATTTGTCACACCAAAAGAATGTATTAATACGATTTCTAATAATTTGATCATATATGTTTGACTTTAATTTTGAGTTTGAAGATTGTTTTAGTTGAGTTTGAGGTAGTTTCAAGTATATATATTCACTATCCAAAGATTTCTCCCTTTTATGTAATAAGCATTGATCCACTTAACCTATAGGGATTGTTTGTTTTCAATGATCATTCACAACTTTTTTGTGAGCATAACCAAATTACAGATCCTCAAAGGGAGCATATTCAATCCACCATGCTTCTTCAGAGAGCATACTTTAGACCATTTGATAGGAGTGTAACGTTTATCTATTATGTTTCTAGATTATAAAAAACTTTTTGAGAATAACATTAATTGTTTTAAAAACATTCTTGTGAAAATATATGCAAGTTGTGCAATGTAGTCAGCAGAAATGTATGAAGTAGACGCAGTGGCGTAGTAGGTGAATCAGGTAGAAGTGCTTAGTAGGAAGATTGATAAATTGACAACGAATCCTCCAAGCCAAGTTATGCAGTGTGAGGTGTGTGAGCTAAAGCATACAGGTCAAATTTGTTGAACATCATAGTCCGAGCATGTGGATTATTTAGAGAATTCTCCTAACAATCTATATAGTAACACATATAATCCGGGATGGAGGAATCACTACAACTTCTCATGAAAAAATCAAGGCCAAGTAAGGAACAATTCTCCATTAGGATTTTAGCAAGCACCTCCACCTTGAAGCTTAGTTGGAAGAGATGATGTTAAAGATTGCTTAAGATTCTAATGTAAGACGTCAATAGATAGAGGCTTTGATGCGTAACTTGGAGGTTCAAATAAGACAAATCGTCAAGCTAGTGTCTGAAAGACCATAGGGGATTTTGCCCAATACAATGGAGAGAAGTCTAAAAGAACGAGTAGTGACAATCACCCAAAATAGTCACTACAAGAAAATGGTGAGTTAGTGACGGAAAAGACAAATATTCCGTCGGTATTTAACATTATCGAAGGAATATACCGATGGACAAAAACGTTGGAGATTCAGCTGTAATTAAACTTACCAACGGTAAAGAAACGTTCTGTCGGTAAGTTTACCGACGAAAAAAAATAACCATTGGTAATTTCAACTGAAAAGTTACCGACCGTCCCATATTTTCCGTCAGTAAACTTACCAACGGAAATTAATTTTTCAACGCTAATTTTACCGACGGTAAGTTGCTAAACCGTATGTAAATTTAGCATCGGAATATTTTTAATACCGTTGGTAAAGTTACTAACGGACATAACGTTACCGTCGATAAATAGCTTACTCATTACCGACGGATCTTATTGTCCATCGGTATAATGTATAGACATTTACCGACGGAAATTGTGAATGTTTCCGTCGGTAAAAGTTTTGATTAATTTTTTTAAAATATATATTTCTATTATATTTAAATTATAACCGTCGGAAAATTTTATTAATTAGATATTTATAATATATATTTAA
>JAOQMS010000005.1:24673877-24684511 GCA_027563885.1 Erythroxylum longipes | reverse complement strand
TATTATTATTATTATTATTATTATTATTATTATTATTATTATTATTATTATTATTATTATTATTATTATATCTTCTATATTTTTATTAAAGTTATAAGCTTAATTTTTGTAGAATTAAAAATCTAAAATCAAAATTCTTATAAAAATATTTAACGAAATATTAAAATATATAATATTCATACCGTTATAATTTTTTTAAAAGTCATATTCTCTTAAGTCATTTTACATATAAACAGATAATACTAAACAACTAATTTTACCAAACATCTCTAACAAACAGCTAATGTAATCCGTTAGTCAAATCAGCTGATACAACAGCTGATAGAATCAGCTATTAGTTAACAGCTGATAGAATCAGCTAACAACTAATACAATTAGCTGATTACTAAACAAGGCCAATAGCTACTAATTTCTGTAAACCAAGTTGTTAATGATGCCAACAAGAAGGACAAATGATAGACTCCATAAAAACATACAATAGTCAACATTTTCAATTAGCAGACCTCTCCTTTTTAATTCATTTTCTTAGCAACAAAATGCTCAACCATCGGACAATCTTCAGCCTATTACAATCCAAAACCACAACTTACCTAAATTTCCTCATAAACCAATCCCGAATAGACTGGAGGAAAACCAAATAACTTCAACTACAACCAATTATTTTTACAAAACTTCTAGCACAACCCGACAAAAAGAGGATCAAGATAGTGAACACAACAGAACCCACCCAATAGACAAAACATGCTATACCCATCTAATGCTAAACTAAATAACACAAACACTCTCCTATGAACGACGATGATTTCGACAGATTCTCTCGTAAACAGACAGTGACAGATTCTACACGATGAACGATTCCAAACTCTTAAACAAAATTCAACTGAGGGAGGGTCGGAGAAATAAGGAGGGTCGAAGAAATGAGGAGAGTTGGCGAAATGAGGAGGGTTAGATGGAGACTGTAAATAGAACGATAGGTAAACAAAACGATACCGGTCATTTGCTTAACAAAAAAGATTAACGACATGATTAAGGTTTAATATAATGGTGGGTCCCACTCTTTTAATATAATTTTTTAAATTTTAATTAGTAAATAGATCCCACTTACCACCTCAGCGATGACACGTTGAAGGTGACTCACTTATTTGAATAAAATAATAATTAACTTAATATTCAACATAACAGTTTGAATTGGATTGACCTGACACTTAATAGAATAATTTGAATTTTTCGTTAAGGTTAAATTACAATTTAGCATTTTTAAAATGTTAGAATTATAATTATTAACGTCAAAATTTTTGTGTAATATTTATCAATTAGAACAAAACTTAGGTCCAAAGTGAACTTGTCTCTAAAATAAAGAAAAAAAAATCTTGTTTCATAAATTAAAATTTTAGAACTTTAATTAGTTTAGGCCCTCTCACTTCCCAATGAATGGACACGGCTACTTGTCAATCTACACAGCAACTAACTGTTTCCTTCTTTTCAATAAAGAAGACAGTACATCACAACTTTTCTTGGAGACCCTGTCATCTTATTTCAAAATTCCCTCCCTTGCGTCTCTTGGTTTCTTTCTTAAGCAAACCCGATTGAATCAAGAGAGGGGCCTATGACCTCTGGACAATGGAAGAATTACCAGATTCCATTGTTGAATCGAGAGAAGAGCTTATGATCTCAGCTACTGGTCAAGGAAAGCCTGTTTTGAGAACAGCCCATTTTCTGAAACCAACTTCTACCAATATTGGTGAATCCATTTCTAAGCCTCACCCACCTACTATCTCTTCACCCGCAAAAGTCGAGCCCGAAAAGGGGACTTTAAGTGTTACATTTAGGGCATGGAATAAACCATCTGAACAATGGAAGGAATGGGTTGAAAAAATGATTTCTCTGCATGAAACTACTTGGGAAAGAGCTGGTGTTCATGAAGCTATAATGAATTCCACTTACACCATTGTTAAAGACTGCGATT
The DNA here is from genome assembly GCA_027563885.1 of Erythroxylum longipes. Classification (NCBI taxonomy): domain Eukaryota; kingdom Viridiplantae; phylum Streptophyta; class Magnoliopsida; order Malpighiales; family Erythroxylaceae; genus Erythroxylum; species Erythroxylum longipes. The sequence continues at coordinate 24,682,545 of JAOQMS010000005.1, read as the reverse complement.
TGATCTTTGGGATTGCAAAGAGATGGCGTCCTGATACTAAATCTTTCATCTTTCCTTGGGGTGAAGCTACAGTTACTCTAGAAGATTTGTTGATGATCGGTTACTCTGTTTTGGGGGCCCCTGTTTTTCTCTCTCTTGAAGATGAGGAACTGAAGCCCATAAAAATTCAACTCATGCTAGCAAGAAAAGAGATGATGAGAACTAGCGCAAAGAAGGCAAGTCATGGTCTGTGGATGCGAAAATTTATGGATAGTGGCAATGAAGTAGAGCATGAAGCGTTCTTGGCCTATTGGTTGTCGAGGTTTGTTCTAAGTACGTCTCTTGATACTATCTCTGACTTCTGTTTGTCCATCGCAATTCATTTAGCTCGAGGGACTAGGATTGCTCTTGCACCTGCCATTCTTGCCAGTCTTTACAGAGACTTGAGCTTTTTGAAAGAAAACCTTACTTCTTTAGAGAACAATAAGGGTAGAAAGTCAAAGAATAGAAATGATGACTTAGTGACTGTAGCGGTGACGTCTCCATTTCAATTGATTCAGGTTTGGATTTGGGAGAGGTTTGTAGAGTTGCGACCCGAGCCTAATTTGACGAAAAATGGTGAGCCAAGGCTAGCTCGATGGGACAAACTAACATGCAGAATAGAGGATGTGAGGCTTTGTTTGGACTCAGCCAAAGAAAAATTCATATGGCGGCCTTATGATAAAATTATGCCAAACTGGACTACGCCATTCTCTGATGCAGCGGAAGAAGTAGTAGATTCGGGCTTAGATGAGGAAATATTGTCATTTAGTCAATGTTTGAAGGTTTCTGAGTTGGTTGGAAATTGCTTCATAGAGCAGTACCTTCCTCATAGAGTTGCAATGCAGTTTGGATTTGATCAAGATATTCCAGGTTATGTTACTCGGTTTGATATGAGTCCTGAGGTTTCTTGGAGTTATTACAACAGGCCAATGATTGATGCAATGCGGTATCTTCCTTCCTTTCGTTTAGAAGGAAAGGTTACAACCGGGTACTTGGATTGTTGGAAGCGGTCTATTTCCAGTTTGCAAGGTAAGAGACAGAAGAAAACTTCTAGAGCAAAACCGATGAGTTTGAAAGGTAAGAGTATTTTTATAAAGAGGAAGTGTGAGTTTGTATCACCCTCCAAGGGGTTCTCTTTAATGTTGCAGAAGAACAAAGCATTAATGGAAATATCTAAAGAGAAAAGTAAAGGCGAGACTTCTGCGAGCTCCAAACTGAAACCAGATACAGGAAATGATGTGAAGAATCATGAAACTTTCTTCTCCAGTTTAAAAGTAACATCAGAAGCTTCAAAACAAGAGGAGGATGCTGAGTGTAATTCTTTTATTTCAGGAATTTCACCACAGGTTTCAAAACAAAAGAATGACAATTCCTCGGTTGTTGTTCCTGGTAATCTAGGTAACCAAGCCGGAATATTATCAAAAGTTCCAAAAAGAAACCATAAAGTTAGTAATTTATCTGCTACTCCAGATGTGTTCCTCAAGAGTTCAGAAGAATATGCAGGAGAATTTGTAAAGGAGAATCAAGTCAAAAGTGCTGCGGTGTCTTCTCCATTACAGATCCCAAAGAAAACAATGTCAATATGGGAGGATGAAAAGAAACATGTTGACGTTTCAAATGAGTTCATTCAAAAAAGATCTTCCCAGACTTTGAAAAGAAAGAATGGGGAGAACCACGAGGTGGCTTGTCCAAGCTGTCCTTCAAAGCTAACAAGAACTTTGGTCCAGGACTTTGCATTGGTAAAGGAAATTAACAGTCGTCTGGTTCCTCCAGGATTTTCTCCCAAACGTATGGCTGAAGCAAGTCATTCTGTTGAGGAAGGCAATATCACTGCTGTTGATAATTATATGCTGAAGCCTGATTACAAGAAGGCTGATCCTGAAAGTGAGCAATGTAGAGATGGCAATATTTTGTCAGGGAAATCTCAAAGTACATCTTCTACGGCATTTAAGGAGTCATCGATTTCAGAAGGAACGTGTGTTGAAAATGAAGCAGTGGAGAAGCAGAAAGCTAATGAGTGTAATACTCCCCCATTAGTAAATAACAAGTCAGTAAGAAGCTCCGATCCAAAAATCTTACGGTTGAAAGAGGCAACACAGCCCGAGGCATTGGGAAGTAGACAGGACCGCGATGGTGATAATACATTCAGCCACTCAGCTCAATCTCATCCTCTAATGTCCAAAACTGGAGGTGGCAAGGCTTCTAATTGCAGGGAGCCATTTTCAATCAACGGAAAGCAAATTGCCAGAGCTGAAAGTACAACACTAGAGCAAGCTGGTGAACATGCAAACCGTAGTCCTGAAAAGATTTTTCATATGCCTAGCATCACTGAAAATGTAGGAGGAAGCAGTAGCTACTTAATTCAGAAACCATGGCTGAGACTTGAAGTCCTGATCGGAAGACTTGAGAAGCTGTCTTCTGATCTGAAAGCGGCAAAATTTGGGCGAACCGCCATGACTAGTTTCTAATATCTTATTAATCTTTCTTTGAAATTCAAAGAATCCAGCATGTTACTATTCTGTTTTTAGATCTGCATGATCCAAGATACTAACTTCAAGTTACATTCGCAGTTGAGAATAGAATGCACTGTGCCGTTGTTAACATATGCCATTGCCACCTAACATTATTGAAATTAAAGAAAGTAAGGGTCCAGCCATCTGAACATTTGCTAGGTACTTTTGATCGCTCCTTTTTCCATTATAATGCTCTTTAGTATTTCGATTTTGACATAAAAACTCATTGCATTCCCATCAAGTTTCAAGTTTTTGATTGTGTACATAAGCTTGAATTGATGGGAACTTGGCAAATCATGGTATCTACATTCTGGCTAAGATGAGCATGACCTCATATGTTCATGATTATCGGCCTTGGGGAATGCATTGGGTTGGGCGGGTCCAGGCCCTAACCTGGCCCTATTGGATTCATTAAGCTTGATTTTTTTTGAATTTTTAAAAAATTTTAATAGAAATATATTTAATGAAAAATATAATATGAAAAATTCAATTAATTCAATTTATGAATTTAAATTGATTAATAAAAATTAAAAATTTATAATGAATGAATATATGAAATGTATATATATTGATAAAACATCTTCTTTATGTAGAAATATTATATGAAGTATTGTAATATTTAAAATTAAAGGAATATTAAGCACATGGTAATAATTAAATATATTTTTATCATTGAATATTTTATCAAAATAATGTCCACTTAATTGATGATCATGAGTATGTGTATGTCTAGTTACCTTCGTACCAGTACTTGTGATTGTATTAATATACAAATTAAAAAAATAATATAAGATAAGATAATATAAAAAATAGACGAAATTGATATTTCAAAAAGAAAAGAGTTTATCCTCAATATGTTCATCATCTAACCAATTTCGAACATACATAAGTGCTTCCACAGTATAAGGATGAAGTTGCGCACGATAAGGACTAATAATCTCACCACTAGTGCTAAAAGTAGACCCTGAAACAAACGTAGATGATAAAATTACTAATAAGTCCTGTGTAATTACTTGTAAGATTGGAAAATTATTTCCACAATTCCCCACCATAACAATACATTGAATTGCACATTTTCAACTTTGGTCTCACATTCTTCTATCAAATCTTTATCTGACTCTATTATAGTTTATGAAGTCCTAACTCTTTTTTCTTTCGTGGATTTTGTAAATGAAAGTAACAAATTGCTTATAGAAGATGAGCCTGAACCTGAAATTGAAGCCGAAGCTGAACAATCTGAACTATTGTGATTTCAACCATGAAATTTGTCTATTAGGAGTTAATAATAATTAAACAAATCATACCAAAATTGCTTAATCACATCTACATGCTCTTGATTATGATCACCGTACAATACATTATATATAATATTAAACCCCTCTGTCTTATATCTTAGGCCCAACATAGGTACGATTGCAACAATATGTCCAACTATATAACAATAAGAATTCAGCTTCTCCATCATCTGCTCTGCCATAACCTTAATAATCTCATTGAAATCAAACATCCAGTTAGATAAAACTTTCTTTATCTCACACATAGTGCTAAAGCAACAGCACGAAGTTGGATATTTTGTTTCCGAGAATAATTCAGTCATAATATAAAATAATTCCAACTTCTCATAAAATTCTCTAACCAACTCCCATTGGTCTTCTATAGGCATGAAAGTGTGATGTAAACCTCTTTGTCATAGTCTAGTAAACACCTTAACCTCTTTGTCATACTCTAGTAAACACCTTAACATATTGATTACCGGCTCCAACATCATGAACGTTAAGCTCCATTTAGTTGGATAATCCAAAAACAATTTTTTTGTACTCAGAATGCATAATAGTCATAAAGTTTCTTTAAATTTATCAACTCTTTTAGGTGTTTGTACTCCAATATATTACACTATTTTGAATCAAATGTATTGCTTCCTTTATCATCTCCAACTCATCATTCACAATCAAATTTAGAATATGCGCAAAAAAAAACATATAGAATAACCGTCCACTAAGCAATAATCTTTCAACCCGTATCTTATTCTTCAACTTTTTAATTATAACATCATTTGTGCTACAATTGTTGACTATTATTATAGACAAATCGGTGTTGATATTCCAATTTATCAAATAGTCTCCTAACTTGGTTGCCAACGTTTCATTTGTATATGGTATTTATATATAAATGAACCTACCATGTACAAATATGATCAACATCAATCATAAAATAATCAAAAAGTAAATGGTAACAATATTAAAAATATAAATTATCTCACATATCTTCATAAAGTTCTTTAATGTATTTAGAATTGGAACCTTGAAGGTCAGTTACAAAACATCCTAAATCTTTTGTTATTAACTATAGATAGTGGATGTTCATCACCAATTACCATAGAAGCAATAAAAGTCTTGATCTATTGCTGTCATAAGATGTTGTAGTCATTTCATTATTTCCTCTCATAATGTTAAGGGTAAAAAATGTTGGACCTCTTGATAGGATCTTCTATTTATTACACAAATCCATATGTATATTTAAATGAGAGATTCCACGTTTTGAACTCCCGACGAACATCTTATGACAATACTTACATTCAACTTTTTTTATTCCATCCATTGATCTAGTCTTATTGAAGTGACTCTAAAATTTACTTTTCAATTAACCTTAACTTCTACCTTCACTTGGTACAGGATTAGAAGTTTCCACTTCTGTCTCCAGTATCAGATTACAACTCTCCACTGAAGGCTCTCGTCCATTTGAAACAATCAACATATAAATATATATATGTTATTCATAATCATAATTAATAATCATAATTAATAATTCATAAAGATGGAAGAGAATAGGAGATCACAAATTACAATCATAGATTTAAAGTTTATTAGTGACTTACTAGGTCATATACATACATATGTACATAACTGTGTAAGTCATTAAGACCATGTCACACAATACATGGGCATATTTGTGTTTTTACAGACTTACAGAAAAGTGTATGTGGTCGTGTAAGTGACTGTGAAGTTTTGAGAACTTATATGGTCATATATACGCTCCTGTATGTGATTATGTAAGTATGATTAAGTGAGATATACAGTCAAAAACATGTTTGTATAAGTGACCGTGTAAGTTTACACAAAAATTTCACAGTAACTTACATGGTCACATACTCAGTATGTGACAATACATACACGATTGTGCACTTTGTGACATGGAATAAAATTGGGGATCGTAAACCATAATGATAGATTTAAAGTTTATCAGTGGTGTATGTGACCGTGTAAGTCTGTATGTGACAAAATACACAGGCATGTATGTGCTTTTGTAGACTTACAGGGTTAATTATATGAATGTGTATATGACTAGGTATGTCACTTATGTGTATGTGATCATTTAAGTTCTTGTAACTTCACAGTCACTTACACGACTACATACACGCCGATGTTTATGACCGCATAAGTCCGCAAAAACACTCCAAACAGCAACAATCCCAAAAAACTTCAGTATTTCACATATTCAATTTTTAATCAAAAGATCAAAACCAGAATACGATGAAGGAACTTTACCTTAGTGGGAGTGTGATGAAGAAGAAAAAACTACTGCGGAGCGGTAAGGAAGTGAGGCAATAGGGCAACGAAACGAAGGGGCAGTGGGAGAGAGTACGAAGACTGGAAGGGGAAGGTGAAGGATGCGGAGGAAGGGGAAGTAGGCGGCGGGATGCAAACTGATTTGAAAGAGAGAGAGAGATTGAAGTCTGAAAGTAGGGAAAGAAAACTACGCAAGAGAGGGAGAAAACGTAGGGGAAAATGATGCAGGTTAACCTAGATTAAAATGACATTGTTTTACTTTGTAAAAAAACGAAAAAACTTAGCCTAAAATGTCGTCTTTTATTTTTTAAAAGACTTGTCAAGCCTCAGGACATGCTTAAACTCAGTCACAATTAAGGTCCAACGGGCCCAAAAGCTGTTCCTACTTGGCCATGAAAATTATAATGATCACTAGACACCATTTACTATAATCAGTAGGAGTGGACAAAAAATCGGGAAAAACCAAACCGACCTGCAAAACTGAAGAACCGACTGAAAATGGGTTGATTTGGAGGGGTGCGATGATCAGTTCAGTTTTGAATAATAAGAAAATCGACTATATCGGTTCAGATGCGGTTTAGGAAATTTTTTTTACCTAACCGAACTAAACCAAACCGATCAAGTAATTTATACATGTAACCCTAGGTATATAAGGTAATATTTTTACCTTCTCACAACTCATTGCCGCTTCTGATTTCTCTCCCATCCCTCTGTCTCTCGAACTCTCGCTCACTCTCTCAGTCTCTCGAACCTTCTCATTCTCTGAGTCTCTTGGAACCTTCTCACTCTCTCATCTCCGACTCTCTTCTCTGAGACTTGTCCAGTCACCCTCTTATCTCGAGCTCTCTTCTTTCTGGCTCACCCTATATCTCGAACTCTCTCTCAGTCTCTCAATCTCTCGAAGACTCGAACCTTCTCACTCTCTCATCTCCAAATCCTTTCTTTGTGGCTCTATGGGATCTCGATTCGAAAGCGCCTTCGCCCAGAACCCTAAATCCCTAACTCTTCTCTGACCTTCTTTGCCATCTGCTTCATCTTCTTCTGCTTCGCTTCTGTTTTTTCATCATCCGAGTGAAGGAGTTGGATAAGTTATTTAGCGTTTTTTCAAGTTTAGACTTTTTATTTTTGTCTGCTTTCAAATGTGTTAGAGTTTATCTAATGCCCTAAATTTTAAATGCATGTGTTTTACTCTTTGTGATGTAGATTTGGTGAAATGATTTTGGAGTTTTGGACTCTGCTGAACAAGTGAGTGTTCTAACTTAACAAGAAACTTGGATTGCTAGTTATGCTTACCCGTTGAGGTCTCTATGACTTAGAATAAATAGGTATGAGTTGTGAGCCCACATTGACTGAGTTGGAGATGCTTGGAAAGGCATTTCTACATGATCTTTGGATGGAACAATCTGCGATATTTGCTGTCAATGATATGACTATATGTGATTATTGTTGCTGTGATTCACTGATTTGTATGCAAATCAATCTTAACATCTGTGTGGATTGCAGATGCCTGCACTTGGTTGAGGGATATGTTCACTTAAAATGTCTGCACTTGGTAGAATATTGATTCGTGTTTGCATTTTGAATTTTTGATTGTGATGATCTGTTTGTTGATGTTGTAATTAATATGGAAAGCAATCTCAACCTCTGTGTGGATTGGAGATGCCTGCAAGGGGATCTCCAAATGGCCAGTGGTTAAGAGATTTGCTAACTTCCAATGTATGCATATTAAAACAGTCATGGTCTGGTGGTTTGGATAGTTCGTTTAGGATTGAATTCTATCCTCCATTAGACATTGCCATATTTACTAAGCACATTGCATACTTCAGGGTGCATCTGTGGATTATGCCTCTAGTAACTGTTGCATGCATATGTAGTCAATACTCTTATAATTGTGCCTTCTAGATTTGTGAAATCTATAGGTTTTGTTGCACTCCTTGAAGTGTGCAATCTATGTGATTGTGCCAGCTTTAGTTCAGTGCATCTCTTAAGGTGCCTCTAAAGTTTAAGGTATGATCTATAGGAATGTGCCAAATATCCAAAACCATCCCTTAGTCTTGCTAGATTGTTGAAATCCAACTGACAGCTGCTGTCCAGCTCAGACAGCTACTCACCTACACCCATCAACTCAAATACTCTTAGTATTCTACTATTTCATGCTCATTGTGGGTCTATTTCCATTCTTCCTTAAATAACAAGCAACAAAGTCAATCCAGAGATGGACAGTCAGAGTGAAAGCCTACCACAACCCTAAACACCCTTTAATGTAACCACAGAATCTAATTCCCAAACACCTTCGACCACACCTGATACTGATAACTCTGCCAACCAAGAAACACAATTTGCACCTCATACATTACAACCACAAACACCAGAAACACAAGCCCCTCCCCCATCTTTTGGTTTACCTCCAAGACATCCAAATGATAAGAGAAAACCCATCAGAAAAGCAAGCCAAGTCTGGGAGTCTTTCACAAAAAACCCAACTAGTCATAGGTGTATATGTAATTTCTGCCAACTAGACTTTGCTTGTGACACTAGGAAGAATGGAACAAGTGCTCTATGGGCTCA
>JAOQMS010000005.1:24658511-24673777 GCA_027563885.1 Erythroxylum longipes | reverse complement strand
GTATTTTATTTTGTATTAGATTTCAAAAGTAGAACTAGGTTAGGACACATTGACACTTAAGCAGATATATGTGTTATAGTAGCAAAGATAGCAATACAGCTTTATGTTGTAATCTGATTGTCATAAATGCAAGTTGCAAATAGGCATTGTAAATTGCAAGTTTGCAATTTTGCAAGTATGACAATGAGTCAATCATCCAATTGGTTAATTTTGTTCTGGTATATATGCTTAAGGTATTTTAGTATGTTGTTTTTATTACTCTCTTTTAAAAAAAGGCTCAAAAAAGAAATTAAAATTTTATATATGTAACAAAATTGACCTAAATTTTAAGGCCCAAGATTAGAGCCCAATCTGATTGAAGTAACCAAAATTAACTGAACTGCAAGACACCGAAAATTCGGTTTTATTTGACATTTAGTTCGGTTTCAGTTTTCTTGTATTAGAAAACTGGTTATTCGGTTCGGTCTATAAAACCTGCTTAAAACCGACCGAACCGGACCGTGCCTACCCCTAATAATTAGACTAATGATAACAAGCTAGGGCAGTAAACCTGAATTTGTTAATAGTTTAGTCAAATTATAACTTATAGAGAGGTTATCACAGGGATAATGGAAAGTGACCGACTCTCCCTTATTGGACGAATCTAATTTTCATGTAAGGAGGTTCCAAAAATATAAAACATCTATAACTTGGTATAGGTGATGAGTGTCAACTGAATTCTTGATGTACCTGCATAGCAGGTCAAGTACAGTACGGATTATAACGCAACTGGTTTAGCAGTCTCAAAAGTTTCTGAGATTAGAAAAGGTCTCCTCATCACAAGTTAAGACTAAATTGTATGCAGCAATCAGAAGCAGTGTAAATTTACATTCTACTTCTGCGCACAGGGTTTTATAAAGGCAAGCTGGAAAGCTGGAAAGATTTAAGAAATTTGAAATTTTTTATGTATGTTCTCGCAGATGATGTGGAATGTTCTGATAGGTCCAAAGGACGTGTTCGTTTGAATACTGGTTGGCTGGTGGGTGGTCTTCAACTGTATTATATGAAATGACTTAAATACGCCGTCCTAGTGAGTATTTTTTATTCCCTAGAGCACAAATGACCGGGGGCATTGTAGGAAAATTATGAAAGGAAAAACTTAAGAAAACCGTTGAAACAGAACAAAGGACGCGACTGAATCTTTGGTTAGACATCTTTTTCTTGTTCCTGGGAGTTTTCAGATAACGCTATGTAAGCGTATAACGAGGTGAGATTTGGTGATTGAAATTAAGAAGCAAGAGGAGGGTGAGATTTTTGTTGTGATTGTTTGCAAAGATGATTGCGTGGGTGAAGAGGTTAAGGAAGGCTTTTGGAGCTTCATTTTTATGGCTGATTTGCTTCATTTATTTCACTCAGGTTTCGATTACCTGTCTTATCTTTTTATAGAATTTTTTGTGAGTATAAATTTGTAAAGGTCCTGATTGCCAAATTGGATGATTTCTTGAAGGAACTTTGTTTTCTGGGGTGATGATGTAAATGAAGAGAGAAAGATTGTTTCATTATTGTGCTGTTGTTATTGTTTTGAGCGAAGAGAGAGAGGGATATTGAAATAGATATTTACGTTGTTATTGATTTATGGGTAAAAATTGTTGAGATTTCTTTCTTTGATTTTTCAAGTTGATTGCAATGTTACCTGTGTATGATATACCGCTTTGAGGCAATGTAATGTTTTTTAATTTTAGTTGGAAAGGCATTAGCGTTAGCTTACTTGTTTTTACGAATGCAAACTTGGGTGCGTGCAGGGTTTCAGATCATTCGTTTGGACTGCGGTTTCGTATCATTTGAAAGACAGACTTAAGTTGTCACCCTCAGCCTCCCAATTCGTCTCTTCTGTGGCGTTTTTCCCTTGGAGCATAAAACCTCTATATGGGTATCTTCTTTCTCCTATGTATTGTTGTGATTTCTGACTGCTTTCACATTTATGATTGTGTAAGAAACCAAAGCAATATCAAGAAGTGCTTTCGGGACAACTCTTACTATCTCATTGCTCCTGGTTCTGTCTACCAAGTTTTATTTTTAACGCTGTTTACCTTTGGAAATAGATACTATGAAATGAGATGGGTTCACTGCCATACGCGTCATTTGAAATTATTCATCGGATATAGACTGTCCATTGGCCAAGGGTTACAATCTTTGTGGTGTTATGTGTAATTGAAAGGACTGAATAATGATCGTGGCAGGAAGTGCTACTGCTGCCAGCCTGCCACTGTGCTAGCACCGTCATTTGATTATCCTTTTCTACTTCATTAAAAGATCTGATAATTATTTTGTCTTTGTTAAACAGGATTCTATCTGATTGCATCCCCATTAAGGGAAGAAGAAGGATACCATACTTAATACTTGCAACCGTGCTCTCTCTTGTGCCATGGCCTATTCTAGGGTTGAATGAGACATTAAGGAATTCCAGGTGGCACCTCATTATCTTCTTGACAGTGCAAAACCTGGGCTCTGCTATGGCAGATGTTGTGGTTGACGCAATGATTGCTGAGGCAGTAAGGTTTGAGCAGTAAGTATTGCACTTTTTGTCTTCTTTTCCATTCTGTTTGAAATAACATTTTAATTGAACAAATTGTGTACCCCCTATGTGACTTAATGTGGACCTCTGGGATGTAGCACTAACTTTTCATGTGTGTTATGTTGGTTTTTGTATTTGCCTCATCAATGTATTGTGGTTGTGAAAGACTACTCTCCAGTGTAGACTTAGATGACTCTATAATGTGTTTTTGGTTATTCTTCAGGGTGTCTGTGTGTCTGGATGTTTTGTTTGGGATGTTGTACTACCTATTTGTACGAATACTTATTTATGGTGAATTAAACATTTACACTGTTCTACTTGGATATATGATAGCAATAGCCTCTTTTGCTGAACTTTGATTTTATGGCAAATTAAACAGTTCCTCGTTTGCTGGAGATCTACAGTCAATATCTTGGTTGTCAATGGCTATTGGTGGAATATGTGGCAGTTTGCTAGGAGGTTATGCATTAAACAACTTACAGATCAATAACATTTTCCTTTTTTTCTCCGTGTTGCCGACTCTACAGTTACTATCGTGTAGTCTAGTTCAGGAGAAAAATGTAGGTAGTAAAGCTTTTCCGGATGTTGCTGATTCAAATTGTTCCCTTCTTGTGAATGAGAATGGTAGTAAGTTGGATGAAGATAATTTCTTCGAAGGAAAGTCCAATTTTAGTACTTCCAGAAGAAGGAAGGGCCAAAAGAATGGCAAAGGGAGGGCAACTAGAAGTACAACATCCCAGATCAATGAGAAGAAAGACTCATTACCATTGCACTGGTTCCACCCTCTGATTGTGGCTTCATACAGTTTGTTGCATGCATTTAGGCAGCCAATTATTTTGAGGTAAACACTGTGCAATCTTTTGGTTCTTAGTTTTTAGTTTTGCTTTAGCAATTGATGGCCATAAGTAAAATTCCCAAATTAAATGGTTTGACTGTTGTCAACCACGACAGTAAATATTTTAATGTCATTAAATGGACAGAGTCTAAAGAGAATTAATGATATTTTGTTAGTTTTCTGCTGATGATCATCAGAAAAGAGGCAGTATAATTATTCCATCTGTTGAGTAAAATCTAATTACTATATTTTGTTTTCTTCTTTTGACTTCTGTTTTTGGTCTTGGGAAAACCAGACCAATGGCTTGGTTTTTCCTAGCACACATCACTGTTCCGAACATCTCAACAGTAATGTTCTATTACCAGACAGAGTTCTTGAACTTGGATGCTTCCTTTTTGGGCACTGCACGTGTTGTTGGATGGCTAGGCCTCATGATTGGAACCTTCGTTTACAATCAATACTTTAAGACTTTGAAATTGCGGAAAATTCTGTTGTAAGTAACATGATTATAAATAGACTTGTCATAAATATTTATTTTGAAGTTTGATTTGCTTACTATCTTTTTTTGTGTTCCTATTTGTATAATACAGGTGGGCACATATTGGCCTGGCTTTCCTGGGCCTCCTAGATATGGCTCTAGTGTCTAGGACGAATCTCACATATGGAATTTCAGATAGGATCATGGTCCTCTGGGGATCTGCCCTTTCTGATGCAATCAATCAATTTAAGTATGTAGAATTTTTCCCATATCTTTATATTCTTCTATGTTATAGATGTTGGATAAATGAACATGCTTGTTTCTTATATGTTTTTAGTGCATGCATTTGCATAAATACATGTATGCTTCTGCCTGGACCTTTGCTTCAATCTTTGTTTCACCATATATGACGGATGTAAGTTTCTTTTATCAATTGCTGAGTTCTAATGCTATTACTACTCTTGCTCTTCACTTGCAGGTTCATGCCATTCTTGATCTTATCTGGACAATTATGCCCACCAGGAATAGAAGGAACTCTATTTGCTCTATTTATGTCGATAAACAATTTTGGTTCCACCGTAGGATCATTTGTTGGAGCAGGATTGGCTTCATTTTTGAACTTAGCCTCAGGATCCTTTGACAACCTGCTTCTGGGCATATCCATTCAAGTTTTCTGCACTTTCATTCCAGTTGCTTTCCTATTTCTTATACCAACAGAAGCCACAGGAATATCTGCATAGTCAGGGACTGGCACTTGGCTATAAAATAAGGTTACCAACTGAGGAGCTAGTTGAAGTTTTGTCCGCTGAATTTTTTACTGCTATTGAGCCTATCTTAAGTTACAAGACCTCACATTCTAAAGAACATAGAGCTGCTTTTGATAACACCGGACTTGCAATTTGTCAATGTAAAGCAAAATTTGGGTTCATAGTTCAATTAGAGAAGACAGAAAGTCAATAAACTCTCTAGGAAGAAATTATACTGCCGAAAAGTTGATATGTAAACCACTAGAGACCACTTTATCTAACTCTTAACTCGTGGGTCAATTAGGAGGCAGGAGTGGAGCTCCATGTCATGAATGTAGACATTGACTTTGTTACTACATATGTTCTTTTCTTTTCTATTTTTTTTAAATGATGAGAAAATAAACTTTATGTTTGCTGATTTTTCTTTCGATCGATTGCTTTGATTGACTTTGTTACTACATAGGTTTTTTTTCTTTTCTCTCTTTTTTATGATGAGAAAATAAAGTTTATGCTTGATGATTTTCCTTTCAGTTGATTGCTTTGATTGTCATCCCTCCTAAATGAAATGACCATTGGAAATTAGTTGAAGTAGGAGTATAAGGCCATCTAAAAGTGAAGGTCCAAAATTTTATTGAGAGCCTAACTAAATTAAACAAATTAAGGTAAGCGCTTGGCAGGTTATGCTTGTAAGTAATATGATGTAGGATAAAAAGAAGAATTATTAACTAGTAGCTAAAAATCACAAAATTAAGAAATATGATTGATATTAGGCTACCGAAATATCCAGTTTCAAGGTTAACTTTTGGCTTAGAACGTTAAAATTTTAGATTTTGTATAATTGAAATTTTAAGGTTTGATTGTTGGAAATTTAGGCTTAGGATTTTAGGGTTTAATATGCTGGAACTTAGGATTTTGGTTGTTGGAATTTTGTACTGAATATAAAGAATGGAAGGTAAGAAACTAGGAGTCACTCTTAGGATCTAAGAATTACTCTTAAAAGAAAGCATCACACCTTTTAGTTGAAAGCTCAAATTTGTAGAAAAATTTTAGATTGCTTATTATTATTAAAGGGCTAAGTACATATATATAGGTAGAGTTCTTATAACTCTTATTCTAGTAGAAAAAAGTTCCTAACAAATTTTAATTCTATTCTAATAAAAATTCTATAAGTCCTAAACAACTAGGATAACATATATAAAATGGAACAAAACTTACTACTACTTCCTATCTAATAAGGAATCCTAAGATAATCTAAATTTCAACCCTTATCTTTTTTTTGGGTCAACTCAATTCTCAATCTTCATCCTAGCAAATTAAGGCTTATACTTGACTAATTTTTTTCTTTTATTTCTAGTATATACTTTAAGTTCTTTTGCATCAATTCTTCCCGACTTGTCTGAAGTCATCCTCGACGTAGAATATGATAAATATTGTTTATATAAGTCTGAATTCAACTTCTGAAATTTTGATTATAAAATTCAAGTACTGTCATAAATTGATCTTCTTTTCCACTTAGTAAGAAATTGTCGATATCCTCTATGTCTTCTGGCTATAATTTGCTCATCAAGAACATCCTCTATTTCCTTTTTAAGTTAAGGAGTGGCTGGAAGTCTTAACAGTTGCAGTAGGGGATTGCTCATCTTATCCATGATAAATAGTTAAGTCCGCAACATTAAAGATATGACTTATTTCCATGTCACTTGGTAATTCTAAAACATAAGCATTAACACTTATCTTCTTGATGATCTTCTAAGGTCTAACATTCTATAAGTGAAGTTTCTTATATTTTCCTTTTTGAAAATGCTCTGGACGAATCCTAGACATCATTATATCCCCTCATTGAATTCCACCAATTGATGATGTTGATCAGTGTGTTCTTTATAAGACAAATTGTTGGTTATTATCTTTCATCGTATCTCATTAAAGATATCGTTTATATGTTGTGTAAAACCTTCAGCTTCAACACTAACTCATGTTGTTTGTAGTAAAGGAACCAAATCAATAAGCTTCCTTGATTGAACTGTTGAAACTATTTGAAAAGGGTTCTTACCAGTAGACCTATTTACAGAACTGGTCTATGCAAATTCTTCCTATGGAAGAATTAGGTCCCAATATTTAACATTGTCTCCAACTAAAAATCTTAACAAGTCCTTAAAGCTTTTATTCACCACCTCTATTTGTCTATCAGTTTGGAGATGGAAAAACTTGAAAGTTGAAGCTTAATGTTTAATATTTTCCATAGAGTTCTCTAAAAATAATTCATAAACTTTACGTTATGATCAAAGACAATGGTTAAAGGTAATCCATGGAGATGTACATCCTCTTTGAAGAAAATTTTAGCAATATGGATAGCATCATAAGTCTTGGAACATGGAATAAAATGACTTTTCTTGGAAAACCTATCCACCATTACGAAAATAAAATCATAACCTCTTATAGTTTTAGGAATTTCCAAGATAAAATCCATACTTATGTCCAACCATAATTCATGAGGCACCAGCAGTGGTGTGTATAATCTAGAATTTGGTTTCCTTCTTTAGCTAATTGACATGTTTGACATTGTCGTACGACCTTAGACACATCTTGTTTTAAAGAGGGCCAATAAAAGCGATCTTTGACCATTACAATGGTTTTATTCTTCCAAAGTGTCATGTTGCTCCTTCTCCATGTAATTCCAAAATCACATACTCCCCTTATAGAAGTATTAGGTAGGCAAAGTCGATTTCCTTTGAAAAGATAGTCATCATGAATCACAAAAGGAAAGTGTTGATCTCTTTGTCCAACTGCAATTTATTAATAAATTATTCTAAAATCTTGACTTGAAACATATTCTCTTTTTTATTTTATCAAACCTTATAACTTTGATTACTAAATTATTAAGCAAATGACCTTTCCTACTTAATACATTTACTACCTTATTCTTAACTCATGTCCAATGTTTAATAACAAAGTTAAATTGCTCCAAAAATTCACCTCATAAGGCGTGTCTTTTGTTCAAGTTCATCTAGGATTTGAAGTGTTTAAGAGCTTCATGATCGGAATGTTGAATAAAATACCTTTTATAGGAGATAATGATGCCAATTCTCAAGAGGACGTACTACTGCATAAAATTCCTTATCATAAGTAGAATATCATTGATTCTCTTCACCTAATTTCTCACTAAAGTAAGCAATTGGATGCCTCTCTTGGCTAAGTATGCCTCCAATTCCCACATTAGATGCATCACAAGCAACTTCAAATACCTTAAAAAATCTAGAAGTTATAAAACAGGAGATTTGGTCATCTTTTTCTAGATTTCTTCAAATGCTTTAGTTGTTGCCTTTGACCAAGTAAATGATCATTTCTTCATACAATCAGTAATAAATGCCATTATGGTACTGAAATTATGAATAAATCACCTATAGAATGTTGTTAGGCCGTGGAAACTCCTTATCTTGTGCACATTCTTTGGAATAGGCCAATCAAAGATGACCTTAATCTTCTCGGGATCCATCTCCACTCCATGGTAGGATATAATAAAACCCAAAAATACAACACTTGATTGCATGAAAGAACAGTCCTTTAAGTTGATATAAAGTTTCACTTACCTCAAAACTCTCAAGACTTGTTGTAGATGTAATAGGTGATCTTCTTTAGTCTTGCTGTAAATTAATATATCATCAAAATATACCACCAAAAATTTGTCCATAAATGGTTGAAACGTTTGATTCATTACTCTCATAAAAGTGCTAGGTGAATTAGAAATTCTAAATGGCAGCACCAACCCTTCATAAAGTCCCTCTTTAGTCTTGAAAGTCATTTTCCATTCATCACTAGGTCTGATTCGAATTTTATCTTAGTAAATATAGTAGCTCCAATTAACATATCTAATATCTCATCAATGCGAGGTATTGGAAATCTATTCCTTGTTGTGATCATATTTATCACTTGACAATCAATACACATTCACCAAATTCCATCCTTTTTAGGAGTTAATGGTACTGGAATTGCACATGGACTAAGACTTTCTTGGATTAATCCTTTTCTTAGTAACTCCTCTACTTATCTTTTCATCTTTTCATTCTCCATAGGGTTCAAGCAATAGGCTGGAAGATTTGGTAAAAGAGATCTAGATACCAAGTCAATAACATGTTATCTAATCTAAGAACAAGTATTCATCCATCTTTTCTGTAAAATTAAGGGTCTCAATATGAACATTCTTATTAATTTCATCGAGTTTGTTGTGTGTTTCAACTCTATTGTAGCCTCTAAATTCTCTTATTCAATTTTCATGTGTTGCTGGTTGATTTCTTTATTTGATATTGTTTTTTAAACTAGTTCTTGGATCACCTTGCGATCGACAATCATTAAGGTCCAATCTTTTTATAACTCTTACAAGTATCTCATCTCACTCTTGCTCACTGAATATTCCTCTATATGCCCTTCTGTTAAGTGTCATTATCGTGAGCTAAAGCTTTGATACCAAATTGATGCAAGATAAATAGAAGAATTATTAACTAATAGCTAAATATTACAAAATTAGGAAAAATGATTGATATTAGGCTATTGGATTATCAGGTTTCAGGGTTAAATTTTGGCTAATAATGTTGATGTTTTAGATTTTATATAACTGAAATTTCAGTTAAGGTTTGATTGCTAGAAATTTAAGCTTAGGAATTTAGGGTGTAATATGTTGGAAATTAAGGTTTTCATTACTAGAAGTTTATGGTGAACAAAAAGATGGAAGGTAGGAAACTGGTAATCATTCCTATGGTCTAACAATCACTCTTATAACAAAACATCACACTTTCTAGTTAAAAACTCAAGTTTGCAAAAAAAAATCTAGATTGCTTATTCTTATTGAAGGGCTTATATATATATATAGTTCTTAGAATCCTTATTGTAGTAGGAAAGGTCTCATAAAAAATTTAAAATTTATTTTAATAAAAATTATATAAGTCCTAAACAACTTAGATCTCTTCTTAATTGAGAGTCAAGAAAATCTTAACCAAGCCATACTACCATGTTAAGAAATGGCATTTATTTTCTCACGCTTCAATGTATCCATGATTTTATTGAATTGAAATTGATTTTTTTGCAAAAGAGAAGAAAAATTAAGATTGATATTAATGATGTGATCGTAAGATTTTTTGTATTTTCTTATTTTTTTATGTTCTGCTTTATTGAAAGATGGATATAGTATGTTTCTATATTTATTCTCATTGAGTTATATGTATGTACATTGAATAGAAAACTTAAATCCAATTCAATAGGAGATACTTCAAAGCTAGTGTTTGCTTAATAGTAATGGTATGGGAAAAAGAGAGTTTATTATATTGGTTTAAGAATTATTATATATTTAAAAAAGAAAGTGTGTTAAAAGGCACTCTTAGATTGTACGACATCTACAATGAAAAACATGGCTGGCCCTTAAATTAAAGGATTTCTTATAATTAAGATTTCTATATTAAACTCTTTTAATAACTTAGTGTATATATATATATCCTATAACGAAGATTTCTATATTAAACTCTTCTAATAAATTAGTCATGCTAACAAAAATCGATAAAATAAAACTTGAAATTGATTTTTTGGAAAAAGAGAAGAAAAATTAAGATTGATATTAATGATGTGATTGTAAAATTTTTGTATTTTCTTACTTTTTATGTTCTGCTTTATTGAAAGATGGATATACTATGTTGGTATATTTATTCTCATTGAGTTATGTGTATGTACATTGAATAGAAAACTTAAATCCAATTCAATAGGAGATACTTCAAAGCTAATGTTTGCTTAATAGTAATGATATGGGAAAAAGAGAGTTTATTATATTGGTTTAAGAATTATTATGGGGTTATGGAAGCAACAAAAGTATTAAAAGTTCTACTCTAAAGATTGATTTTGCCAAATCATTTGACTCCCTCAACTAGAGATTTATTATTGTCTCTCTACTTGCTTTTGGCTTTCCTAACATGTTTGTTCAATGAATACAGGCTTACGTTTCAATAGTTTCTTACTTAGTTATAATTAATGGTGAGCTAACCAATCTATTCAAAGCTGGTAAGGGCTTAAGACAAGGAGATTCCTTGTCTCTTCTCCTTTTTGCAATTAGTATGGAGATGTTCAACATAATGAAAATATGAGAATGTCAAGAAATAGGGTTCAAGTATCATCATAAATGCTCTAAGAAAAAGATTTATTAGCACTCTTTTGTAGATGACCTTATTATGCTTTATGGTGCTTCTTTTGTATCCATCAACCTCCTTATGAATTCACTGGAATCCTTTAAAGTCATTTTAGGATTGATATATAACCTAAGTAAGAGTTTCTTTCCCTCTTCTAATGGAACTGATTTCTTATGCAGCTCAATCAATGCCAAAGGAAATTCCCTTAGCTAACATCCTATTCAAGTAACTAGGAGTCCTAATCATTGAGAAAAAATCTCCTCCCTTGACTATAAACCACCATTAGATTCTATCAATAGGAAGATCAATAACTGGTCTAATAAAATTTGGATCTATAAAGGTAGACTTGAATTGATAATTACTGCCTTGAACAACCTCTCATTATATTGGTGCTCACAAATGGCCCTACTTAGAAGAATAATAAAAGATATAGATAGAAAGCTAATTAGTGACAATAAGAAGCTCTCTAAAGTGAAATGGTCTAATATATACTAGCCTAAATCCTATAGAGTGATAGGAATTACTTCAGTTAAACTCCTAAGCAAAGCCTTTATAACAAAGATATTTTGGAAGCTTTACAAGGATAAAAGGACCTTAGGGTTAAATGGACACATATATATCATACAAAGGAGTAGAGTATCTAGATTGTTCCCATTAACAGCAATAACTGGTCTAATAAAATTTTGATCTATAAAGGTAGACTTGAATTGATAATTACTGCCTTGAATAACCTCTCATTATATTGGTGCTCACAAATGGCCCTACTTAGAAGAATAATAAAAGATATAGATAGAAAGCTAATTAGTGACAATAAGAAGCTCTCTAAAGTGAAATGGTCTAATATATACTAGCCTAAATCCTATAGAGTGATAGGAATTACTTCAGTTAAACTCCTAAGCAAAGCCTTTATAACAAAGATATTTTGGAAGCTTTACAAGGATAAAAGGACCTTAGGGTTAAATGGAAACACATATATCATATAAAGGAGGAGAGTATCTAGATTGTTCCCATTAACAGCAAGATTTCCTGGATATTTCAGCAGATTCTTCTAACAAGGGAGTGGATTCATCCTTATATTAGGCACAAATTTGGCAATGGGAGAGGTACTTTTTTGTATTTTGATTAATGGTATTCTCTAGGCCTTTTATACAAACTACCTCTCTATAATTCCTTAAAGGCTCTAATTCCCAAAATGAAAAAGATCAATGAATTGATTAAAAAAAACACATGGTCTAGATCATTTTACTCTCGGAAGGGTATTAGTGATATCCTTAATAACCTACCTATGTATGCCTTAAACTCCTATATGCCTGATGACATTCAATGGATAACAAATAAAACAAAGTGCTTTAGCCTCCAATCTCGTAGAAGGGTATTGTTAAAAGCTTATAATCCTATTATCCAGCCTTGGACTAAGCTGGTATGTGATTCATACACCTTACTTGCTTATTCTTTCATCCTTTAGACAACATTTAATGGTAGACTAGCTACCAAAGATCCCCTTAAATTTCATATCCCTAACCTTATGTATGAACTATGCAATAATAGTTATGAAAGTCTTAATCACCTTTTCTTTTAATGCAACTTCAGACAATAGATTTGGAATAAAATGCTTACACAATTGGCAAGAAATTGCATCAAAATTGATTCGAAGGAGATAGTGCATTGGGCCACTAAATCTAGACTTAAGAGAAAAGGTGATGTTAAGATCTTCAAGAGATATATTAGTTCCATTTTCTACTACATTTGGAAGGAAAGGAATATGAAACTACATAGGAGCCATCTAACACAAATGTGATCATCTATAACAAAATTCTCCTCTATGTTCTCCATGCTATAAAGGTAGTAAATGGTCAGTGCAAGCTAAGCCTCAAAATGAGAATAATATGGAGTTTTAAATTAGAAATGCTTCATTAAACTTTAAAGATTCAGTCTATGTCACATTTACAATCTTTGTTAATCACTTTTGCTAGTGACATTTTGTCACAATGTAAAATGCATTGTACTCTTCCTTTTATTAATGTCAATACCTTACTTTCTAAAAAACAATATCATTATGATTCAGGGTTCATGTCACTAATTTGTCGCTCATTAATCTAAGAAAGTTGTTAACTATTATCCACATTACCTTCCCTCTCCAATGTTGCTTTCCTTTTAGTTGTTGCAATTTGAAATTTTCCTTTAAATCTTACACCTCTTCTTTCAAAGGAGTACTTGAAGATTATAGAATCAACATATTTATATTTTCTTTTATGGTATATATAGAGCTACTAACTTGTCAAGGGAATGCTAGTTGACTTTATGTTAAATGATTAATAATTCGACTAATATAACTATCGATAAGTTATTCCAAATATAAAGAACTTTAACCTTTTGCCTATCAAATATTACTATTAGTACATCTCCATCTTCTTCAGATTCTAAGTTAGTTGGTAAAAGTTTCATGAACCAACTTTATAATTCATTTTTTTCATCTTCATAACAACCTAAACACTTAGCTACATCCATTCAGCTCTATCCTTCCTTATTACAACAAGTCCCTTGAATTTTTATCTTTAGAAAGCAATCGTTCATCCCATGTATAAGAGCCAATTGTCTCCATTATGCTTTTATAGCTACAAAGTAGCCATACAACCTCTTAAATTGCAATAATAAAGTTTTTTAATTCCTTAATAGTTATAGCTTTATAAGATTGTTAACTTCCAATTCATGGATATAACCTTAAAGCTTGAAATACTTATTAGCATAATATAACACTCTTTCCTTCCGTAGTTTCCTTTTAGGAACCTTGTACATACTAAAATTTGCAAATATATACAAGTTCTATCTACATTCTTAAATCACCTTAATTGTATTTATGCTGGGCTTCTCTACAGTTTTTTTCTTTGAAATGTGTTATTAAGAACTTGGTTGATGCCATTTTATTCTTATTAGTTATAGAGCATGTGTGATCAGGTTTATAGGTCTTTATTTTGTAACATTTTTCATTACTGTCATATAATGTATATAATTCCCACTTAGATTCTACTATGTATCTAACCATATAATCCTTTTAGGCTCACTTGTTTTCCACCTAACATGGAAAAATGTTGCTACTGAGTAATCAATGACATCATCTTTAAACTCTTTGGCATTGACAAACTCCATATTAGTATCCCCTATGATGGTCCACCACTTGGTTGATGTCCAACACTTCTAGTAGATCTTCTTAATGGCTCACAAAGCTCCTCTTCACTAGGATACTCATCATTTTTAAGAAAGCTTTCATGGTCATTGTAATTAATCTCCATTAGTTGACGATTGTCTAAAATAGTCATATCAAAGCTATCTTAACACGTTCACCATATCTTTATCCTTCTTCAACTTTATGGTCTCCATTATCTGATAATTCACTGACATCTAAAATCGTCACCACTTTTAATATGATTGTGATCATCCATATCATCATTGTTTTCATAATTGTTCTATTCTTCATCACAGATGTTTGCATTTGTAACACACGCATCCTTTAAAAATACTCTCAAGATTGCTTGTTGATCTTTGTCTTAAGTCCCATAAGCAATGTGTTCATCTTAATAGTTTTCCATTGACTAAATTTAGCTCCATTGGGAAATCTATCATCACCATCCAAATCAATCCCAACATCACCTCCAGTAATAACCAATATGTTTTTAACATATATTGGAATGTCTAATTTGTGTATAACATACACATAAATTGTTTTATGTATTTTTGATAAGTTTTAATTAAACACAATTGTCATTTGATTCAATGAGTCTTAAAGACTCATTAAACTTGAAATATGGAACCCTATAATAAGCCTCATCAACTTAGATTTGTTTTAGATCCTTCCTCATCTCACATATCTGCCTATAGCTCACTATATTAAGGTAAGCTTTATAATAAACACTTGTTGACCCTCTCTTGTCACTTATTCTAATATTTGATATAAAATTTCCACCATAAAATAACCTCAAACTTGCATATTGAGTCAATATACTCTTAAGTAACATTATGTTTAATCAAATACACCAAAAACTAATTAAACTGACAGTAGCAATATACATATATTCATAGTAAAGGAGATACTCAATATGCATATGTGAAGCTAAAAGACTATTAATAAGTCAAATTTTATTATAGGGACATAATTTTGTATCTGCATTAATTTTAAAATCATTGTCCGTTATCATAACATCAATAAGTTTAGAAATTAAAATTGAAAAATAAATAAGAAAATATATCCACCAACATCAGGTGATTTAACCAAAATTGGTTAGGAAACATATTACAAATGATTATTCTTATTAATTAGTTACATGAACAATTATACAATAAAAGTATTTCTTTTGCTTTTATTACTAACTAGTGTCCTTAATGATGACCATTTTTTTTGAAGTTGGAGCATTAAAGTGCTTGTTCACTTTAATGCTCAATGGTTCATAATCACTTCACAATGAATGAATGATTACTTGTGAATACTTAAGAA
>JAOQMS010000005.1:24615726-24655301 GCA_027563885.1 Erythroxylum longipes | reverse complement strand
ATTCAATTTATTATTAATTCATTATATAATAGTAAATATTAGTGTATTTTTTGTTTCAATAAAATATTTATTTTTACATATTCTTATAATTTTTACTTCTTATTTATTATATACTGGTTTATAACGGTTCACTACCGGTTGAACCTCTAAACCTTAAACTTTTTTTTGACAGGTTCGATATCCGGTCCAGTTTTTAAAACATTGCCTAATACCCTGTTTTAATCCTATTCACCGCTAAAAATAACATCATTTTATGTCTATTTACACCCAAAATAACATCATTTTTTGTGCGAAATAGGATTGAAACAGAATGTTGGGTACAGAGTATTTAAACCCGTAGAATAAAGTGTCTCAAGTCAAGTTTTGAATAATCCAATTTTGGAATACCCATAATCAAACAAAATTTAAAATTCTAAACCAATTTCCAAAATTAAAGTAATTATTTTCTTTATTTGATTAAGATTAATAATGAAATTGATTTTTAATTGCAATTTAAAAAAGGTGTTTTTAAAAGTAAAATTAATTATTATTCAATTAGTTTGATATTAATTAATTAGACCACTTTCTTAAATAATTAAGAAAGTTGTTTCTTAATTCAATTTTTATTTCAATTTGATTGAGAAAAATTAAAATTATTTTTATTTGTTTAGATAATTATTATTTTATTTATTTATAAATCATTTCTTTATTTATGAATAATAATTTTTTGATTTATTATAAAAGGTATTTTATTAAATTTGAAAATATTTTTTATTTATTATTTGAGAAAGTTGAGCCTTCTTTAATATTTAGAAAATAATTTTCTGATTTATTAAGGAAAACATTCTAATTAATTAAGAAATTAATCTCAAAATAAATGATATAAAGGATTTTATTAATTAAATTAAAAGTGCTTTATTTAATTTTGAAAGTAACTTCCTTTTCATATTAGAAAATAGTTTTCTAGTTAAGGAAAAGTTAATTTCTAATAAGATTAGAAACAGTTTTCTAATTAAATTATAATGTCTTATAAAATTTTGAAAAAAGAAGTTTTTCTAATATAATAAGTAAGAAGCATAATTTATTGGAAAAAATTCAATTAAAGTTTATTAAAGGAGTCAAGATAATTGAAAAAAGTTCCCAATTGAATTTTAAAATGTTTCTCAAATCAAATTAAAGTTTTAATTAGAACATAAATTTAATTTATTTAGGAATCAATGAATTTAATCTAATTTAATTTTTTAAATAGTTGGAAATCATATTTTTAGATTATGAAGATCATTAATAAGAATTAAACGAAGCTTGATATTTTATGCTTGTAACTTGATTACGAGTGAATAAGTTATATACTTTATTTATATGTCTGATAAATATTAGATATATGTTAAATTGTATGTTTTTATATATGTATATTTTGCATGTAATTTTATCTTTGATGAGATAAATAAAATTTAATCTCTCGTAAAAATATTAAGTATGTATTTTGAACATGATTATTTCCTTCTACTATTATAAGAATAAACTAGAGTTTTATTTATTGTAAGGTTTGTTGAGCAAACTCAAGGCTACTTTAACCTGAATATGTTTAGTCTTAAAATAATGATTCTTACTTAACTAAATTTATGTGATTTAGATGAACAAAATCATGATTCCATATATGAAGAAGAGAGTTGCAAATGGGTTCAAATATATCCATGAGAGTCATAAGCAAATGCTATATATTGATGATCTAAAAGATTTGCCTAAAATGTAGCAACATCAGGACTAGGCCAAACAAGGTCGGTAAGCGTTAGTTGATCCAAAAGTTCTTGCAATTCAAACATATAAATATGTATTGTCTATTTAAGTTGTTGTTATGTGTGATGAAGCCTTCTATACAATTGAAATTGATGGACATCATCTATAAAGAGTAACAATTTTTTAGGAAATTCCATACCTCCTAACCTGTGTCAAACCATCGAAAGTCAAGTTTGATGGCTTTGGCACAAGTATTTTGAAACTAAGTTAAATATCTAAAATTTTGAATTACAAAATTTTCTATTTAAAACATCATTATTCTAGCAATTACTATTCACTTTATAAAAATTTTGATAGAGTTTCCTCTATATTTATTTAAAACTTCTTGCGAGAAACTTCAATAGACTTCTCATACATGTTACTCATCTATCCATCTCCATGTTAAACTCTTTGACAAAATATTTTGCCCATCCTCCAATACATTTCAACTCACCTAAACTAAATTTCATACATTACTTTCATATATAATTCTATAAGATCCTTCTTTTCTTTATGTGTACATATTATAACCAAAAACAAAATATAATTCTGTAGCATGTCTACTTCTAAGTCTTCCAAAATCCACTATGTGACTCTAGTCTTATAGTAGATCCACTACAACTTTCTTCTAATTTTCTTCAAAACCTAAGCGCGGAAAGCTTAGCGGTGTTCAAGCTATTCCTTCCATTTCTCATCTAATTCAATTTATTCAACCATAACATGCATAACATATAATATTTTTCAAATATAAATAACTTCATTTATTTCTAAGCATAAATAGGCATTTAAAATTAATTTATGAAATACAAGCATGTATCTATTATATTAATTCATATCTAATTACACAATGATCAATAAATTGTACAATTTAATTGAAAAACAAATACTACTTACAATTGAAGTTCTTAATCATCAGTTACACATTTATATATTTTTCTATAATTACACTAAAGTAAAATCTAATAGAATTGTATTGCTGAGCTGGATAAGCAAGATTTTAAAATACGGGACTCAATTTTCAAAACCATGCGGTCTATAACACAAATCAAATATCTTACACTGAAACTGAGCTCTTGGAGCCATATAGTCAGATAACACATATCAGGATGCAGTACTGCTAACTCCCTAATTGGCATGCCAACCTTATCATATTCCTCTAATTCCTATATATTTTACTAAGAGCAAATCTAACTAAATTCTATTGAAATTTAATGATATAGTCTCACAATAGTCAATTAAAGTTATTCCATATTTGGCCAAAGTAACTGTCACTTCTCATTGTCATATGACATTTCAAACATATTCATCACACCAATTAGTCAAAATAGCATGTGTATCAAAATTCCAAATTCAAATATAATGTATGCCAATTGAGGAAAATACAAATTGCAAGTCCAAAATCTCAATTAATCACATATACTACTACATTTAACATCCAATTAAATATTTTTAACATTAATTTCATAAACCTCCAATTTTATCTCAAGAATCCAAAATTACATAATATATAATTTTTAGGGAAAAATAAAATTGTTTGAATACATACCAAATTGATGTCCAATTCTTCAAATTAAACTTTCATAAACTTTAACTTCACCATCAATTCCTTATTCCTTCTTTCTCTCTCTCTCTCTCTCTCTCTCTTTCAATTAATCTTCTTTATCTTTATAATATTGAATAAAAATTTCAATTTCATGCATTTTAGTCATTGATGCGTGCAACTACACTAAAATTATGTACTAAAAACAACCAAAACTCCATTAACTTACCTTGTTAATTTCGGGTAGTATTCATCAAGAAAACCTATATACTTTTTCTTCATCTTTTTTCCAAGATTCTTGTTAATATAGTAAGTTTAAGACCCTAGGTTGACGATTTAGTATTTAATAGTTGATTTGGGGGTTAAAGATATAGAAAGTTGGCTTGAAAATGGAAGAAAAATGAGAGAAAGGAAGGAAGAAAGAGGGAGGGTTGATTCTCCGAAATTTTAGGGAGGAAGAGAGTGAATAGGCGACAATTAATGTTTTTTGGTAGCAATTAATGCTATTTAGTCCCATTAAAAATGATGCCCATTAATGCTTATAAAAAAATGAAATTCTTTTCTTCTTCTTAATAAATAATGTCATTAGAAAAATATCAACCCCATACAAAAACTTTAACTAATATCATTTATTTTAAGGATGACAATTTTTGACTCATGGGCCTAAATTTAGTTGTTTTTAATGGGCCGGCCCATGGGCCAAGCCCAGGCCCAAATAAACTCGAGGTCTAATTATTTTAAGCAAAACAACATCGTTTTACTTAGAAGAGTTGGGTTTCGAGTAAACTTAGGTCTGGGTAATCCAGACCGTAATTTAATTAAAAAATAAATTATTCTACAATTTTAATTTTAAAAAAATTATTTTAAAAAATTTGACGAGGGGTTGGCCCATGGGCCAGCCCATTGTTATCCCTGATTTATTTTCATTAATATTTTCATATTTAACTTTTACTTATTTCTTAGGTCAAACTTTGACCATTAGTCAATTTATAGTTAAACGTTTAGTGTCCAATGATATTCTCCTATGGCAAATAAAATAAAGTACAGCTTGAGTTATGAACTATTCATGAAACAAACATTGTCTACGTGATAGCGAAACCTATTGTAAAAATTAATAAACATTGACACATTAACGATCAAGATGTGATATTTACTTGATGGATGGTTAATCCCATCAAAATTTTCATTTAATTAAAGTCTATTTTGAACTTTTCTAAAATGTTTGGATTCAAATTGAATGTTTTAAAAACATTAAAATTTAAATTATATTTTGATAAAAATGTTAAGATTTAAAATGTACTTTTTGTTAAAAAATAGTTAAATAAATATATCTTGTTATATTATCTAAACGTTTTGTATTATAAGGGATTGACCTAAATTTTTTTTTATAAATTTTCTAAAATTCAAAAAGTTTAATATTCAACCTATTAACTTGAAACTTATTTGTCAATTAACTTTAATGAATGTATAATTTCATTCGAGGAAGGAATATTCAGAGGAAATGATACAGAGAAAAAAATCCAAACTATGCAAGGGAAGCCACTCTTTATCAGAGCCAGGTTTCGATCCTGGGACCTGTGGGTTATGGGCCCACCACGCTTCCGCTGCGCCACTCTGATTGTTGAGGTAAGTGATCCAAATTATTCTATATTATCAATATTAAGATGTGGAATTTGCACGTCCACATTATCAGCATTCAATTGAAGAATACCCATTTCAAAGAGTAAGAACGATAAACAGAGAGAAAGGGAGAGAGAGAGTAATATCTCAAATTGGGAGCTTAAGAAGGACAATTCCTGCTGCAATGGTTCGTTTCTTCAACTTCATGATGCGACTGTCTTTCACTGGTCTCGCTGTGTGATCGAGTTTTGTTGCAAACTTCTTTCTTTCCTTTTCTTTTTTGTGTGTGTTTTATGTTCAGTTTTCTGAGCTAAGGTTACAAGAGCTGTGGCCAGTTGGTATTTATTGTGTTCTTAAAGGACGGAGCTTGGAATGTGAATGATGTGATTGCTTAGTGCTTGATGCTAACGGTTTTATACTTGGTATGGGTTTGGTGCAGAGTAATGTTCACAAGAACCCACCTCTTTGGCCGAACATCACCGGATTTGTAATTGGTCTACTGGCCTCAGGTAAGGGTTTTTGGGCAGAACATTGCTATATGGACTTCCCACACTTTCCCTGATTTCTGGTACTTCGCTGCTCTCTTTGATTCAATGGATGGATGGTAATAATTCCATACTAAACTCATACTTGTGGTGAAATCACTTCAAACTTTTGAACTAATTTGTCTTGCGGAACTTCTCCGTTACTGAATTTGGAGAACCTCATTTCACGCCAAATCATTTGTGTTGTTTTAAACCTCTCAGTGAATTAAACTAAAAAAAGAAACATTTGTACTTCCTACCTTTTCGAAATCTCATATTGACTGATTTCACTATTATGTTTCAGAACAGATTCTATGTTTCAGCAAAAAAGATATTTATAGGGTTTTCTCTAGGAGTCTGAGTGCTTATAATCATTTTCTATTTATGGTCAGAAAGAAGAAAGCTGGTGATGGCTCTTTTGCTATTTGCAATCTTAGTTTCTGGAGTTAAAAGTTGGACAGGTGAGATCCATGGAAGAGTTGTCTGTGATGTATGTGGAGATTCTTCCATTGGACCTGAAGACCATGTTTTAGAAGGTCACTTAGTCTCTCTCTCTCTCTCTCACACACACACGCACGAGCACACACGCACACACACTTCCCATTTATTAGTATGCAAATGATGTTCTGTGTTCCTTTTTTGGGTTTCACCTGTGAAATGGAATATTTGTGGTCATTTTAGTCGTAGTATGTCTTACTGGGTTGCTGATTATATTATAATCATTCTAGTAATTGCACTTTTGGTGAATGGTGGGTACCAAGGGTTAACAAAATTAGCTACAAAATTGTCGTATCAACACTCGTGAAGTGGTTCAGAATGATGAATCTGTGGCTAGGAATCTTGTCATTATACCATGACTATGGGTATAGCTACTAGTGGTTTTCCTGCTTTTCTGTATAGTTACGTTTTTAGCTAT
This sequence comes from Erythroxylum longipes, assembly GCA_027563885.1. Taxonomy (NCBI): domain Eukaryota; kingdom Viridiplantae; phylum Streptophyta; class Magnoliopsida; order Malpighiales; family Erythroxylaceae; genus Erythroxylum; species Erythroxylum longipes. Next base: position 24,648,946 of record JAOQMS010000005.1, on the reverse strand, counting down.
TTTGAATAAGAGTTTGATGACCCTTTAGTATTAAAATCATTTGGCCTTTTACTGCTGGGGAAAAAAATTAGGAGCAAAGATCATGAATTGGAGGATCAACTTGTTGGATTTGAGATACATTAAGATTGATGTTGGTAACCTTTTGCAGTAAGCTACCTAGTCAACTTGGCATTTGTTTACTCAGATTGCTCTTCTTAAGTGCTAGATGGAGGAACCTGTTGGATTATTTCTTCTTATGTACTTACTCCTAGTTGTTTTCTCAAGTGCTAGATGGAGCAACCTGCTTTTCTTTTGTACAGGAAGAACATTTTCCTTCCATTCTTACTTTATACCAAAAATTAAGCTATATTACCTTCAAATCTCCTCTGCATATGTTATTACAGACTTTTAGGTAGACCTGGCCATAAACAGCCCGCCCATGGGCCTAAAGGGGAAGACTGGGCCTGGCTTATGATGAATTTTAGGATCAAACCGTCTTGCATAAGTTAACTCATTAGGCTTAACGGAGCTTTGGGCAGGGTTGGGACCTAACTATGAAGTTCAAGCTCGACTCATTAACTTTGGGCCTTGGATGGGCCTGGGTGGGGCTGAGACTAAAAGAACAGCTGGTCCAAGTGCCCATTTTCAACAGATCAAGACTACTTGAAGGAATTGATATTTACATTCATATTGACTTGAAAAATTTTGAGCTCAGCAAGCACTAAATCATACTGACTTGCACTCAATCAACTGGCAATTTATGCTACCACAATTTTTTTGGTTATTTAATGCTTTTAGAAAACAGGGTAGGTCTTATGATTGTCTTTTTCTGCCTGCAGTGCGTATGGATTTCAGTTTCTTGTTGCCTATTATCCTCTGATATTGATGATGACATGTAGTCAATTGTAATCTAGGATGGAATTTTTCAAAACCATCAAAAGGAACAAGTTTTATGTTTTAGTTATATTCATGAGGTATGAAATGAGATGCATTTGCTTATTTTGTTGCAGGTGCTGAAGTAGCTGTACTTTGTATAACAAAATCTGGGGAAGTCCTAAATTATCAGGCATTCACAAATGCTAAAGGAGCCTACACGGTGGCAGAGACTATGCCAGAGAGTGACCGGTGGGATGCTTGCCTAGCACGACCTATCAGCAGTTTTCATGAGCATTGCACCCATCTTGGAAATGGCAGTGCTGGAGTGAAGTTTAATTATAATCATCCATCAGGTTACTCTCACACCGTCAGACCTTTTGTCTATCGCCCTATCAACGCACCGACATATTGCATGTAGAATCATGGCATGTACAAGTTTATTCGGTCTATATCCTGGTGGCCAACTGCCCTATTATCTCGTATATAATACATGAATAGCTTATAAATGTAAGTTATTTTGAAATAACGTTACATATGAAATCTTCCTGAAAGGCAAACCTGAAAAGACAGTTTTCTAGGTTGTAGTCAACGTTTCTTTGTTGAAAAATGATTGGAATAATGATGTTTATGTTATTATCTCAAATAATTGTGCGCTTTCGAGGGTGCCTTACTTTAGCTGATGTGCTTCACATTACATCCTGGCAGCCTGTGTGAATTTTATTTTTGCAACTGCAGGTAGTCAAGAACCTATTTTGTATTTGGCTAGTTCCTTCCATTAAATGAAAGATGGAGGAGTTAAATATTGAAAAATGATTTTGCATTCTCCATGTGATATCCTCTCCAAAGAAGATCTCATAAGCAGCTCCAGCTGCTCATTATTACTGTCATCACGATAAGTCATAAGTGAACGTCAAGTGATTTGTTTAAAGGACGTGGCCAGGGATCAAAGGTAAAGTAAAACTAACGTGGTTCTGAAAGAAAGTATATTTGTAACTTCAAGATGTAGACATCGAGCGACTTCAACATCAAGTACAGAAGCTACATAACTTAAATGTAATGAGACGAGCTACTGGCAAAGTGGAGTGAGAAAATGATGTTGGGATGCATTGGCTTTGGTAGATGGTTGTTCGGCCATATGTTAGCAGATTGGATGGTGATAACTGTTTGACATAGTCAAATACCTAATAAATTTGTTTCGTTATTAGATGATTAGGTCGGATGATTCAACTCAACAAATTGAAAATTAAAAAGTTCTTATATAAGAGCGTTTTGGTGATATTAATGACGATTGTACCCTAAAAAAAAGAATAGTTGTCTGTAATTGTCAAATATCATTTATCGTCTATTTTATTTTGCTTTAAAAATGTAATTGTCACGTTAGTAGGATATTAATGACGATTGCACCCTAAAAAAAAAGAATAGTCACAGACCTTAAGAGAATATCTGTAATTGCCAAACATCATTTACTATCTATTTTATTTTGCTTTAAAAATATAATTGTCATTCGAGTAACTTTTTTTTCATTTCAATTTTATTTTTTTAAAAAACTTACAAATTGTTAAAATAAAGTTTAATTTTTTTTAATTAATTTATAAATTATAAAAATACTAAATTAAAATAAATAATTAATCAATTTTATTATTGTTATTATTATTATATGTTTTATGTTTTTTATTAGAATTATAAACTTTTTTTTGTAAAATTAAATATATAATAAACTTAATTTTTGTAAAATTAAATATCTAAAATCTAAATACTTATGAAAATATTCAAAGAAATACTAAGATATAATACTAAGGTACTTATAATTTTTTTTAAAGTCATGCCCTTATAAGTCATTTTATACATAAACAGTTAATACTAAACAACTAATTTATTTTAATAAAAGTTGATATTATCCGCTGATTAAATCAACTGATATAAGCCGTTATCAACTAACTGTTAATAGAATCAGCTAACAACTAATTCAATCAGCTAATTGCTAAAAAGGGTCATTATATTATATGTAGGGGTGGGCACGGTTCAGTTCGGTCGACTTTTGGCTGTTAAACCGAATCGAACCGAATAATCGGTTTTATTCCACAAAAAAACCGAACCGAATGGAATGTCAGATGAAACCGAAAATTCGGTTTGCCTTGCGGTTCGGTTCGGTTCGTTTACTTCAATCAGTTTGGGCCCTAATTTTGGGCTTTAAAATTTGGGTCAATTTTAGTGCATGTCTAACATTTTTATTTCATTTTAGGACTTATTGGGTGATTATTATACATGCAAAGTTGCAAACTTATCTTATATACCTAGAGTTAGAAGTATAAAAAAATACAAACTTTTTTTGTTTTTAGTTGATCAGTTTGGTTCGGGTTAGTTTGGAAAAAATTTTGTCTACACCGGACCCGAATTGATATAGTCGGTTTTTCAATATCCAAAACCGAGCCGACCATCCATCACATCAGTTTGGTTTAGTTTAACCTGGTTTCTTCAGTTTTATAGGTAGGTTCTATTTTTTTGGGTTTTTTGCCCACCCGTAATTATATGGACTAAACAACTTCGGTGTTTATAGTTTCATGACAAAATTGAAACATGGACGATCAATATGAAGAAAATGACGCAAATCAATATAACGAAATGGCGCAAATCAAAAGTTTGGGCTTCTTTGATTCCATCAATAACAATGAAACATTGTCCTAGAGTTTGAACCACCAGGGACTGGGCAGATTGCAAATTTTGTTACTGGTTTCTCGATTAAATAGCTCTACTGCTTCCTCCGACATTGTCATTGATGCTAGGCTTACGAAAATCCGTGCACGAATATCTTTTTCACGTTCTAAAAAGGGCTGGGATCATTTGGGAACTGGAGAACTGGGTTATTGGGTACAGATTATGTGTTGGTCTCCGGTTATAAAATGACACTGAAACTAATAATACCGTACCAGTTTTTGATACCGACCTTTTGGGAATATACTGATTAGTATCCTGATTAAATATTAGTCAAATATGAAAAAATTTCAAAACTATTGGACTAAATTGAAAATTTTAACCCTAGTTGTCAGAGCCTCTTTCCTCACTCTGCCCTCCCCAGTTTGGCCGCCTCTCTCTCAAATCACAGCTCTCACTCTCTCTTGCCGTCCATTTGTCAGTGTCTTCCTCGTTGCTCTCCATCACTGCTGCTTCTCTACTGAGTTGCTTTTCCATCGCTACCGCTGCTCTACCTCCACATTGCCATCGCTGTTTGTCACAAGCAAAACAGACAAGGTTGAGCATATAGCACAGTTTCAGTTGTTGGACAGATTGGGAAGCTTTGCAAGTTCTTGTAGTTGGAGCACAATCCCGATAGATTGAGAGGAATTAGAGTATTTGTGACATGTAGAAGAGGAAGAAGAGCATAAGAGTTGCAGACCACAGAGGTATAAAGAGAAGCAATTATGAATTTTAAGTGGTTTATCAAGTGGAAAGCCTTGAGCAATGTGTCATTTTTATATCCTATAAATCTTTTAGGCTTTATTGTTTTAAATATAGTGTATGACAAGACTACATGATCCAGGGATAGCCTTTAGCTTTATAGGTTTATAGATATGCTTCATTTCTTTTCACTATTTTTACATATTTTATTAAAAATTTTGCAAAATTGAAAATAAATTGTATATTATAAATTTTAAATTATTGAATAAAATTTAATATATTGTTGATTAATTAATTTATAAAATATAATCAATATGACAATAGTCATTTATTTATAATTTATAATTTATAATTATGATAATAATATTATTATTGTCAAATTAACAATTATTATAATAAAAATTCTTTTTTAAATTGTGCCCATATTACTTTTCATTCAATTGTAATTATTATTATTTTTAATGAATATAAATAATATAAATTTACCTTAAAATTTTTCTTTAAGTAATGATTATAGTATTTTGTCATTAACATTATTATTTATTTTATACATATAGTGAGTACACTTGAGTGAAAATTGCTTTTCATAATAACTTATTTTCACAAAGTAAAATTTAAATTAACTAAAATTTACTAAAATTTTGTGCTTTTATTTGTATACATATTTGTATGATAAAAATGTTAATAATGTAGTTTTACTTCTATAAATTTTGATGGGGGCATACAAAGGATTATGTGATGATTAAATTATATGAAACAATATATTGATGGATTATTTTGTAATATAAAAAATCAAGGACAATTTTATAAATTTAAAAAATTACCTAAAACGGTACCCAATATTGGCCAGTATTGATACAATATCATACGAGAACCAAATTTGATACAAGTACCTGTACAATATTCATAACTTTGGTGTTGAATTATATCTTATAGCCAATTCGTTGGTTGTAGTTTAGTGATATAATTATTCAAAAATATTTATTTTATTATATATATTCAGATGTATATGATAAAATCCATGAGATAAATATTCATTGTAATGAAATTATGATGCAGTGATAATTATAAGATTCCTATTGCATTTATGTATTATTCCTAAATTATTCCTAGTCATTGTTTTATTAACAATGAACATTAATAGAGCGTAAAAATGTTAGTACATGTTATGTTTTTTCTATATGAAAGAAGTAGTCGATCTTATAGTTTAAAATATAAAGACAATTAAACAAATACGTGAGTGCTTATTAGTGAACAAGTTCACTACATTGACCGCATATAATAAATTCATTTGGAACATTACTCATATGTTTATATAATTTCTCATTGTGATAATTGTATAAATGATCCTTTGACTTAACGTTACTAAAATATCTTATATATAATTGTTATATTTTGATACTACTTATGACTTATTATAGTCAAGGGTAGTTCAGTAGGCATTTGTTGGATATAACACGAACTATATAAAGATAGCTGAGTGATCAATATATGATTCGTTACCCTAAAATAATTAGGAAGAATGTTTCACTATTTTAGATTAACATTGATTTGAAAATTCCTTAGCTAAGGTGGAATGCTACTTTATAAAATAGTTTACAAATGTCACTAATATAATCAAATATTAATAGTGGAGAACTAACATGATTGAATTCAAATAGAGTAGATATTAATTTCATGCTTTATATCAAGCGAAAACATTATATGATCTTATGCATAAAAAGGTTAGGCAAAATCACTTTGACATTCCTAAATATTTGGGTAGTCATGATGTGTTGTTAAATGCCAATCTTAATATATGAATATAAATTATTTAATTAGAGAATTAAAGATAAATTAAAGGAGTTTAATTTATTTAATTCTAAATATAGCTTAGGGTTAACATATTTAGAAAACTAGTGGTCACATATAAAGAATTAGTTGAAGAGAGAAAAGGTGTTTTAATTAAGTTGGACATGATTGTAAAGTTCGAGAAACATTATAAATAAGAACCAATATGAGATATTAGATCGTATTTGAACATAATACGTACTTAATTAGAATTAATTGCAATTCTAAACAAAGTTCTATTGAAATTAGAATTTTATTTTAATTAAATTACTAAAATGTTCGAAACCTATTATAAATAGGCTAAGGCTTCAAGGGAGCTAACACTTCTTTTGTAGGGTTCTTTCAACATATTCTATAGATACCGTTAGAGGCTGGATACATATGTAGATATGATGGTTAAGATGAGTCGATTTCATAAATAGTTCGAGGGAAATGATAAAAAAGGATCAAGCTTCACAATAAGATACAAATTAAGATTCAAGATTTATTATGTTTTAATTGTTAATCATATTATATAATTTGAGTGATCTTGACTTCTGAAAAATCGAATAAAAAATTTTCATTCTTATTTCTGTGTATACAGGATCAAATTTCATCTCGATTTCTTAACAGTGGTATCATATCCATATTTTAATTCTATAATTTGATTAAATTGTTTGATTATTATTGATTGAAATTTGGAATTGCAATTGCAAAAAATGCACACTTTATGTCATAAAATTAAATTATATTTGATTTATAAATAACTTGTTAATTCCATAATCAAATCAAATTTGATTAAAGTTGAAAATTTACATATAGTTACAATAAGTTTGTAATTTTAAAACCTAAAAAACCACCAACAATGCTTACTTCTGAAAAGGTTCAAATTCATTTTTATGAAATCCATAGTAACCAGTAAACTACATAAACTAGCGAAACCCTAAAAATGCTAAATTGGTTTATACTAGAATAAGAGATGTTGCTTATGATTGAGGCTTTATGTTTAAAAATTGTGATTATCTCTAACTTATTAGCTACTGAGAGCTTGCAAATTTCCAATGTTTTGCTTATTGGGAATTTCTTGATTTTTATTATTGGTGGTTGGTTTGCAATTGAGAAATATGATGATGGCGAGATGGTGTCTTACTGGTGATGCTTATCCTTATCAATGATCGATTGAGCTTTGATTAGTGAATAAGCTAACGGTAGGAGGAAGACCACAGATGGCGACAACTTCTTAGGTTGGCTATGGTTTCATCCTTATGTGAAGTTAGAGTTTTTAAGAAGAAGAAGGGGTGTTTTAATAATAAAGAGAAGGCAATATGAAATAAAACTATTCTAGGGCTATAATAGTTAATGATTAGATATAGGGTTAACTTATTCTAGGTTAGGAATAAGGAAAGAGCAACCCCTTTAGATTACTCCAGGGCCATAGAACTTCATTACTCCCCTAAATTGGAAGTCTAGAGTCTAATGGTTGTAAAAGGGAGAAAAAACACCTCATTCTTCCATAAGTCTTATCATTTTAAGAAAAAGTACCAACAAGATAACTAAGCTAACAAGATAAATAAAGATGGTTGGATTGATGAGTGAAGATGAAGATTAATTAAATTAGATGTTTAAAATGTTGCTTAAAAGTTAAGAAGAATATTATACATCATTTATGTAAATAATGCAAAATTCATAATAAGGGGGAAATATTAATTATCCTTTGAAATTTAAAGAGAGCATTTTTTAAACTAAAGGCATTAAACTCCATTTATATCGTCCAAATGGAACAGTAAAAACTATTTTATATTTATCTTTAGGGTCAATTTGGACTCACTAGAATCCCAATTTCATATCAAAATTTAAAAAATTTAAGAACTATAAAGTTTTTAAAGCGAATCTTATTTTTTCTTAGAATAGAATGCTTAATCCATTCTAATGCCTTGTTGAGGGGCCTATAATTTATTACCAAGCTAGGTACTCCTCTTTCTTTTTAAGAATTTTGTTCAAATAAAAGCTACATAACTCTAGGAAAACCTAGATGGAGAGATTGATTTTTTCTTCAACAAGTCATTAATTTCTTGCTTATAGAATTATTCTAAATCTTTATTCATTTTTATTTTTTGAGCTTTAGTTAGGATTTATCTTTCAATGAAATAATTTTTTAAAGAAAAATCAATAATATGTTGTTTTTTACTTCAAAAAGCAGTAGGCAAATCATTACATATTTCATTTTCGATAATTTCTTACAAAGTTTTATCTTTCTTTTTAAAATTTTCATATTGCAATTGCTTTTTTATTCTTTTTGCTTTACAAAAGACGTTAAATAATAGAGAAAATCATAGCTAAAAATGCAATTATTGTTGCCTTTTCATTAAGGTAACAAAATTCATACTGATAAATAAAAAGGCGCTACTATAAGTGTAAGGTAATAAAATTTTTTCATTACACAACAAAGTAAATAATATTGCTTTAATTTTTTACTAAGGCAACAAAATAATTTCAAATTATAACAACAATGTTGAATAAATATAGCAATAATTTGAGTTTTTATGAGGTAAAAGTGATCTTTTTAGGTAACAATCTCTAACAACAGAAGCAACAATTTATTCTTTCATTAGCAATAACATATTAATATAAAAGTACCTTTTCATTGAGTAGGCAACATCCATATATACATTAACGTTCATTAAGATAATAATCTATGGTATTAAAAGCAGCCAAACATACATTAATGTATGTCAAGTATGTACTACTAAATGTCAACGACCCAAAAATTGCATTTATATGTGTTATCGTATAGTCCATATGGACTTATGGAATTAAACCTTTAATATATCTAAATTACAATAACCAAAACTCACTAGCTAAAATATGCTCCCGTATTATTTTCCTCTAGTTCATATAGAATATAAGTGCATTAACCAAAATACATACAAAACTAATATGTATGAGTACTCTAAAATCTTTCACCATTTACCTCCTTATCCACTCCTAATCATCACCTTCCTACAGAAAAGAAAAACAAGTAAATTAGAATTATTCTAAAACCACTATTCTCAAAAGCATGTTGGTGTATCTAAAAAATGAAATGCTAACTACTTAATATGACCTACATTTAATCAAGACAATTAATTTAGTTCAAAAACTAACAATAAAATAATTAAGTTCTTTTTATAAACAAAGTCAAAAGGTATGAACATTTTGATACAAATTAGGTTCACTAGATTTGTAAATGGGAAAAAAAGCAATTAGTCTCAATAGAAAAGACAATAAGATGATGTATATCAATAGTGAATTAAGGAACTTTATCACTTATCATTATTCATGTTGATACGTATGATTTGGAGGAATAAAATATTCCATTCTTGATTGACTAGGTGCAATCAATATATAAAACATGTCTATATTATTAATGTTAGCTTATCCAAGCTGAGATTGAATAAGGGGAACTTTTTGTTGCATCAATTTTCACTGTTTGCTTTATCTTGTTCTACATGCCTTTTCATTTCCAAGCTTTCAACTTTCTCTTATTCTAATTCCTTTCTCATTCTCTCCTTTTTAGCTTCTACTTGTTGGTTCATCTCTTCTTCCAATGAAATCTTTTTGAACTATAAATACTCATTAGAACTTTGTACAAGGCCTCAGTGACCATATTATTTTCTTTCATGCAAGCAAATTTCACACCCTTTCCAAATAGTTTCTTAGGTCTAGGCCTTATCACTCACACATTTACCTCAACTTCGATGAGTTTTCCTTTTTTTTCTCTTATAGTCTTTAAGTACCACTTTCTCGCATCTTCTCACTGGAGTGTTAAGGTGTCTCCTTTTAACATGTTCGAACCACCTAAACCTCATCTCTCTTAATTTTTCGTTAATATAGTTGTACCTTACCTAATGTACTTCTCAACTTCTTTTTCATCTAAATTAAATATAATGTATTTGTGAGATTAATGTAATGTATCTAACTATAAATTGACTGTTTTGCATTTCCTTTACCTTTTTCCCTCCAACAGGGGGTCTAACTTTTAGAAAAAAAGATGATACTTCAATAAGATTTGTATTGTTGTTTTCGTCTATATCCCTGTTATATTTTTTTCTCACCTGATAAGGCATATAAATAAAAAAAAAGTTTGCATACTTTTAAACTAAGTATCCTACGATTATAGACCCTTCCAGTTGGCTTTTATTATCAACAATTATTTTGAACTTACCTGAATTCCTCTCAATCAAGTATATAAAGTGACAATGTAATGGTCCAACATATTTGATTTGTTTTGGAAAATGAATAAGCAAATGGACCATGATGTTAAAGAAATAAGGTAAAAAAATTATTTCAAGTTGATATAGTGCTTCCACAGTTTCCTTTTCTAGATGCTTAAGATCCTATGGCTTATTGACTTTACTATATACCCTTTTGAAAAAAACACCTAGTCTACTGAAATCAATAACTTTTTTTGTAGTGTTTTTCTCATAGCAAATTGGAGTAAATGTTGTATAATAATGTGACCATCATAACTTTTGTATCCTAATAGTTTTCTCTTACTAAAATTAACATATAGTGTAATATTTAATGCACAACCTTATGATAGTTACACATTCTTCAAAACTAAATGGAAGTGTTGTTTCTCTTGTGGGGGTTATATAAAAGGATGTCTGAGCTAGTGACACATAAGAGTCATTTACTCTGATATGCTACAAATCTATTATAATCCCATTTTCTTTCAAATTAGACTGTGCATTTAGATCATTTTTTAACTCGCCCAAGATCTCCAACAAAGTTTTAAGAATATGGTCACATACATTGTTCTCAACGTCCATTACTTCAAAATTATATTGACACCCATTATGCTTCCAGTAAGGCAATTAAAAAAAAATAGACCTCTTCCTCCAAAGATTATCATTTAGTGTTTTTTTTTTTTATTTTCCTTCCCAAACATATTATAATACCCATTAATAAGCTCTAACACACTAAATCCTAATAAAGCAATTAGTGATTCTCCCAACTCTATACCACCATTGAATGATATTTTGTTGTGCCTCTAAGGATGATTTCTGTCTAAAAATTTCTGATGATTGAGATAACAAGTCTTTTGATTATGCTTTAAATATTGAGAGCAAGCTCCATAATGACAATTAGGGCATGCTAACTTTCTCCTTGTACTCCATCTAGATAACATTGCATGTTATGAAATGTCGCTAATTGTATGTAATACAACTGGATGCATCTTAAATGATTAATTAGTTGAAGCATTGTATAACTTTACCCTAAAATCCCACAACTCCATCATCTCTTTAATCAATGGCTACAAAAAAAATTAGTATCTTTTCTAAGAGAAGTTGGGATTGGTATAATTGAAGACAATATCAAAATTTCTAATTTCAGACATCTTAATGGTGCTAAATTATAGTTTACTAAGTTATGTACCATGTACTATAGGAAGCACTCCTTGTGAAAAAGGGATTAAATCTATCACTAAAAAGAGCTAATATGAAATTTCAAGGATCTTGTACAAAGTCATCATATAATAAGTCAAAGTCATTCCAAACTTGGCCATTGGTAGGATGCCTTAAATTACCATCTTTAGGATGCCCCTTATCATGCCATTTTATGAATTCAGCTTATTATAGAAAAATGTAAAGAATTTATGACCCAGATTTTAATGGAAAATATCTAAACACCTTCGATAAAATTTGCCTCACATTTGAGATTATATAATGAGCTCTATTATTTTCACAACTTTGTTTCCACCTAGGTAAACCAAACACTTTGTATCTAATTTCTTTCTCATTATTCCCCTAATATATAATACAATCATTGGGACATACATGTATCTTTTCATAATAAAGTCTTAAATTCTTCACAAGTTCCTTTGTTGTATTAAAAGATTAAAAAATCTTATCATTGGGAAAAGCCTCTTTAAGCATCCCAATGTGATTAATATAAGTTGTATTAATAATTCCATAGGTACAATTAAAAAGGTATAGTTGAATGGTTAAAGAAATTTTAGAAAAACTTTGAAAACTAGGATATAATTTTTTCTTCCCTTCCTCTACCTATTTAAAAAACTTCTTAGCATCAACATTTGGGCATTACTAACTCCTACACAACTTTTGGTATCATCATCTACATCTCTAAAGGTGTCAAGTAGTGATCCATTTATATTATCATTCATAGAACTTCCAGCGAATTCATTATTATCATCAATATCCATACCTACATTAATTTATCCCTCATTAAAATCCTAGCCATCACATCTTGGAGAAAATCAATTAACAGGAAAATAATCATATATAATCTTTATTGCAGACGAATAATGATTGCAACAATTTTTTATATGGAAAAGAAATTCCATTCCCATTAGCCACCTTAGAAAAATCCTTTTCAAGAAAATGACTCATTACACTCATATATTCATCATTATATCTGGGAAATGACATCCAATGCCTATCTTCTTTTTCATGGACAAGTTATTATTCATCAAAGAAACATATATAATATAGATTATGTTAACAAACAAGACAATGTCATTGTGACATAATAAACCATAATGCTTTATGATGTCTAATACATAGTAGAGAAAATTTCATTGTGATATAATAATCTAGTTTGAATTTTTTGTAGAATGTCTTCGAGAAATATACCTAAAGTATCCTAACAGCGGTAACCTTGTCAATCTAGTTTTTACTTCAATAAGATGTCATCCAAATGCTTTAATAGTAATTTTCCAATATGCAAAGAAGTATGTGTAATGAGCTTATATGCTATTGCTATCATGAAACTAAGAGCTTGTGTGATTAAAATTTAAATTTTAACAATATACATAAGAAAAGAAATAATTAAAAATTATTTTTAAACATGAAAGTCCTCCAATTATGAATGTGAAAGGTATCTAAGATATTATAAATTCAATAAAAGCTAGATTGTGATTTTGAAAAGTGATTAAAGTTAAAGCGTAGCAGGTTATAACAAATGTAGGAAATGTTACAGGTAATATGTTTGAACCTAAAAGCGCTCTTTTAATCTCAATAACCGAATAAACATATATAAAGACATTTTCAAAACTAATTTTATAAATGAAGTAAATTTGTAGTTATAATTGAATATTTAAAAAGATTACTAATAAGTAAATATATAAAAAGAATGACTATATGACTTGTGTTCATAGTCATCTTTTTCATTTTTTTATTATTATGATTATATGACTAGCATTACAAGGCAAACCTTTTTCCTATCTAAATGCTAGTGCCAAACTACCAGTTATTAAGAAACATTTTAATAGGATATAATTTGAGTGCATTGAGCCTCTGTTAATGGTTAGAGTAGTAAAACCGCAATTTCATCCAAAGAAATTTAGGGCACTTATATGGGACGAAGAAAACTAAACTTATCCAATGTATGAGTGACAAAGCTATCATTCTTGTGTGAGAGTCAAAACTCATCTATACATTAACCCAAAGAGTTGTCTGTTATGCACACATACGTCATTTGAAATCTCCTCTTAATTTTCGTAATTTTTTCAAGTAATTTGTTCTAACTAATGTCTTATCCCTCTTACATTGGATAAGAAAACAAAAAATGCAAAGAGAGATAAAACCAAATTGTATCAATTTCCTTTGACATCAAATGTGATAAAAACCAAAATGCAATAAATAAAAAACTAGAATGAGACCCAGTTGTGTTTAACTCCAAAAAGTTACAACTTTGCCTTTTCAAAGTTCAACTTTGCATTTAACTCCATCGCACTTGTATGATTAATGGAGAAGATCAGGGGAAACTTAAGGCATAATAATGGCGAAGTGCTTGATACAGGCAAAAAATGGAGGGAAGTTAAAAGCAGAAAATGATTTTGTCACCTGATTTATGCTTTATAATCCTCTAAAATATTTATTTATTATCGTTGTGTTATGTAAAAGTTAATTATAGGTACCCTTTTTTGTTCTTAAAATATTATATAAGATATAATATCTAAAATAGCAACATTTGTTTAGGGATGGCAAAAATAGCCCAGCCCAACGTTTCTAGTTAAGCAAGTTTTGTGTCCAGCTCAGACTTTTTTTTATATAAATTCAAGCTTGAGCTACCTAGCCACCTACAAAAGATAAGTCTACTATTGGTGTAGATTGAATGAACATTTGCCTTACAAAATATCAACCTATCATTTGCAAAAGATAAGTCTCCACATACATAATGAATATATAGGAGGATATTAGATCCCTCTATCTCAAACCTTTTCCTCCTTTGAAGAGTTTTGTAGGCTCAATATTAATCATTAGGCTAAGTAAGTTAATTATTCATTCTCTTAACCAATTAGTGAATTTAATATTGAATATATAAGCATATAATAGGTTAATAATAAAATCCCAACCCATGTTGTCAAAAGCCTTGTTAAAGTCTACCTTTAAAGAACAATTTTTTGGAGAGTCCTTTCTTGTATAATTCTTGAAGAGTTCCTTAAACAAATTTGTGTTGTCTCCAATATTTATGCCTTTCCAGAATGCTCTTTAAGAGTCTAATTATGAGTGGTGGTACCTATTTTAATTTAGTAACATGAACTTCGGATATGGCTTTATAAACAAAGTTACAGTAAGAAATAAGCCTAAAATTTTTTCATAGAATTTGGAATAGGAGTTCTAGGAATCAAGTAGATATAGGTTTTGTTTAGTTCCTTTAGTAGCTTACCATTCTTAAGGAATTATTAGACAACTTCAGGTGTTTGGTTGAGCTCCATATCTTCTGGAAGAAGTATCTATTAAAACTATCAGGCCCTTGTGCCTTTATAGGTTTTAGCTTAAATACCATTTGTTCTATTTCTTGAGAAGATACTGGTCTACATATTACTACCTTGAGTTTTTTAGGTAGGTCAGTTTTGATGAATGCCCTAAGAGCTATAATTAAGGAACCATTGGTGTCCTGATACCCAATGAACTCCTTAAAGTATCTAAGTGCTTCCTCTTTGATCTCCTCTTGAGATGTGATGCAATCCCCATTGGCATTTATCAAAGATGTTATTCTATTAAAAATTCTTTTAGATGTGACTATATTGTGGAACGACACTATTTTAACCTTGCCTTTTGTTTTAATAAGGAATGATGAATAGAAAACAAGTTTTGAATATTTTTTTAATACTTTTCTTTGTTTTACCTTTAGATGTGGGCCTGATGTTTGATGTATAAGGAATTTTGAACCTGAATTAAATTTGATTTGGTTTCATATACCATCTCATTAGTAGGCATTGACCTCCTCCCATTTAACTTCTTCATCTCCATTTTAATCAACTCCAATTTGCTGGCATATTGAAATTATTTGCTTCCTTTTTAACTCCATCCACTTGCCTCTATTTGTTACCTTTAAAAAGCCCTCTTCCTCTATGAGGTAATTATTGAATCTAAGGGACCCATCCTTCTCTAATTATTTTGTAGCTCCTGGATTATAATTAGTATGTGGTTAGAAATTCTTAGGGAATCGAAAGTTGCTTTACTTCTTGGGAACCTCTTTATCTAACATTCATTAATCAAGGCTTGGTCAAGCTTCTTCCTCCGTATAGAGCTGGAAATTTGATTATTACACCACGTGTATAACCTGTCTTCAATCTTCATATCCATGAACCCAATTTTTTGAATACATTCTCTAAGATCACTTGTGTAGAAATTTAGCCTTATATTCTTTTCCACCTCATTTTTATGTACCAAACTATTTAAATTCCTGAATGATCCATGGACGTTGTATTGATTTGCTAATATTTCCACCCTTTTCCACAAGGATCTCCTTTGGAAATTTTAGTTTGCACTATATACCATGGTAGCTATAAAAGAGTAATTTGTATCAAAACCTCCACCGTTAGATGCAACATATGGTTATTAAATTATTCTAAATTTGATTTAAACCTTATTATGTCGTAGGTTGCAATTATTTACGATAATGATGATGATTATGTTTGGATATGAAAGACTAATGGCTGCCTAAAATGCTTAGCTTCTTCATATCTTCTAATATTAGTATCTCCTGCAGTCCCTTTCCTTTTGTATACTCTAACTACCAAGTTTTAGATTATTTTAAATGTAGGTCTGCATTCTAGGAAGAATCCTACAACTGTGGAGCTTTAGAATTTTGCTCCTCCTTTTAAGGTTTCTATATCTAGAGCTATTATACTTCTTCCATCCAAAGGGTTATAAGGGTGTGTTGTAAGGTAGTACTAGGAGCTTCTCCAACCACATATTTAGCAAAGGTTTAAGCTCTAGTTTTGAGGGGATGGAGGAGCTATCAACCCTATCTTTATCAAAAGCTCTACATCTAAGATCATCTTGTTTACATTTTTTCCATAGTATACCAGAAGCAACTTTGGTAGACGGTCTATTTCAAGAGTTAGTTACTAATCCAAGAAATACAAAGGTTGCAATGACCAAAAAGCCTTTATTCTACCAACTGGTTCTGTTAGTATGGATGAAAAAAAAGAAATATAATTGCCAGAGATGAGAATGAAGAAACTATACAAGGCTTGAAGAACGGGGTAAAGCTTGTTTTGGGTGAGTTTGGGAGAGATGTGGAGAGGCTTCATGTTTGCCATAGTAGATTACTTGATGGGGGAAGGTAGAGAGAGGTTGGAGAGAACATCTTTTTAAGTCTTATTATTGGCTAAAATTCTTTTTACCATAGTGTTGTTATTATATCTTTTTCAAATACGTAAGTTACTTTTGTTTTACACTTATTATATTATTCTGTTAGTTTTTATAAATTTAATAGGCTTTAATCAAATTTATTTTTCTAATTTTTGACTTTTCTATAAAAGAAAAATAAACCTTTTAATTTTTAATTTTTTTGAAATGTTGTCATGATTTACTATGTAAGGAGTAATCAACTTTATAAAAGAGGTTCATAAAGTAACCATGTGGTGAATTTCTTCTACTATTACAAAAGATGTTTTTATAGAATATTTGTTTTGGCAAATATAAGAATCTATTTTATAATTTATTTTTAGCTTTGAGTTGTTTGCGACTTTAAGTTTCTCTTCGCTTTTTTGTAATAATCTTATGGGAATTATCCTTTACTTAATAAAATTTAAATAAGTTTATATGTCAAATAGGACAATAGTATCAGTAAGGAAATCTTCACTAATTTTGAGAGTTATTCTAATCAATTTTAAACATTATTTGGTTTAGTATAAGTATAAACTCTTCATGTAATCTTTTATTATTATTAAGTTCAAGATTCATTAACTCCTTTACCAAAAATATGTCTTCTTTATTGATTTGTTGGAACTATCTAGCTTTTGCTTTTATTTTAGCATTATTAATTCTTTTTTAATCATCGTAATTTCTTGGTATAAACTATATATATATATATAAAAGAAAGGGTTTATGCATAACTGAGCTTGTTATACTTGAAGTATATTTTCCTTCATCCCTATTGTTAGCCCCTTAATATTACAGGAACATTTTGCTGGACATTATTGGGCCTTAGCCACCATATAGCATGGATTAGGCATGAGGAAGGCATGTCAAAGGAACCAAGGTGACTTAACCAAATGGGATCAACCATAGTTTGAGCTTCAAGTAGGTTTGATAGACTGTGGATCGACTTGGCTGAGTTGAGTTGGACTTGCCTTGGATGTCTTTAGTAGGACTAGGGATGAATTGGTGCTCAAATGACAAACTATGAACGAATTGACTAGACCATGGGTTTTAATTGATCGGAACTTTTATGGATCGACTCGAAATTGGATGAAGATTATGAGTGATATGGCAAAGATAGTAGGATGAATTATCAAAGAAGTGAGAGGACATGGAAAAGAATATAGATGAGGTGTCTTAACTTCATTGATCACATGTATCTTTTCCTAGTAGGTTAGTGATAAGTTATGTAAACCACCCACTAAAATAGTGCCTAAGGTGGTTGGGGATGCTAACCACTGACTAAGTTAGTGGCTTAGTGGCCTTAGGAACCCATTTTTTTATATTGCCTAAAAAGTCTCCAAAAGCCTATAAATAGTTCATTTGAGCAAATGCTTCATTCATTAAGAGAGTTGGAGCTTTTATACCTTATGTATCAATTGTGAGTGATATAAAGGTTGGAGATTTCGTTGTAAAAGCTTTGTGCATCTTTATCTTCCTATAGCTTTCCATTTTTCTTTTATTGGATTAATAAATCACATTAGTTTACTTTGCTCTTTGTGTGAAACACATTGAACATGAGGGGATCTATAGGGTTGAGTTAAATACTGGACGTTCAACTACTGTACTTAGACTTTGGCTCATTTTAAGTACAAACTTAGAATTCATTGTAAAGTCTCCATAATAACTAGTATTAGAGTTATTTTGGAGATTCAATAGTGGGTGGTATCAACCTTAACGAGCATGTTATACGAGTGGAAGCGCTAATCGATCCTTTACCTTCAGGTGAAGAGGAAATCCCTTTTTATGCATCATGTTTTGAAGTCTTGGAGAGGCAGATCCAAGCATTACAGAATCAAGAGGAAGACTTGATTAAAGCATAAAAGGAAGCAAGGTTCAAGATGATAATCCTCAAGCTTACAATTACCAGTCCAAATATGGGATATGCTGAAACCATCATGTTTAAGGTGTGAGAACCCAAAGTTTTTAGGGAATTTGGAATGATAAGGAACTTGATAACTTCTTATGCGATATGGAGTAGTATTTTGCAGCTACCAAGTTGCCAAAAGTTGAAAAAAAATAAGAATGTTTTAGTAATATATTTTGATGGAGATGTGAAATTATTATAAAGAACTCGAACTTCTACCAAAATTAGTTTTGGTCACTCACCTGTGTATATATGGGAGAAAATGAAGGAGTTAAAGGAACAATTCCTTCCTAATAAAACTGCTTGACTCGTAAGAGATACCTTGAAGTGGTTAAAGCAAGATGTGCCGATAAGAGATTACGTTAAGAAATGTAGTTCTTTAATGCTTAATATTAAGAATATGGTAGATGAGCACAAGCCATTCAACTTTATGTCTAGGATACAACCATCATCATAAATGGATTTGCAAAGACAAAATGTCAAGGTTGTTATGGGGGCTACTGTGGCTGTAGATAATTTGGTAGACTTTAGGGTCACAAAGGAGAACAAAGCCTCCTACTCTTCTCAAAAATCAAAAATGACTTATCAAGAGAAGGGTGAAAGAAAGAAGAGGAAGGGTTATAGTGATAAGAGGGAGAATGATCCCAAAAAGAAGTCTAAACAAACAGGGCAACCTTAATAAGTTGAGAAATCTTTCAAGAAGAATTGTTTTGTTTCTTATACAGTGGCCCTCAACATGCCCACAATTATCTAAGAAGGAATAAGTTAAATGTGTTAATAGCAGATCTAGAGGGTGAAAGTGATCATTTAGAAGTGGGGCTTAATCCCATTTGCTTACTCAATGCAATAAAGTGAGTCCTTCTGAATGCCTAATGTATATGAAGATCTAATTCAATGGAAAGGAGTTTATGACTATGTTAAATACGAGTGCCACTTATTCCTATGTTGTAGAATGTATGGTACGAAAGTTGGGGATGAAACTGAGCAAGATTTCTAAAAAAAATGAAAACTCCCACAGTGAAAGCACAAGTTGTAATATGACCTATATACAATGTTCCACTAAAGATCTCTAACAAAATGAAAAATCCCACGGAGAAAGCACAAGTTATAGTAGGACTTATATGCAATGTTCCACTAAGTATGAGAAGTTAACGTGGGAAAGCAACATGATGGTGTTACCCCTTAATGATTTTGAGTTGATATTGGCCATTGATTCTTCAAGGCAATAAAAGTAGTGTTTTGTACTCATTTTAGAGGGATTATGTTATTGAATGATCAAAATTGATGTTATATAGATTGTTGAAGGTCCAACAAAGGAATGTGGGACAAAACAGAAATGGTAGCACATATCTCTACCATAAGTATCAAGAAGGGCCTTAAGCAAGGTATGGAAACTTATGTTGCAACTATATGGGAAATTGCTAAAGACCATATGGTAGAAGGTTTGGATGCTTTTACGAAAATAATTTTAGGGAATTCAAAGATATAATGTTGAAAGAGTTATCAGAAAGTCTCCCTCCTCGTCATAAAGTTGATCATGAGATCAAGTTAATATCAGGTGTAATTCCTCCTATCCATGCCCTTTATAAGAAGTCACCATTGGAATTGGTATAGTTACATAGTGACTTAGAGAACTGTTGGAAGTAGGATACATCCAACCATCCAAACCCTCATATGGTGCTCCAATGTTGTTCTAAAAGAAGCAAGATAAAGCCTTGCATATATGTGTAGACTATCGAGCCTTGAATAAGGTAACTATAAAAATAAAAACCTTGTTCCTTTAGTTCAAGACTTTATGGATAGATTATTAAAGGCTACAATGTTCATAAAGTTAGATTTGTGAAGTGGGTATTAACAAGTGCAGATTATTGAGGATGACAAGAAAAAGACAATGTGTGCAACTCCGTATGACATATGGATTTTTGGTTATGAAATTTAGTTTGGAAAATGAACCTGCAAATTTTCAAAACTTGATGAATGATATGCTATATGGCTTTTTGGATGATTTTGTGGTGGTTTATTTAGATTATATTATGGTGTACAACACTATTATATAAGAAAATGAACAACATTTGAGAAAGGCGTTTGAGCGGTTATGATAACATAACCTCTTTGTGAAGATGAAAAGTGCAATTTTGCCCAACTAGAAATCAAAATTTTAGGACACTTATTGAGCAATGGCTAAGTGTGGATGGATCCGAAAAAGGTACAAGCAATTATTGATTAACATGTTTAGAAAATGGTGAAAGAACTTTGGATCTTTCTTAGATTGGCAAATTACTATCATTGTTTCATTGTAGGATACTCGACAGTGCCTTTAGCAAATTTGTTAAATAAGAAACAAGATTGATGCTAATCAGAGGTATGCTAAGAAGCATTTAAGAAGTTGAAAGCTATCATTTCAATCGAACCTGTGCTAAAGCTACCTAATTTTGATCTCCCATTCAAGGGGTATATAGATACTTTAGAAAAAACCATTTATGATCTTTGTAACACAACACTACCACCGAACACATGCCCGCACATCCTGAGGATATGCAAACACATACCTTGTAGGAGCAGTATGTTAGAGCAATCACATTCACTTATCATGGCATTATAATTTAAAACATGAATAACATGATATCTAAAACTCAATTTCTCATTTCATTTCATAAAATATAATGTACATTGTAGTATTACACTACACGATTCATATATATATACAACATTAAAAAAACTATAAAAGTCTAATGCTCTTTTACACATTCTACATGAAAGAGGAATTATACAGTAACCCTATCTAACTCCTCAGTCTCAACTAACAAACCTTTGAGCTATTTCTGAGTCCAAAAGCAAGAACTAGACTTCTTCTAGAATGTCTTATAAGCTAAGTCTCCTCTCTCGTACCTAAAAAGTCACGTTACAATTTTGATGAGTTTTACGAACTCAGTGAGTGAATCATTATCAATGGGCTCATCCATATTAAACAAAAAGGTAGTTCACATTTTCAGATTCATAGACAATTCACATATTCAGATATTGCACATCATTTCAGTTTCAGAACAGTACATGTAACTAATTTCAATCATTCATTTAATACACATCAATTTATATATATGCAATGCACGTGTAACTCACTTTCAGTTGTTACTTTGTTGTGACCGAGTGATTTTTAACTGTCCCATATCTATTATGGATACAAGGCTCATTGATAACTATCCCGTATCCGTTGGAGATACCGGGCTTATTTTACATAGTGAGTCTGAGGCTCTTACACACATTCTGAGCTTTAAGCTCTTTTTCTGTGGCTACTCTGGTCATAACTGTCTTTATCTGATCATACATATCATGTATGAAATGCATCGAATCTCGTACATTCTATCAGTCACATTTATTCAGTTTACGCATTCACTTTTTACTTTTTCATCGGACCTAAGTCTGACATTCAATAATTAAGTTGAGTACACTTATTTTTGTCAAATTCACATACAATGAGCACTTCCAATGTAGTTCTCATGCATCAAACGCCTCAGACTATCAATGTTCAGAATTAACACATTCACATCAATAATAATTCAATAATTGAATTTGAAGTAAAATATAAACAATCTTAGTGAGAACAACTGGGTTACTCATTGTAAGCTCCAGTTAGATATTGCCTTGATGTCCCGGAAATGTCTGGATGTGGTCATTCTATTTACTCTTCTATATCATGCAAAACATACAAATTTACACATTACTAATTTGCACGATCACATTAATACTTAATCATACATACATACACACACACATATATATATGTGCGTATTATTTATAATGCATGCTCAATTGACTATTCCTGGTATATTTCCTTAATTCACATCTCATGATCATTCATACTTCAAAACTCATATATGTCTAATTTGAACTTAGGTTTACACCTCAATTATACAAGATTATTCTAAGTTCATCACTCATTCATTCACTAAGGTTATTCTAGCATTATAAGATCACATAATATCCAGTTTCTCATTCATCTCCTTTGAATCTCATTAGCATTCATAAGATCACTTTCATTCATTTCACATTGTCATTCTCACAATTTCATCGGATCTATGTTCGTTGCAGACCTTAAGTCCGTTGGGCAGACATATCATATTTTTCATAGTGAATTTCAGTCCAAATGGCCAGTAAATGTCCGTTAGGTTAGGTGAACCTTCTCGATTTTTCCAGCTTTCCAGCTCTGCTTATGTCAGTTTGGAGGATCATCATGTCAATTGGGCAGATATATACTAAACATCTACAGAAATATGAAAATTTGACCCTTTAGACAGCAAAATCTCTCCTCAGAGTCTTATAGAAGTTGTAGAACTCGGAGTGCTCTTCGAAAGAGTACTTGAATGACCTTAATCTGACATCCACAACAAAAGTTATGCCTCTTACCCCAAAATATATCCATTTACACCTATTAATATCAATCTATTTCCTCACTTAACAGCCTATATCCATGGTTTCATATTCTCTCAAAAATAGAACACAATCATGTACATTTACTCATCAAAATTCTGGACTCATTTATTAACACAAAACAGGACATGAACACTTCTCTATATTCATCAACTTTCAACTCTCACTAAAACACCATTTTCATAACCAACCTATCTCAAAGACTTTGTTAACACAACTCATAATCTATTACTTATCATATACACAAAAATATGACATAACCCTACTTATTTCCTTATCAACGTATCATTACTCTTCAACTCTATTTTTGTTATCATTTAATTTGAAACTACCATCCTATAACATTTCATAATTTATTACTTATCAATATACAAAAACAAGACATGAATATGTTCTTTTATTCATCCATGATTCAGCATAAACAATCAACTCCATTTACACTTTCAATCTCACTTTCAATCTATCTACTAATGATCATTATAAATGCCTACATTTAGCAACCCAAGAATACAATTAATAAACAAAGAAAAGAACATAAACCTCTTTATTTTTACACCCACGTTACAACATACATGTAACTCCATGATCATAATCATTTAATCTCAAATCATTCATCATAAATATTTCATTTACAACTACCCATGAAGATTAAAATGCTACTTACTTGATTTATTCAAAGTTTCTTCAAAATCTCCAATAAACCCTAGCTTTCTATGCATCACCTGATCATCAACATAGAGGCGGAGTAGGTTAGGTTTTCTAGTGGCAAGATGATGAGGATAACGAAAATGGAAGTAGCAAGTGAAGGATGAGAGCAAGGTTCAACGTTGATGTTTAGAGAAGTGAGTGTTGTGGATGACGATGAAGAAAAGAGATTAACAAAGATATGAGTGCAAATAGCAAGTGAAAGATAATTAAAGTTGGTCTTTTAAATGGCTAAAATCGTGGGTGAGGTGTGGCATGGCAAGTGACACTTGTCACTTGTCTCTTGCCACTTGTCACTTCCCCATGGTTCCTATTAGTCCTCTTTAATAACTAGTCCATTTGTCTCTAATTTCTAATTCAATTGTCTCCTAATTTTTAATGACATTTGTCATTAAATCCAAAATTCACTTATCAATAACTTTTGTTGCCATTTGACACTTATTTCTATTACCATTTATCAATTGTCTTGCCACTTGACATTTTTTCTAGTCCAAAAATACTAAAATTTCAAAAATTTCCCAAATTTTCATAAAAAATTCTAAATCAATACATATAATCACCAAATCAAAAATCAAGACTTAAAACTCACTATTCATGTCATTTTCATTTTAAAAACAATCATTTATACCTCTGAATATGTCAAATGAGTACATGTACAATCTTTGTAATGTGTACAAAAAAAATCAAATTCACGTGTGTGTATATGCCAATATTATGCATGAGCATGAAATGCATTTCCTAATTTATTAATGCTATTTCTCATTTACAGTAATCTAGGGTCCTAGCTCGTATAGGAAAACGGGATATTACAATTCTTTCCTCCTTAATAAATTTCGTGTTCGAAATTCTTACCTGATTGTTCAAATAGATAGGGGTATTGATTCCTCATGTGCTCCTTTGTTTCCCACGTAGCTTCCTCACTCGAGTGATTCTTCTAAAGGACTTTCTCCAATGGGATTGCTCGTTTTCTCAATTGCTTCATTTGATATCCCACTATCTCTACCAGTTCTTTAACATAACTCAAGTTACTACCAATTTTAACCTCCTGTGCTGGTAACACATGACTAATATCTTCTGAGCATACTCACATGGAACACATTGTGTATCTTAGACATCTCAATCGGTAAAGCCAATTTATATGCCAATGGTCCAATTCTCTCAATGATCTGATAAGGATCAATATATTTAGGGCTGAGCTTACCCTTTTTACTGAATCTTAGCACTTCTCGCCAAGGCGATACTCTCAGAAACACTTTGTCTCCTACCCGATACTCTATATCCCTCCGATGCTTATCCACATAACTCTTTTGTCTATCTTGAGCTACTTTAACTCTATTCTGAATCAGTTTAACTTTATCCACAGTATCTTGGATCAGTTTTGGGCCTTATACCATCTTGACACCTTCTTCATTCCAATACAGAGGCGAACGACACTTTCTTCCATATAACGCCTCTTACAGAGCCATACCAATACTACTGTGATAATGGTTAAGCAAATTCAATAAGAGCTATATACTGATCCCATGCCCCTTGATACTCCAATACATATGCTCTGAGCATATCTTCAACAATCTTAATTGTCTTCTCACTCTGTCCATCTGTTTAAGATTGAAATGCAATACTAAAGCTTAACTTCGTACCCAGAGTTGATTGTAAGCTTTTCCAAAATCTCGAAGTAAACCTGGGGTCTCAGTCCGATACAATGGACACTGGAACCCCATGCAACTTCACAACTTCGTTCACATACCTTCGGGCTAATTGTTCTAGTGAGTTGTTCTCTCTCATTGGTAAGAAATAGGTTGACTTTGTTAATCGATCTGCTATTACCCATACAGCACATGTTGCCTCAGAGTTCTTGGCAATCCCATAATGAAATCCATCATAATTCGTTCTCGTTTCCACTCCGGTATAGGTAGTGACTGTAACCTCCCTACTGAAGCCTGATGCTCAGCCTTAATCTGTTGTCACGTTAAACCCTTAGCTACATAGTTAGCTAGGGCTGGCAAAAAATCGGTTTCAAACCAAACCGATTTCGGATAATTCGGACAAAGGTAAAAATTTCATGACCCGAAACTAGTTTAAAGCCAAATTTTTTTACTAAACTGACTCGGAACTGAAACGGATTGAAAAACACCCAACTTGGTTCAGAACCTGTTTGTCCGATTTTAACTAATAACAAAGGGCCATTAATTGGACCATCTTCTTCCCATCTCTTTTTCTCTGTAAAACCAATAAAAAACTATAGCAAAAAAGCTAAATTATGGTTGTCTAGTTGAAGTTCAAACCAAACAAATGGTAAGTCTACAACTAAATTTAGAAAAAACAAAAATACAACCACTAAATTCAAAGTCTCCAATAAAATTATAGCAAGAAGCCATAAAGGCACAAAGAGTACACCAAATCCAAAACCAGTAAACCACATTGTTCATACTACCAATTCAAACCAAATAAAACATGTAAGAAATAACAAATCCTTCTTCATCAAACTCTTCATGTCCTAAAGACTCCATGATCTGAGGAAAAAAAACAAAAGATGACACAAGTTAGATAACATGTATGTAACAATCAAAACTTAATACAATAAATTAGAATAAAGTAATGATTTTTTTTGCCTTTTTAAAATTTGAATCGAACAATTTTAATCAGTTTTAAAAGTTCGGTGCTGACCAATTTTAAAAATTCGGACATTTTGTCTGATTAGGTCAACCTAGATTTAGATTTGATTTTAATTCAGATAAAAATCGGTCAACCCAGTTTAAATTTGGTCAAAAAAATTCTAATCCATATCTGATTTTTTCTGGATTGGATAGGATCAGGTTATCGGTTCGGACAAAATTTTTCTAGGCTATAGTTAGCTACTTGCTTAGCCACTAGAAATGTTGCTTCAGCGTGTTATACATCTTGGTAGTACCAGGATGCATAGCATAAGCTGCTATATGTGCTTCCTCTAAAATCTCTTTCCTCATATCCTTAATATCGGGTACACATAATCTCTACTTCAACCATAATATCCCATCTCTCAATTCAAACTCAGAATTAGGGTTCACCTTCAACTTCTCAATAAGCTTCACCATTTCAGGATCTTTACTCTGAACTTTTCTAATTCTGTCATGCAAAACTAGTCTTAGTTTTAGTGTGGCTATCAATGTCTCATTCTGCTTTAGATTCAACTCAACATTCAATGCTCTCAATTGAACTAGGCTCGGTAACCTTGATATTTGCACTTAAGCTACATTGTTATCTAATTTTCTACTCAAAGCGTCAGCTACCACATTAGCTTTTCCCGAATGATACTCAATCATGCAATCATAGTCTTTCAGCAATTCTATCAATCTCCTCTGTCTCCTGTTCAACTTTTTTTGACTCAACAGATAATTCAAATTCTTATGATAAGTATATATCTAGAATGTCTCTCCATACAGATAGTGTCTCTCTATCTTTAGAGCGAAAACCACTATAGGAAGCTCTAAATCATACCGGATAATTAATCTCGTGAGATCTTAATTGTCTCGATGCATATGCTATCACTTTGCCATACTGCATCAGTACACATCCCAATTCTTGATGTGAAGCATCATTATACACCACATAACCTCCAAATCTAGATGGAATAGTCAACACTGTTGCGGTAGTTAATCGATGCTTTAGCTCCTCAAAACTCCTCTGACATTCATCATTCCATATAAAAGGCACATCTTCCTTAGAATTTTTGTCAAAGGGGTTGAAATCAGTGAAAACCCCTCAAAAAAACTCCGATAATATCCGGGTAATCCAAGGAAACTCAAGATCTTAGATATATTCCTCAAAACTTCCCAATTCATCACTGCCTCTATCTTCTTTGGTTTAACTTGTATGCCTTATCTAGATACTATGTGACCTAAGAATGCTACTTGATTAAGCCAGAATTCACACTTATTGAAATTGACATATAATTGTTTTTCCCTTATAATTTGTAAGATTAGTCTCAAATGCTCAGCATGCTCTTCTCTACTTTTCGAATACACTAAAATGTCATATATGAACACAATTACAAAACGATCTAAATAAGGTTGAAATACCTTATTTATCAAAGCCATAAAAGCAACTGGAGCATTAGTCAACCCAAATGACATTACTAAAAACTTGAAATGCTTATATCTAGTCCTGAACGCACTTTTTGGTATATTAGCCTCTACTATCTCCTATTGATAGTACCCAGATCTCGAGTCTAACTTAGTGAACACCTGAGCTCCTTACAACTGATCAAGCAAATCATCAATTCTCGACAAAGGGTACTTGTTCTTCACTGTTACCCGATTCAACTGTCTATAGTCGATACATAGTCTTAGAGTCCCATATTTCTTCTTCACAAACAAAACTGGGGCTTCCCGTGGTGATACATTAGGTCTAATGAAACCCTTTTCTAACAACTCCTACAACTGAGCTTTAAGTTCATTCAGCTCCACAGGTGCCTTCCTATATGGGAGAATAGATATAGGAGCAGTACCTGGAACTAGGTCAATTATAAACTCCGTTTTCCTATCGGGGGTAAACCAGATAATTTAGCGGGAAACACATCCAGGAATTCCCTAAAAATAGGAATATCTTGCACAGTCTACTCAATTTGAGTACAAACTATGTGGGCTAAATAAGCCTCACATCCACCTCGGATTAGTCTAAAAGCACTCATGAATGAGATCATTTTGGCTGGCATTGCTGGACTAACACCTTGAAATACTGCTCTCGGGTGATTTGAAGATTCTAGTATTACCTCCTTAGTACAACAGTTTATGATAGCTCTATGAACAGTGAGCCAATCCTGCCTAAAATAATATCTTTCTCCTTTAATTGTAATACAATCAGATCAGCCTCTAATTTTGCCTGATCAATTTGAATTAAACACACTTTACAGACTTAACCAATTACTATAGTACTACCTATTGGTGTACTCACCTCTAATCCACATTTCAATATGTCTTTATTACAATACAGTCTAGATGCCAGATGCGATGCGATAAAAAAATGCGTAGATACTGGATTTGGCAATGCAAAAGCTTCAAAAGTAAAGATATCCAGCACACCTACAATGACATCTGGGGAGTTCTGAGCCTCCTGTCTGGTCATCGCATAAACTCTAGCTTGAGACTACAGTTGGTTTCTCTATGCCTCAATCCTGACAGTAGGACTCCCTGAACTCACTCTGCCTCTAGCACGACCTCTCTGTCCAAATCCTCTTGCTCTGCTCTGCTGGACAATTGTCTCAGTTATCGCTCCTCCTCTCATTCCAGATTGTGCTCCATAAACTACGGGACAGTCTCTAATCTGATGCTTGAAGGAGTTACAACGAAGGCAAGCTCCTGTCAACTTCTAGCATTCCCCACTATGCTTCTTTCCACAATGTCCACACTGTTGCATCTGCCCAGATACTGGATCTCTACCATTGCCAGACTGCATAAAACGACCTTTTTGTCTAAACCTCGATTGTCTTGATCTAGCCGGTGGTTGAAAAGATCTGTTTTGGCGCTTGCTAAACCTTCTGCCAGAACCAACCTGAGATTCACTAGGTCTTTTCATACTAGACTCTTGTTTGTATTCCCCTTGACCATCTCTCAGCAGTTGTTCTATTCAGATCGAGGATGCTCTCAACTCAAAGAAACTGCTCAGATTCGTAATTGCCAACCTCGTCCTAATCTCCATATTCAATCCTTCTTCAAATTTCCTACACTTGTCTTCCTCAGTAGGAATCAAGGCAATAACATACCCCATCAGTTCATTAAACTTTATCTCATATTCAGCTACTGTAAGTCTCCCTTGCTGTAGATCTAAAAACTCTTTCATCTTTCTGTCCAGGTAGATCTTCGACATGTAGTTCTCTTTGAAGACCTTCAGAAAGTCTTACCACTTTAACCCACAAGGTCTAGTGGTACTGCCTGGAACAGTCTTCCACCATTGGTATGCTGGACCTTGTAGTAATGAGACTAAGTTGTCGAATTTCTCTTCAAGCTCGCAGTCCATCTGGTCAAATACCCTCTCCGTTCTCTCTAGCCATCCTTTGGCCTTCACAAGGTCTGTACTTCTGGAAAAGTCCACAGCCCCCTGCTTTCTTAGTTTATCATACCTCCTTTCCTTTCTCTCAAGAATTCTCAGAGGCATTCTCTCAAGTCGAGTTACAGAAGACTATCTAATGGCTCCTATAGACTCTAGGTCAGTTGATTGTCCAACTTGATCACCTATGACGGATGACCTATAATAGACAATAAGCTTAATTACTATCTAAACTTTTCACAATATATCATGTTTAATTGTCTATATATGTCCCTATGGATGCCAAATGCTCTGATACCAAAAATTGTAACACACCACTACCACCGAGCATGTGCTTGTACATCTTTAGGACATGCGAACACACCTTTTAGGAGTGGTATATTAGGGCAGTCACATTCACTTATCATGGCATCATAATTTAAAACGCGAATAACACGATATCTAAAACTCAATTCCTTATTTCATTTCATAAAATATAAGGTACATTGTAGTATTACACTACACGATTCATATATATATACAACATTAAAAAACTACAAGAGTCTAATGCTCTTTTACACATTCTATATAAAAGTGGAATTATATAATAACTCTATCTAACTCTTCAATCTCAACTAACTGACTTTTGAGTCATTTCTTGAGTCTAAAAGCAAGAACTAGACTTCTTCTAGAACATCTTATAAGCTAAGTCTCCTTTTTCGTACCTGAAAAGTCATGTTGCAATTTTGATGAGTTTTGTGAACTCAGTGAGTGAACCACCATCGATGGGCTTCCTCATATTAAACACGAAGGTAGTTCACATTTTCATATTCATGGACAATTCATATATTCAGATATTGCACATCATTTCACGTTTTAGTTTCGGAACAGTACATGTAACTAATTTAAACCATTCATTTAATACACATCAATTTATATATATGTAATGGACGTGTGACTCACTTTTAGTTGTTACTTTGTTGTGAATGAGTGCTTTTTAACTGTCTCATATCTATTGTGGATACAAGGCTCATTGATAACTATCCCGTATCCGTTGGGGATACCAGGCTCATTTTACATAGTAAGTTTGAGGCTCTTACGCACATTCTGAGCTTTAAGCCTTTTTTCAGTGGCTACTCCGGTCATAACTATCTTTATCTGATCATGTATATCATGTATGAAATGCATCAAATCTCATACATTCTATTAGTCACATTTATTCAGTTTACACATTCACTTTTCACTTTTTCATCGGACCTAAGTCTGGCATTCAACAATTGAGTTGAGTATACTTATTTTCGTCAGATTCATATACAATGAGCACTTCTAATGTAATTCTCATGCATCAAACGCCTCAGACTATCAATGTCTGGAATTAACACATTCACATCAATAATAATTCAATAATTGAATTTGAAGCAAAATATAGACAATCTTAGTGAGAACAACTAGGTTACTCATAGCTTCCATTTAGCTATTTCCTCGATGTCCCGGCAATGTCTGGATGCGATCGTTCTATTTGCTCTTCTATATCATGCAACACATACACATTTACACATTACTAATTTGCACAATCACATTAATACTCAATCATGCACACATATATATATGTGTTATGTATAATGCATGCTCAATTTGACTATTCTGGGTATATTTCCTTAATTCACATCTCATGATCATTCATACTTCAAAACTCATATATGTCTAATTTGAACTTAGGTTTGCACCTCAATTATACAAGATTATTCTAAGTTCATCACTCAGTCATTCACTAAGGATACTTTAGCATTATAAGATCACATAATATCCCATTTCTCATTCATCTCCTTTGAATCTCATTAGCATTCATAAGACCACTTTCATTCATTTCACATTTTCATTCTCACAATTTCGTTAGATCTATGTCCGTTAAGCGGACCTTAAGTCCGTTGGGCAGACATATGCCATCTTTCATAGCAAATTTCAGTCCAAATGGCCAGTAAATGCTTGTTAGGTGGACTTCATGTCCAATAGGTGAACCTTCTCGATTTTTCCAGCTTTCCAGCTCCACTCATGTCCGTTTGGAGGGACATCATGTTCGCTAGGTAGATATACACTAAACATCTACAAAAATATGAAAATTTGATCCTTTAGACAGCAAAATCTCTCCTCAAAGTCTTCATGGAAGTTGTAGAACTCGAAGTGCTCTTCGAAAAAGGACTTGAATGACCTTAATCTGACATCCACAGCAAAAGTTATGCCTCTTGCCCCAAAATAGATCCATTTGCACTTATTAATCTCAATATATTTCCTCACTTAACAGCCTTTATCCATGGTTTCATATTCTCTCAAAAATAGAACACAATCATATACATTTACTCATCAAATTTCTGCACTCATTCATTAACACAAAACAGGACTTGAACGCTTCTCTATATTCATCAACTTTCAACTCTCACTAAAACACCATTTTCATAACCAACCTATCTCAAAGACTTTTTAAACACAACTCATAATCTATTACTCATCATATACATAAAAATATAACATAACCCTACTTATTTCCTCATCAACGTATCATTACTTTTCAACTCTATTTTTGTTATCATTTAATCTGAAACTACCATCCTATAAAATTTCATAATTTATTACTTATTAATATACTAAAAACAAGGCATGAATATGTCCATTTATTCATCCACGATTTAACATAAAAAATCAACTCCATTTACACTTTCAATCTTACTTTCAATCTATCTCCTAATGATCATTATAAATGCCTTCATTTAGCCAACCCAAGAATATCATTAATACACAAAGAAAAGAACATAAACCTTTTTATTTTTACATCCACGTTCCAACATATATGTAACTCCATGATTATGATCATTCAATCTCAAATCATTCATATAAATATTTCATTTACAACTACCCATGAAGATTAACATGCAACTTACTTGATTTACTCAAAGTTTCTTCAAAATCTCCAAGAAACCCTAGCTTTCCATGCATCACCTGATCATCAACATAGAGGTAGAGGCGGAGTAGGTTAGGTTTTCTAGTGGCAAGATGATGAAGATAACGAAAATGGAAATAGCAAGTGAAGGATGAGAGTAAGTTTCAACGTTGATGCTTGGAGAAGAGAGTGTCGTGGATGAAGAAAAATATCACTACAAGAAAATAGTGAATTACCGACGGAAATTACAACTATACCGTTGGTAAACCAAATTCCCGACGGAATAAGCCAACGGCAGAAAACGTCGGTGATTCGGCCGTAGCTAAATTCACCGACGAACTTTGTCCATACCGTCTGTAAAATTACCGACCGAAAAGGTTATCCGTCGGTAAAATCAACGGAAAAGTTACTGACCGTCTAATATGGTCCGTCGCTAAATTTACCGACCGGTGACATACCCGTATGTAAATTTAGCATCATACAGTCGGCAAACGTACCGACGGTAAGATTTTTCGTCGCTAAATAAGTCAATATTACCGACGGAAAATATATTCCGTCGGT
>JAOQMS010000005.1:24597951-24615626 GCA_027563885.1 Erythroxylum longipes | reverse complement strand
TGTCCGTCGTAAAAATTTTCTGTTCTCCGACGGATTATTTACGTTCCGTCGGTAAACGGCGACGGAAATTGTGTCGTTGGTAATATTCCGACGCTAATTCGCAATTTTCTTGTAATGAAGACAATGAAGAAAAGAGATTAACGAGGAGATGAGGGAAAATAACAAGTGAAAGACAATTAAACTTGGTCTTTCAAATGGCTAAAATCGTGAGTGAGAAGTGACATGGCAAGTGTCAGTTAACACTTGCCACTTATCACTTCCCCATGGTTCCTATTATTCCTCTTTAATAACTAGTCCATTCAACTCTAATTTCTAATCCAATTGTCTCCTAATTTTTAATGACATTTGTCATTAAATCCAAAAATCACTTATCAATAACTTTTGCTGCCATTTGACACTTATTTCTATTACCATCTATCAATTGTCTTGTCACTTGACATTTTTCCGAGTCCAAAAATACTAAAATTTCCAAATTTTCCCAAATTTTCCCAAAATTCTAAATCAATACATATAATCACCAAATCAAAAACCAAGACTTAAAACTCACTATTCACATCATTTTCATTTTAAAAACAATCATTTATACCCTGGAATATATCAAATGAGTGCATGTATAATCTTTGTAGTATGTACAAAAAAAATCAAATTCACGTGTGTGTATATGCCAATATTATAGGTGAGCATAAAATGCATTTCCTAATTTCTTAATTCTATTTATAATTTACAGTAATCTAGGGTCCTAGCCCTTAGTATGGGAAAACGAGATATTACAGTATTGATGCAAGAAGTTCATCATGTTGCTTTCGAATGTTACAAGCTCAATGATGTTGAGCAATGATACTTAACCTATGAGAAGGAGAAATTGGCAGTGTGCATTACTTAGAAACTTAGTGAGTCTATCTATTGTGAACAAGGTTTGTCATCTGTATAGATAATGTTGTTAAGATCATTTTGAAAACCCAAAAGAAATTTTTTGAAAGGCAAGCCTAGTGATATGAGTTTCTTCCTCAATATGACTTTGTATATGAGCATAAACTAGGGAGGCATAATAATGTGGTTGATGCATTGAATTGAAATAAGTCTTTGTAGCCGTATATGCTGTCACTCGAGCAAAATCAGACCTATCAAAGCAAATCAAACTAATAGCTCCTTTTAATAGCACCTATAGTCGAATTGTGCAATAAGTGAAGGATGGTGTTATGTGGAGATTTTAAGTTTATGATGATGGGATGCTGATGATAAACAATATCTAGTTATACATGCCAAGTTTTAAGGCCTTGTGAAAAAAATTAATAAAGGAGACGTATAACTCACAATTGGTTGATCACCCTAGAGTTCAATGGATGTTCACACTCCTTTCCCATTCTCACTACTGGCCAAAGATGGAGAACGACATAAATTTATATGTCAAAACTTGCCTCGTTTTTCAATTAGTTAAGCTTGAAAGAAAAAAGGAGGCAGGATTACAACAACCTCTATTTATTTTGAGAAAAACCATAGACAACATGGCCTTAATTATGGTAGTGGTTGATAGGTTCTGCAAGTATGAAATCTTTATGCCAACTTTAGTTTCATGTCCTTTGGATGTTAATGTAGAGCTTTTTTACAAAAATATGGTAAAGCACTTTGGAATTTTAGTTGGCACTGTAAGTAATCAAAACGCCCAATTTACTAACCAATTTTAGACGTTTCTCTTTGACATGATAGGGTGTGAATTGAATTTTTCCACTGCAAATCACCAAAAAATAGATGGTCAAATAAAAAGGATCAATGACTTATTGGACGAATACTTGTGACATTATGTAAGTGCTAGTTAACAAAATTAGTTAAGTTTACATGATACTGCCCAGTTTTGTTATAACCTGTATAGATCCTCAGCTATAGAGAAGAGTCTCTTTGAAGTTTTTTTAGGACAACTTCCCTATACCCTTTTTGAGATAGCACGATAAATGTTAGAAGGAAAATGTCTAGTTGTCTATTGCTTTGCGAGGGAAAAATACCAAAGCATATCATGATCATTTCACATATCCAAAAAGTATTCAAGTAAATAGAGCTCCATCAGTGGTAAGGAAATAGTTCGCTAATTAAATTGAGAAGATTTTCGATCATTAAACATTAAGCTGACATTAGAAGAACCAGAAGATCAAGTTCTTGATTAATAGAAAAATAAGCCAATCACAAAGGCTACTTGGGAGAAAGACACTACCTTGTAGCTATTCGAAGACTATGTAAATGACTAACTTCAATTTGTTTCAATGAGGGCATCAGGTTCATCTGGTGAGCGTGGTTTGCTAGACCTTTAACATTGTAGGAACATTTTGCTAGCCATTAGTGAGCCTTGACCAACTTCTAACATCGATTAGGTATGAGGAAAGCCTGCCAAAGTAACCAAGGTGACTTAACTAAGTGGGATCAAGCATAGTTTGAGCTTCAAATAGCTCTTATAGATGTGGGGCATTGATCAGGTAGGCTTGGGCAATTTAGACTTGCCTTAGACTTCATTGGTAGGACTAAGGACAAATTAGTGCTTAAATGATGAACTATAGATGAATGGACTAAACCATAGGTTTGCATTGGTCAGATCATGTATAGGTTGACTCATAACTTGGCTAACTTTTACCTTTGAATGAAGATCATAGTTGATGTGGCAAAGTTAATAGGATAAATTATCAAAGAAGTGGGAGGACATGACCACGAACATAGATGATGTGTCTTACCTTTATTTATCACCTATATCTTTCACTTAAACATGGGCTAATGGTAAGTTATGTAAACTACCCACTAACATAGTGCCTAAAATAGTTAGAGATGTCAACCACCAACAAAGTTAGTGGCTTAGTGCCCTTATGCTCACATTTTTTTTACTTGGCCAACAAGTTTGAAAAAGCTCATAAATAGCTTATTTTTAGCAAAGGCTTCATTCATTAAGAGATTTAGGAGTTTTTTTTTACCTTTTGCATCAATTTTGAGTAATATAAAGGTTGACAATTTTGCTATAAAGCTTTGTGTATCTTTCTCTTCTTATTACCGTCTATTATTTTTTGTTGGCTTAGTGAATCATGTTGGTTTACTTTGCCCTTTGTGTGAAACACGTTAAACACAAGGGGATTAATAAGGTTGAGTTAAATAATGAACGTTTAACTATCATACTTAGACTTTGACTCATTTTTAAGTGCAAATTTGGAGTTCAGTCTTCGTAATACCTACCATCATCAAGCTAATTACAAGTGATATATTTACACATCGGAAATTGATAACTTTTTGTTAGATAATCAATTTATACATGCATATGATTATGCATGTTTTACGAGGAATTATGATTTCAAATTATTGTCTATATTTTTGTCAATCCATAAATAGTCTCCTAATTTGTGAATAGTATGGAAACATCTAGTTAAGTTTTATATTTCGTTAACTTTTTAGGGTACAAAATAAAGACACAGTACCTGCATCATACCAATGAAATTGTTATCTGAGGAAGCTTTGCACATTAAGTAGAAGCTAATTAGTTATGTTATTAATTGTTACCACATATATTCTCAACACAAATCTCTATAATTTCATTATTTTGTACTATTTTTTTAAGACCTATTCCTTTATTAAGTAAGAGTTCTAAACTGGGAAAATTAATACAATAGATTTCTTCTACTATTCTCAAATAGAACATTTCCTCTCCATTTACTAAACTGCATATTAATGAGAACATACTTTGATAGCTATCCATATCATCCCTATAATTTTACTGTCTATTATTACTAAACGAGATTTTATTGTATCTTACTAGAAAACATCTGTTTCCTATCATTTTTCTAAGCCTTGGCGTAATCCATATAATTAGAACCAACGTAACAGTAGCATTCAATAAAGAATAGTTTACATTGAGAGTAAAACCGTATTAGAGGAGTTAGTTAATCACATAAATACAGGCGACTTTATAACGGGGGCTGAGCAAGCGTTACATGTAATAATTATGCTTAACATACTATGAGTGGATTGAGTTTGAGTTAGGAACTGCGTGATTGATATATGTATAGATAGATATATACAGTTTGTTGAGAACAAAATTGATGATTATCTGTTCATTTCTATTTGGTCTATTTGTGAGACTTTTGATTTTTATGTGAGTGACTTTAAATTTTTTGTGAGTAAAGTCAATAATTTTAAAATTTAAAATTTTATTTAATTTTAAATTAATTTTATAATAATTTAAAAATCTTTTAAATTTTAAATTTTAATTTTATAAGTAACTTTCGGTGTAATTTTTAAAACTATAACTTACAACGTCAAGTTCACTTGCCTATTTTCAACGTAAAATTGTTTCGTAAAATTATCCAAAAAAAAACAAGTATTTGTAGTGACATACTCGATATCTTCAAAGCACAAAACGGTAGGTATATTCTGTTCTCAGTTTCTTCATATACAGAGACACGGACTGAAACAACCTACGAGACATTGAGGAGAGCTTGTGTCTGTACATCTCTCCGAGAATTATGAAGCCACTTTCCTCTGGAAAAACAACACTCACTCTCACCATCTTCTTCTTCTTCTTCGTGGTGGTTGCCACTCAAGCAGTAGATTTACCACTTCATCCCGAGGATTTACTTCCCTTGTTGCCCAGACAAGCCTCTTGGCCAATCCTCAACTATCTTAATAGTGCTGTGGACCTCTTGCCCAAGTTTGTTGGAGCCACCACGTCCGAAAATGATACTATCGAGTGGAAAGGGGCGTGTTTTTACGAGAACGACGCTTGGTTTGAGTTTCATAACGAGAGTGGCACTGAGTTTGGTGGTGGCACTCTTCATATTAAGGTAGCAAGGTTAAATGGGTCTGCTTGTTGTGGATTCTTCCTGTGTTTCTGATTCTGGGCTTGGCCGGTTTTTTCATAAATTTAGAGGATTTGCTATTTGTTTTGCTTGTTTTGCAAATTTTTAATGAATTTGGAATAGTCCAGCGTAGGTACAGGAGTTGAAATTTTATCCGGAGTTAATTGATTGTTTTGCTTCTTTGTTATTTGCCTTTAGTAATTCACTAACTTGGGTGATCGCTTGACATGTAAAAGTTGGGAGATCATATTTTGTGGGTTTGAGCTACTTAATAGTCGTACAAGGTTTAATTTTTCCAATGATTTCTTCAAGTTTGTTTTACGGGCTCTTGTTAGTGGGGCTTCTGAACTGCTGATTTCATGTATGGTATTATGTGGATTATAGATTTTATTTTGGGTTTTGGCCACGAAGCTAATTAGGATACTAATACTTGAGTTATTCAAACGTGCTGCTGGAATTGAACTTCCAATAGATAGTGTGCTTTTCTCCTAGTTTTAATTCTTTCAAAATTCTAATACTACTTTCTGTTGATTGCCTTTAATTGCGATGCACCCTGTATGAATTTTGATAAGAACAGCATTGATTAGTAGCTAGACTTCATATACGAGGAGGCAGTTCTTCATTACTTATAAGTTTTGCAGCGAGGACACGTTTCATGCATTGTTGTCTGAATTGTTCTTCCCAAAGAGTTGTTACAATTCTTGATCTTGCAGTGATTGTTAGTGTTTCCATGTGGTACTCAGGTTAATAAAGCTCACAGTTGGACATGTATGGATCTTTATATTTTTGCAACTCCATATCGTGTAACTTGGGATTATTATTTTCTATCTCGAGAGCATACTTTAGACTTCAAAGAGTGGGAAGGAAAAGCAGAGTATGAGTATGTAAGTTAACACCTTCAATTGCAGCAAATTATTTGATTACTTCCTTCTTCTGATTTCAATACTTATGAGTTCCCTATGTGGTTTTTTCAAACTACATCAGGTGAAGAACAGGGGAGTCTCAATTTTTCTGATGAAAGCAGGGATGCTTGGAACCCTTCAAGCTCTGTGGGATGTGTTCCCTTTGTTTACAAATACGGGATGGGGCGAGAATTCTAACCTTAGATTCCTAAATAAGCACATGGGGGCTACGTTTGAGCAGCGTCCTCAACCCTGGGTGACCAATCTCACTGCCGATGATATTCACTCGGGAGATTTCCTTGCAGTCTCAAAAATCCGTGGGAGGTGGGGTGGTTTTGAAACTCTGGAGAAGTGGGTCAGTGGGGCTTATGCAGGTCATACCGCTGTTTGCTTGAGGGATCATGATGGAAAGTTATGGGTTGGTGAGTCAGGGCATGAAAATGAACAGGTAATTCCATCTTGGTTACCTTTAATCATAAATTTTCTTCTTCTTTATTTTTGGTAATAGTTATATAGAAAATGTGAACCTTACTGTACCTATGATGCTAAACAACTGTTTGACAACTTTGATTTGTTGCGTAATAACATTTGTAGGGATGCACCAGTGGCTGGTACCATACCTGTTTTACACATTTATTGTAAGCTGAAGTTATTTCCTAAACAAACAGATCAAGTTGGAAGTCAATCCTAACTGATTTGCAAATTTCCTTGCCATGCATTATCATTCTGAATTTGATTCTTTCAATATGATCCCTTGTTTCTGGCTCCAGTCAAGCCTAAAGGAATTTATGCGTTGGTATTCTTGTCTAAAACAAGTGACCATAGAAGCCTATTGTTTGATAGGAAGATCAATTGATTGGGGCTATTTTGCTTCCATCAGAAGATTTGCTTAAGCCTTTCTTCAATTTGCCCTAATGCTAAGATTGTGTCTGAAACTTTGCCTCTTCTATTCAATTATGAGGAGCTTTGTTTTCAGTATGAAATCAGAAATTCAGCTGCTAGTGCTCAAATGTTTTTGATTTTCTGAGTTAGGGTGTTGTGGACAAAGGGTCATTTTCTTTTTTTTATTTACTTTACCCCGCTTCTATGCAGGGTGAAGACATAATTGCTTTGTTACCATGGGATGAATGGTGGGACTTTGAGCTGAATAAGGATGATTCCAATCCCCACATTGCTTTACTTCCTTTGCATCCTGATGTGCGAGCAAAGTTCAACGAAACTGCTGCTTGGGAGTATGCATTAAGCATGAATGGTAAACCTTATGGGTATCATAACATGATATTCAGCTGGATAGACACTTTAGATGGTAACTATCCTCCGCCATTGGATGCTCACCTGGTATGGGTTACTCCATGTTGAATTGCTAAGTTCCCTGCTTGAGTTCGCTGCTGCCATATCTTTTTCTTTCATTATTTTTCTCCTTGTTACATTTTAATTATGCCATTTGGTTGTTGTAAAGGTGGCTTCTCTCTCTCTCTCTCTCTCAACTATGTTTCAATCCTCACTTTTTTCCCATGTAGATTCCTATTTATTTGCTAAGCTGAAGCTACTCCAAATTTTTATGTTTAAAAAATATATATATACATGACGTACCTGCAGATGTTTCCATAAGTTCAAAGTTTGTCGTTGGTTAAATTATCTAAACACATGGCAGACTTCTAAAATGCAGATTGCCTTTTTCTATTGCTGTTGTCTAATCAGTCTAAGCCATATATGATATCCTCCAGCAAGAAATATGTGAAGGAGACCATGAGATGCTATATTGAAAAATATTATTTACTTGGTTCTATGAATTTGTAAGAATTTTACCATTATGCTCTTCATCTCTAGATAGATCCAACTGCGATGCAACTATAGATCGATCAGGAATTTTGGTTTGTGATATTAATAAAAAGAATATTTCATTTTGAAAAATTGGCCTTTATTTAACTAGCATGCTTCTATTAAGATCCAAATTTTGTAGTGTACATAGTTTTATCACCAGCTCTGTCGTTTGACAGGTTGCTTCAGTTATGACAGTTTGGAGCCAGATACAACCTGCATATGCTGCTAACCTTTGGAATGAAGCCTTGAACAAGCGACTTGGAACTGAGGTACTTTGTGTTTTATCAAATTTTGTTATTATTATTAAATTACTATTAATATCGTTCACCACCATTTTAGTATGCTTTAATTGATCATCTATATCATCTGAAACATTTTTTATGTTCCAAAAGTTGTTTAAATAATCCTTTTTGGTGACCTTTTCCTTTGATATTAAGATTTTTGTCAAGTATAACAGGTTGAACTTTTAGGCTTGCCAATTTAGTGATTTGACTAGTCTGCTGTAAACTTTTAAAACATTTTTCTGTTTTAAAACCTTTAACTATTCTGCAGGGTCTGAATCTGTCTGACGTCTTGGTAGAAATTGAGAAGCGTGGATCTTCTTTTGGTGAACTGTTGACAATCCCAGAACAGGATGATTGGGTATATGCCGATGGGAAGTCGACCTCATGTATTGCTTTTATTCTTGAATTGTACAAAGAAGCAGGCCTTTTTAATCCAATTGCAAGCTCCATTCAAGTGACTGAGTTTACGGTTAGTTTTTAAAGCCTGATTTGATATTGTTTGGTTTGAAACGAGTATCTTTTTTTTTTTTTTTCAGTTAATGTTATACAAGATGTAATCTGTGGAAATAAACAGAGCTGCGGTTTGGATTTCGACTGGATGAAAGTTTGTAGAAACACACAGCACTCACACCTAAACACTCACGTGCACACCCAATTCTCTTTCATGAAGAATAAGTAAAAGGAAAAAGTTAAAAAACTCACGTATAGATAATAGTAGATGCACAAAAGGTTGATATCTATTGTTTACCGTTTATGCATTGTAACGACAGCCAAAAGTAGTTTCCTTCATGACCCTCCTTTGGTCAAAGGAGCTAATGTTCTGGTGCCATGTTATGATCATAAATTACATATGGAGAGTAGTTTCAACAATTCTATGTTTATTTGTCTCTCAATGAGATGCAATGGCTAGCTAATTGATGTTGATCTTCATTCTTCTTGTTACCACTATTGAAAACAATTCTAATCGTTGAACAATGTTTTTGTTTGTCCTTGAAATTGATTACTAGTGGTAAGTAGTATGGCAATCGTCTCACCTCTCAAGGCTGTTAACCTAGTACTTGTGTCATTAATTCATTTTTCTGCTAAAAATACAGATCAAGGATGCATACACTCTTAGGTTTTTCGAAAGCAACTCAAGTCGCCTACCAAAGTGGTGCAATGATGCGGACAACGTGAAGCTCCCATTTTGTCAGATTCGAGGAAAGTACCGAATGGAACTGCCAGGGTACAACACGATGGATCCTTATGCCCATATGAATGAGAGGTGTCCATCCCTACCTCCACAATACTTTAGGACACAGAATTGTTGAAGCCTAGAGCGTTTCAAGTTCACTGGAGGTTCTTGTAATGACAAAAGACGGTCTGCCAAAAGTGGAAGGCGGGTTTGAGTTGGTTGCAAATACTGTGGTGAAACTACATGGTAAAGAACTGCAGCTGCTTGTATGTACATGGTAGTTAGTGTGTGACTTCTTAATGTCAAGAAGATAAACCATTCGTTTTCCATATCTGCAGCTCTTCTTCCTTTTTCAGCTAAACTGATATGCGATTTCTCGTAAATTTTTTATGTTCTAATCTGGTTATACAGTATCATTTTAAATATTATGCAGTTCCAGGATGTAACCTATGTAATTTTTAACATGTATTTATCAAGTGTGCATTGTACTGTATGATAATACATGCAAGTTTGTACTATATTCAAATTAAGATTATTAAAAATTAAATTTAGGCATGAAGTCCCGAATTATAGCAAACTCTTCATCTGGTAGCCTAAGTGATGATGCTGCTTTGACCATGATCAACAGAAGAACTGTTACAATCTATAATTAGAAGCTGAATGATTGCACTTGGTTTAGACAGCAGACAGGCATTGCATCTGTTTCCTTGGGTTGACCTTGATGGGTTTGGGATCATATTGAAACTAGTAGCTATAAGGTGGTTGAAACCGTATGGCCAGGACGTACCCGGTACTTGACACGGAATCAAGCCACCTAGGGTAGAAAAATATTTCTGGAAGTCCTTAACCAATCTTAAAAATATGGTCGTGGAAAGTCACCAGCTGTGTCAACCATGACATTGTTGCAATCGATGACGTAGATTAATTAATGAGGATTTCTTGTTATAAGTACTAAAATTCTCCAATCTTATTTATAAATTGTTAAAAGTTTTTGTTATATCAATATAGTTTTATTCCGGGCAGCAAATCACTGATAACATCATTATTATCCAAGAAGTTATACATTTGATGAGACGTAAGACAGGGTGGAAGGGCTTTTTGGCAATCAAAGTGGATTTAGAAAAAGCAAACGACCGCCTTCGTTGAGAATTTCTCTACAACACTCTTGAAGATATTGGCCTTCTAACTTCACTAATCGGGGTCATCATGCTGTGTGTTACGATAGTAACTACACAAGTGGTTTGGCAGGGCTCTCTCTCGGATACTATTAACTCCTCCGGCGAGATACGACAAGGCGACTCTCTCTCACCATATCTATTTGTCCTTTGCATGGAATGCCTAGTAGAGAAGTGGGTCATGGAAAATGGAAACCGATACAATTGAGCCTTACAGGGACCCCATCG
The DNA here is from genome assembly GCA_027563885.1 of Erythroxylum longipes. Classification (NCBI taxonomy): domain Eukaryota; kingdom Viridiplantae; phylum Streptophyta; class Magnoliopsida; order Malpighiales; family Erythroxylaceae; genus Erythroxylum; species Erythroxylum longipes. Next base: position 24,605,216 of record JAOQMS010000005.1, on the reverse strand, counting down.
TCCCACTTGTTCTTTGCGAATGATCTCCTCCTGTTTTCCGAAGCTACGGATTCCCAGGCTCAAGTGATCGCTTAGAAGTTAGAGGAGTTCTGTACAGTGTCAGGACAAAAGGTCAACACTAACAAAACTAAGTTTTCTTTTCCAAGAACGTTAAGTAGGAAACTGTGCGTTAGATCAGTCAAGCTCTCAATCTCAAGCCCACAAATGACCTAGGCATTCCCTTGCTTCATGAGCGAACCCAGCAGAACACCTATCAGCACATTCTGGATAACGCTCAAAAGAAACTTTCCGAGTGGTGCGCTCGACAGCAATCCCTTGTCGGTCGGGTCACCATAACCCAATCGGTGATCTCGGCACTCCTAATCTTCACTATGCAAACTGTGCGCATTCCACGAAGAGTATGTGACGAGCTGGAAAAAATTATGAGGAACTTTCTTTGGGGATCTACGGGAGAACAGAGGAAATTACCCCTCGTTAATTGGGAGACTATTTGTCAACCCAAAGCTTCGGTCTAGGCATTAAACGCATTCGGACGACCAATGATGCCTTGTTAACCAAAGTGGGGTGGGCGTTGATTAAGCATCCAACAACCTTATGGGCCCAAGTCCTACAGACTTAATACCGGTTGGACACCGAACATATACCTCCCACAATTGCTCGAGTAGGAGCTTCGATTTTCTGGAAAGGAATTGCAGCCATTTGGTTGTATGTCCACCAAGGATTAACCTGGACTCTGAGTAATGGGAGCCGAATATGTTTCTGGCTGGATAATTGGGTGAAAGATTGGGGACTTTTACTTTATGTGGCGACCGATCCCATACCGGAGGGCGACCTGTACGCCAAAGTAGCGGATTTAAGAAACAGGGATGGCAGCTGGAAGTGGAACTCATTCCAGCAATACCTTCCAGCCTCAGTATGCATGGATATAGTGGATATAAACCCCACTCCTGATATTGTAGCAGAAGATATCGTCCGATGGAGACACACTGGCAATGGACGATTCACGATCACATCAACTTACGAGATTATTGAAGGAGCACCTCAAATAACTCTACCTGTCCCTGGAAATTAATTTGGAAATGGTCGGGTCCTCAACGAATCCGAGGATTCCTTTGGCTCATGACACAGAACAAACTCCTCATGAACCGACAAAGGGTGCTACGGCACATTGCATCTGATAGCAGCTACCATTCTTGCGGTCAGGAGGAATCCACTTTACATATCCTTCGGGATTGTTCGAGAGTACATGACTTTTAGAGAAAATTTCCCTCGGAGGTGATTGACTTCGATTTTTTCCAGCAAGCTGAGGAACTTTGGGTGAGAACCAATCTACTCAAGCACTCCCAGGAGCTGCAAGGGGTATGGGCAATGATATTTGGGGTTGCATGCTGGATGCTTTGGACATGTCGGAACAAAAGTCTTTTCGATGAGGAATTTGTTTGGCCGGTAGACGGAACGAAAGCTGTTATGGCTTACATTGAATGGATAGTACGAGTGCGAGAAGTGGAAAGATGTGTAGTTCTGAATTTGGGCCTCCCGTTGGGTCGCCGAGTAGGCTGGGCCTTACCACCAGAGAACTGGGTCAAACTCAACACAGATGGCTCTTTTAATCCGGGCTCGGACATAGCTAACGCTGGGGGTCTTATTCGCGACAGTCGTGGGCAGTGGTGTGGAGGCTTTTTTCAGCACATTGGTAACGGCTCTTCTATTATGGCCGAACTCTGGGGCATCCACTCGAGCCTCACACTCGCTTGGAATTTTGGTTACCGTCAGGTCATCTTAGAAGCAGACGCCCTAGAAGTCATTATAATAAAATTCTTACTAGCAAAATAAACTTCAAGACTGAAAATTATGATGGGAACAAAAATAATGGATGATGGAGTAAAAACAAAATTTGGTTCTGTGCCCTTTGGCCTTTGAAAACCGATAGCTGAAAAAAGAAAGATTTCAAACGTCAACCTTCCAATTATAAGAGCTACTATGAAAGTAGCTACCTCTATGCATTTAACATTCTAGGTCCCGAAAGTTCTTGTTCAGAGCTTACGATGCAATACCACATATAATTTGTTTCTTAAGACATGCTTCTAAAACATACTTCCACTTGTCATCTAGCAGGAGCTCATGAGTTCAAATCTTCTGTTGCACATGTATTCTGTGCCTAATACGAAGTCCTTTTGTAATAAAAACTATATAATATTATGCACAGAAATTACAAAACAACATCATATTGAACGTGGAATAGGTACCGAAACTTAGATAACCACCATAAAAACCAGTGGACATGAAATTTTCTATTTATTCTCTATAAACTGCCGTTTGCTTCATAAGTAATGTAGAAATCAAAATACGAAGAAGAATTGTGCAATAATTATCCGGAAAATTCTAGACCATGAGACCAACATATCTTATGGGTTTGTTTTCGGGCTTCATCTATGTTGGGTGTATATGATTACATTTTTTATTCCTTAATTCTGATGATGGATGAATTGATTTTAAAATTTTGTTTTCTTAAGTTTTTGGTCATACTAATGATGTTTTTGACTTATAATCAAATTTTTAATTTTAATTTCATCTTTTGGATATATTATTATTATTATTATTATTATTATATATATATATATATATATATATGATAGTGTGATTAAAAATTAATTTATTAATCACTAAAGTGATCAAATTAGTTTTGAATATGTGCTCATATAATTTATGTATTTTATGAAATGGTATTATGAAAAAATTTATTAGTTGATAGAAATTAAGGACTTTAACTAAAGGTAAATCAATGTTTTATAACTAATAAATATAAAGGAGAAAATTGATATACTATTTTCATATATATACACAGTTATCCAAAGATGCTATATGTTTTTGATGAAGTTTATTTAATTTTCTTGTTGTATTTACTTAAAGGAACCTGCGATATATTTAATGTATGTGCTTCCTGTCTGAATATGTTAATTAGTGATCGTTTATATGTTTGCAATTATTAGCCTTCATTCTCAAGCTTCTTTTGTTACCTTGTTCACTGGTGTGAATTGCTCTGAATGGAGCGAACAAGTCAATTTTTCATTTACATGCTTTGGATCTTGACTTGGCGCTATTAGAGGATAATCCTTCTAACCTTAATGATACCAGTAAAGAGGCTGAAAAGGCACACTATAAGCCATAGGCAAGGTCTATCTGGCCATATTTGAACTTTATGTGAATGACAATTGCCAACAACATTAAGTCTACTATTCTTAGCACTAAAAATTAGAATGCTAAAGATTTTCTTAAGCTTGTGGAAGAAAAGTTCCGTTCTACCAATAAGGCACTTGCAGGGATAGTTATAGCTGAACCCATGACCATGAAGTTTGATGGGTTAAAGAGTATGCAGCAACATGTCCTTGATATGACTAATATCGCAGCAAGACTTAAAGACACTAGGTATGACTATGGAAAACTCCTTCTTAGTGCATTTTATCATGAACTCACTTTCTACTGAATATGGATCATTCCACATCAATTATAATACATTAAATGATAAGTGAAATATTGATGAATTGTCCAATAAGTTTATTCAGGAGGAAGCGAGATTAAAGAAACAAGGAGTTCATTATATTAACCTAGTGGGTCAAGGAGTTGAAAAGAAACTCAAACCAAAGGCCAAGAGTGTTAAGAAGAAAGGACTTGCTAAAGTTCCACACGTTGTTGATAATGAAAGAAATGGAAAAAAAGTTAGATAAATGCCACTTCTGCAACAAAGAAGGACATTATAAAAAAGATTGCCCAAAACATAAGGCTTAGTTTAAAAAGAAAGGTATACATTAGATTTCTGTATGCTTTGAATCAAACTTATCTGAAGTTTCTTCTAATATTTGGTGGTTTGATTTTGGTGCTACTACTTATGTTTTCGATATTATGTAGGGATTCCTTGCAATCCAAACCATAAGCCTAACTAGCAATTTTCTGTTTACGGGGAACCAAATGAAGGCCCCAATTGAAGGTGTAGCGATTTACAGGCTAACATTAGATATTGGGTTTCACTTAGATCTAACGAACACTCTCTATGTACTTTCAATTTTTAAAAATTTAAATTCCATTTCTAGATTTGATGCTACTAGATATATCTTTAAGGGTGGACATTGTTGGTTCAATTTGTATAATAATAATTCCTTTATTGGTTATGGAATGCTTATGGATAGTTTATATAAATTGGAACTTGATGATTTTTTTTCTTATAAATCCCTATTTATTGTTAATCATAATGTTGGAATGAAACGTAGTTTGGTGAATGAACATTCTTCTTACTTGTGACATAAACTTTTGGATTATATATCTAATGAAAGGTTAGAAAGATTAGTAAAGAATGAGATTCTACTGAATTTAGATTTTTACTAATCTTGGTTTATGTGTGGAATGCATTAAAAGAAAACAAACCAGACATAATAAGAAAGGAGCCATGAGATGCATTTAGCTTCTTGAAATAATACACATCGACATTTTCCGGACCTTTTGACACTCCGTTCTTTAATGGAAAAAAATACTTCATTACTTTTATATATGATTTCCCACGGTATGGATATATGTATTTGCTACATGAAAAATCTCAAGTTGTAACAACCCTTAAGGTGTTTATAAAGGAGGTTGAGAGACAATTAGATAGAAAAGTGAAAGTTATAAGATTTGATAGAGGTGGTGAGTATTATGAAAAGTATGATGAATCTGGATAGTGTCCTAGTATATTTTCCAAGTTCCTCGAAAGTCATGGCATATGTGTACAGTACAATATGTTAGGCACACCGTAATAAAACGATGTATCAGAAAGGTGAAATAGAACATTAATGGATATGGTTAGGAGTATAATGAGTAATTCCTTATTACTCAAAAGTTTGTGGATGCATGCACTTAAAACTGCAATGTATCTATTAAACAGGGGACCTAGTAAGACAGTTCCTAAAACTCCTTTCAAGTTATGAATTGGAAGAAAACCTAGTTTAAGACCCCTGCATGTTTAGGGTTGTCCATCATAAGCACATAAAGAAAATTGGATTTTCAAATAGTTAGTGATTACTTTATTAGCTACACAGAGAAATCCAAAGCGTACAAGTTTTACTATCTGAACCATAGTTCTAGAATTGTTAAAACGGACAATGCTAAATTTTTAGAGAATGGTGAAGTTAGTGGGAGTGTTGAAAATCAAGTTATGAATATTAATGAAATAAAGGTTGATGTTCCATTACCCATAAATGTTTTTAAACCCATAACTTCAACAAATGTTGTTCCTGCTTTGAAAGATCAAAATAATCGAGAACCATATTTAAATAATGAAGAAGCACCCCATAAAGAACCTAACTTACCACTAGCTCATACAAATGATCCAGTTGGTTATCTTTAAATAAACCTGTAAGGGTTAAAAGGTCATCTATTTTTGATAATTATGTGTTTTATTTGCAAGAGTCAGATTATGATTGTGGCATTGTTAATGATCTTCTTTTGTTTTCACAAGCCATAGGTAATGATAAGTTTGAAAGATGTATTGATACTACGAAAGAAAAATTGAAATCAACAGCTTAAAACAACATCTGGGATCTTGTAGACTTGTTAGAAGGTTCTAAACGAGTTGACTGTAAGTAGGTCTTTAAGACCAAATGTGACTTAAATGGCAATGTCAAAAGATAAAAAGCTAGACTTATTACCAAAGGTTACATTTGATTATAAGGAGACTTTTTCAACTGTCTCAAAGAAAGATTCATTGAAAAATAATTTTATCATTAGTGGCTCAATTTGATTTAGAGCTATATCAAATGGATATGAAAATAGCCTTTCTGAATGGAGATCTTAAGCAACAAGTTCATATGGATCAACATGAAGGTTTCTCTGTTGAAGGTAAAGAAAGTATGGTGTGTAAATTGAATAAGTCAATATATAAACTTAAACAAGCTTCCAAGCAATGGTATATTAAGTTCAATAATACCATTACTTCTTTTTTATTTTGAGAAAATCACTATTAATCGGTGTATTTACTGGAAGATCAGTGGGAGTAAGTTTATATTTCTAATTCTATATGTTAATGACATTTGCTTGCTACTAATGACTTGGTTGTTGCATAAGACTAAAGAATCTTTCCAAGAATTTTTAAATGAAAGATATGAGAGAGGCATCCTATGTGATTGGAATCTCAATATTCCGTAAGTGATCAGAAGGTTTGTTAGGATTGTCTTAGAAAACCTATATTAAGAAAATTCTTCAAAATTTTAACATGAGTAAGTGCTTAACAAGTGTAGTCCCTATTCAAAAGGGAGATAAATTTAGTCTTATGCAATATTCAGAGAATGATATGGAACATAAGGAATGAAAAAACAATTCCATATGCTTCTGTTGTGGGCAGTTTGATGTAACTACAGGCCTGTGTTAAACCTGACATCAATTTTACAGTAGGGATGTTGGATAGATATTAAAGTCATGCTAGTATTAATCATTGGAAGGCTGCATAGAAAGTGCTGAGATATCTTTAAAGAACAAAGGATTACATGCTCACTTGTAAGGGGTCTGATCATTTAGAATTGATTAGATATTCAGATTCAGATTTTGCTGAGTATGTTGATAGTAGAAAGTCAACGTTTGACTATTTATTCCTATTAGCTGAAGGAGTAATCTTATGGAAAAGTGTCAAATAGTCGATCAGTGCTTCATACCTTATGGAAGTAGAATTTTGTGGCTTATTATGAGGTTATAATTCATGCATTATGGCTACTAAACTTCATTTCAAAACACATGGAATTAAAGTATTTTATTGTTAAAGAGGAGATTCAAAAACAAAGAGTACATATAGAACATACTAAGATAGATCTTATGATAATAAATCCTCTAACTAAAGGTTTAGAACCAAAGATATTCAAGGAACATGTGCTTAGGATGAGTCTTGATTGTATTGATAATTGATAATAATGTTTGATGATGATGTTTTAGCACTCTTGAGCTCAATACTAATATGTTTCTGAATTTTATATTTCTTATTCATTATGTTTAGGTATACATGATTGTTTGAATAAGAAATTTGTATATATTTTTATAACAAGTATATGGACTATATGTTGTTTATATACAACTTATGAACCTAAACATAATAAATCCTTAATATTGTAGCATCTTGTCCCCATACTAAGGGTTATAACCTCGATTTCAATAATGGGGAGAATGGCAATAAGAGAGTTAGAGGAAAATTTGCATTTCATGCTCAGCGGAATGTCAGCATACATGCATGTGAATTTGAGTCTTTGCAC
>JAOQMS010000005.1:24578751-24588889 GCA_027563885.1 Erythroxylum longipes | reverse complement strand
GAAATCGAGACCTATAGACGAAGATGATATATATTAGATCATAAAAGTATCATCGTAGTCTGCCACACTCCATTTTCCCATTCATGTTAGTGAGGTATTAGGTATAAGTTATTGTATTGGACCTGTATCACATATGACACATGTGTCTGATATTTTCCGGTATCGAAAGCCTTGCAGGATAGAATGTAGAACTTTCGTTATCTTTAGATCAAATATTTTGTTTTTAAACTTAGTCGACTAATACAGTAGCGTGGCTTAACCGAGTTTTTAAATTGTTTTTAAAGTTGAGTCAAAACTGTAATTAATAATTATCCAAGGGGGAGATTGTTAGACATTTTTGTCCCTAACGGCAATTTTGTCAATTTCCCATTCAGTAGACAGTTATTAATTGTAATTTGCTTTTTAAATAAATTATCGGTTAAGTTACGTAATTTGATCCAGATAAAGATAATAAAGTGTCCCAATAAATGATCTAAATCAATGAGTCGAAGTCCGGGTAGAAAATAGATCCGTTTTAGTGTGGATCTGGTCCATATCGGCCTTGTGATGGGGAAGCCCGATATGAAAGCTATATAAATAGGTTATGGTCTCCTGCAGTTACTCATATCAATCACGAGCATAAGAAATCTTTTACCCGTTAAGAGAGCTTGTGTTTTGAGAAAACTATAAAAAGGCCTAGCCCGTGTCCCGGAGAGCAATTCCCTCAAAGATGACAGTGGATTCAGGCTCGATTCGGCTTCGTAAAGCTTGGTTGAAGTTTCAGAATCAATAATAAGGTATTTTCGTATTTCTCTATTTTTTGCCCTTTCACATTCGATCCAGGGTACGTGACTAAAGACCCGTCACGTATTACAATATATTCATCAAAATTATACTTAATGATCAAAAGTTACTGGTATGATTCAAGTTTTATTAGATATGTGTGTAAGTATTTGCAATTTTTCCGGTATACCTTTAACATGTGACAGGCATCAATTCGATTTTTGTTTATACTTTGTTCAATAAAGATGAAGTGGAGGGGGGGAACGAAGAGAAGAATATAATATATTATCAATAGGAAGTAACGCATGTCTTCTGCAGTTGAGATACTGAAGGGAAAGCGAGATTACTATTAAACTCACGGTTCGGCAACATGGAATTTAGTAAAACAAAGAAGCATCAAAGTTCTTTACGCTGTTTGTTGATGTCAAAGTATGGCCCCTTAACATGAATTAGTTAGTCATAATTAGTAGTTAGAATGTTAGTATAATGCTAACTAATATACTTGTTCTTATTTTATATTTTAGATTTTACAAAAGGATTCTCTTACAGTTTATTTCTTTTCATTGTACGGTGGCTTGTATATTTAAATCTCAAATAGTTTTCAATAAGAAAATACATATTCTTTATCAAAATAAATAACACTTAAAAAGACTTATACTATAAGAAGTTGAGTTTAAAAACTATTGAAACTACCTATTTTAGTTTAATGTATTATGTATCTTAATGAGAGAAATAAGAGTTACTTTCACATATTTAAATAAAAAATTCAATAAGAATGGTTTTTTCATATTTGGGATGAGAGATAAAAAAATTCTCAAACTAAAACTTAAATCAAGAAGCAATCTTCATCATATAGCAAAATTCAAATGCACGCCTGCTTGTTCAAGGAAAGATGAAAATTAATTCAATCTCCTTATCTATTCTAATTGGGATATTCCTAACATAGCAGTGCTTATGATTCAAGTCTGATCATCTTACATACGCACCACTGGACTAGCCAAATAGAAGAGTGAGATTGTTATCGAGGATTGCCTTCGTTTGACTATTATGTAAATTAGTTTTCTTTTCATGACTTAATATATATTTTCATTATTAAAAAAAGTATTTGTTTCCAAAGTATCAAATTCCTTAAAATTGGATATTGAGGTGTTGGATCAAAAGTAATTTGCTAAACTAATCCTCCAATAATATCCTATGACAATTTTCAAAACCTATTTGTCATCTCAATCTTGCTTTATAGATAGAGTAAAGGAGTTGAGTCCCTTAAGGTCAGGTTAACATGGTTCATTAGGCATACACATCTCCAGTTCATCTAAATATAGAAGCTAAGAAGGTTCAACATGCTGTTATTGGTTTATTCCTCTGGATGAAGTGCTTATAAATTAAATAATTTAGAAAGAGTTACACTAATTCCTCTCTACAAGAACAAAAGGGACAACTAAAGATGTAACAACTGTAGAGGTATCAAATTACTCAGCACTTTGTTGAAATTATGAGAGAGGGTAATTGAGAAGAGAGTGAGAATCTTGAAAAACCAAATTGGTTTCATTTTAAGGAGGTCCATTATAGAAATTATACACTTTGTTGAAATTATGAGAGAGGGTAATTGAGAAGAGAGTGAGAATCTTGAAAAACCAAATTGGTTTCATTTTAAGGAGGTCCATTATAGAAATTATACACTTATTTAGATAATTAATGGAATATTATAGGGATAGTTAGAGGGACCTACATATAGTTTTCATTAACACAGAGAAAACTTATAATAGGGTACCTAAACAAGTCATATAGAGGTGTTTAGAAGTTAAGGGAGTTCTTATGACCTATTTACGGGTTATTAAGGATATATATGAAGTGTTAAGACTAGAGTAAGGACAACAAGACGAGATATAGATCAATTTTCTATTGATTTTGAGCTACATGAAGGATTCTCGTTGAGCCCCTTCTTGTTTGCAATAATTCTGGATGAACTCATCAAGATTATCCAAAGGGATGTGCATTAGCATATATTATTTACTAACGACATTGTTTTAATAGATAAAACAAAAGAGCATGTTCATGTCAAGTTAGAACCTTGGAGGGGAGCGTTAGAGTCAAACGACTTTAAATTAAGTAGGACTATAACTAAGTACTTAGAATGTAACTTTTCAGGTTACAAGGTTGCACCTTATGTGAAAATAAAGATTAGTTTAGAAGTTATACCATAAAAAGATGGTTTTAAGTACCTTAGATCTATTATACAAAGCAAATGGTGAGATAGATGATGACATATTTCATTGTATTAAATTAGGTGGCTTAAATGGAGGACTGCATCAGAAGTTTTATATGACTAGAAGATACCACTTAAGATAAAAGGTAATATTTATCATTTAGCAATTAGGTCGGCCATGCTCTATAAGGAAGGGTGTTAACTCGTCAAACAAGTGCATACTCATAAACTTATGGTGGCAAAGATGAGGATGTTTTGTAGGATGAGTAACCTTAAAAGAAGAGATAAGATTAGGAATATGATGGCAAGAGATAATTAAGGTGGCTAATAATGATGGTAAGTTAAGGGAGACAAGGCTTAGGTACTTTGTACGTGTTAAGAGAAGACATCTTGATGCCTTAGTGAGAAGAGGCAAGAAGATTCTACTTAGGAATGGAAAAAGAAGAAGAGGATTACCTAAGAAGAGTTAGGGGGTGATCAAGCATAATACTAAAGCTTAATAAGGATTTGGCCTTTGATAGAAAACTTTAGCAAACTAGGATTCGAGTGGATGATCTTATATAGTGAGTATCAAGCGCCCTATCAAGACTTAGCCTTTAATCGAAAACTTTAGCAAACTAGGATTCAGATAGATGATTTCACATAGAGAGTAACAAGCACCCTATCAAGTTTCTTGCTAGGGAATCATCTTCCTTGTTACTTGTTCTTTTATATAAAAAATCCCACTTTATTTTAAGGTCTGTAGCTTCAATATTGGTAGTAATATATTGGTTAAAATCATCATTATGATTCTTTAGGCATATATTTCCCTCTACTTTAAAAAGGAGAAGTGTGCTATTGAAATCGTCAAGGATGATCTAAAGGGCAGTCATGCCTAAATGGATATTTTTTATTTTATTCCATCAGGTAGTTCTTTAGAATGCAAGGTTGAAAGTATAAATGAAGGAGACATGAATATTGATGTTGGTCTATAGAATCCTTAAAGATAGGTGAATAAGCTAGTAAGTTATCAAGGAATGTAGAACCTTAATCTTATTTTAATCAAAAGTAAGCACAATTACGTTATGTTAATGGAATTGATGGTTAGAGATGATGGGCCAATTCTTCCTTATTAATTTTAGGCTTTTGCAAATAGCCTTCTTGATATTTCTTTCCAAAAAACTAATAAAAAAGATTTTGGTATTATAAAAATATTCATGCACCTTTTACTATTTTTTGGAGCTATTAAGCCCTTTAACATTCTATAAGATTATAAATATAAGAAGGTGAGGATCTAGAGTTACTTTCCTTAGTTTTCCTTTTGGATTTCCTTTTATTAATAGTTTTGAATTCAATCTCCTAATTATAGGTAACTTGAGTCTCAATAAGGATAAAGTCTTTAGGTATAAGAGTATTAATGAACCTCTCAAATTTTGGAGTGAGACTTGCCTATATGGGTTTAGGGTTACAAGTCACTGTAGGATTAAGATCTATAGTAATAAGTAAGGGTATACTTTATTCCTCTAAGAGGGGCTGAAGCTGCTCAAAATGGGGTTCTATTTCCTTCATTTTATCTAGATAGCCTCTTGGTTAGAAGTAGAATTAAGAAGTTAGACCTTAACCATGGAGTGCTCTTCAAGTGAGTCTAAATTCATAAGCTCAAAAGAATTCCCATTATAAATCTCTTATTAGTAAGGACCTATTTTTTACCTTGATAGATTAAACTTAGTTTCCACTAGTATGTAACTAATGCTGAGTCTTGGACAAGCACAACATTTTCACCCAACCATATTAAAGGGGTGACTTCACTCTTTTTTGTATATTAACCATGACATATAGCCTAGTATAATTCATCTTTTTTTAGTCTCCATTGTTGCCTTGTGCATATATATCGATTTTCTTATATACCTTACTAGGTGAATTAAGCCTTTATTATCCTAGTATTCTAAGAATATATTATAGATGTTTATCCATAATTGAACTTATGTTTGCTTTAAAATTTTCATTTGGATGTCAAGTTTTCACTTTTAAAGAAATAAGGGCTAATTGTTTAAATTCTAGGGTCTCAATTCTAAGATTTTTATAATTGATCTCTAGGTCAAACCTAAAGAGAAGCAAGTTCTTTTTGTTGACCAAGACTTCCTTTAGATAAAGCTTCCTCTGATGATAATTTGCCTAAGAGTTTATCACTAGAAAAGTAGGTCTTTGGTTAGGGAAAAAAACAACTAGAATGGAGTCTCATTGGGTGGCTCTTGCTATCAAAACATCTAAAGAGGGGTAACTATAAAGTTCATATCTTTAGATTTAGGAGGAAAGTGATAAAGAAGGTTTGAGGAGTTTATGGGAGGAGAAGAGGTAGAGTACTTAGAGTGATAAGAGTTATTCCAATTTTATAAAAGAAGTGTTAGTTGTTTCCTAAAGGAAGGATGGAGCTAGGATAGGAGAAGCATAAGAAAAAGGAGGAAAGGTGTTAGAGTAAAGGGGAGACACAAGGTTTGACATTAGACAAAAGAGAAAGGAACATGTAAAAAAAACTAAAAGGAAAAGGAAAATGAAAAAAGGTAATAGCTCAAATACAAAAGACCATTCCAAAGAAAGGAAAATGTTAGAGTAGGAAACTGGTGAGGGAAAGAGACTAGGAGGTGAGGGAATAGCCAGTAATGTGAGCTCCAAGAGGAAGAAGGCATATATAAGGAAAACAAGGAAGGAAAAGGAACCAAAAATTTTTTATTAAGGAGGAAGTAAGGAGATTAAAGAAGATAAAATAAGTATACAAACAAGCACAAAGTTTAAACACATGATATCAAAGTTGATGAATTGATGAAGAGAAAGCGAAAGGAACAGAGATCACAAAATTAATTAGATATGAGTAAAGGAAACAAAGAAGACTAGGAAGGGAAGGTGCCACAAATCCTAAACCATGATTTAGGAGCTTCATTATGGATATGATGCTAGGAGAGAAAGAGATGTGATATTTTTTATCCTTAAATAAAATTACTCTTCTATCACTTAATGGTCTAATCATAATCTCATACTTACATTTGCAATGGAAATTGTCTAATATAATTAATTCACATGTTTATAGTAGAAAACTTTTCCTAAATCTATAATCATCTCAACATTCTTCTCTTATATAGTAAATCTAAATACATATAATCATTTATAAGATGGTACAGGTTGATTCATCCAGAATGTTTATTTTCTATTTTAAACTAATATCATCTCATTAACATTACACTAAAAGAACATTATTATGATATTTCAATCGATTGCTTAAATTATTCAAAATCTTGGTCGAGTGATCTCTTTGTATTAGTAGATATTAGTATTTTAGTGACTCTCCATTCCATCACTCATTTGTAGCTGGAAAGTTATTGACATAGTAAATTACAGGGCATGTAAATGCCAAAAAATTATTTTCGTAAAAAATAAACCTTATTTTGTCTAAATTTAAAGAATCTCTTAAATTAAAACATATCTTCTTCATTATCATGACATCTTGCATTCTCAAGGGAAAAACATATATAGTTATACAAGCACTACCCTACCCCATCATAAAAGTTAATTTAAGGCTAGGTAAGTTTTTTCAATTCCCTTGTGTCATAATTTAGTTCTCAAATTAAGTTCTTAACAAAATTCCATCAAATAGGTTGTGCACACTTCACTTAGAAATTCTGTCAAATACTTGGTCTAAATTTTAATGAAGCATTCTATCAATTAGGTGTGGCTCAATACTACTTTATCTCTCTATGGACTTAGATAAGGTCATCAATAAGAAGATAGTTTTATTAAACTATCCCAACCAATCCACAAACAAGTTCTAATCAAATTAGGGTAAGATAATTAATGAAAGTCTCAAGAATTTTTTGGGGACATTTTAGCAAACATGTTATGGGCATTCAAGTTAGGAATGTTCTTTGGAATGAAATAAAATGAAAACAGGAGATATCTAAGTAAGGAAATTTTATTATTGTGTCTACAGTGATAATATATAAAAAGAGGGTCAAAAATAAGCTACATAAACCCTTCCTTTTGCCTACATTACACATATATACAAGCCAACAATTTGAATAAGTCTTAGTAGATTTTCTAGCCAACCAGCATAACTTTTTAGCTTTAAAATTATCCAAACAAGTTTCTATGGATGTTTGAAGTGACATAAATGTTCCAAAAAAAATAGACTAGGACAATTTGCAACTAACTAAAATAATGAAAACTAATATAACTATTAATAAACTACAATAATTGATATAACTGACAATAATTAACAATAACTATTAAATTATAAATGTCACCATTAAGAGCTAAAATTTGATTTAATATGTATAAATCTTGAATTCTCAATTATCCATTTCTTCATTCAACATAACTCTAAATTTAATTGCATCTCTCCATGGTGAATACAATACGTAATAGTTGTATTTTCAATAGGGATAATATGGCATAGGTTAAATGACCCAAGCTTGTGTGGTTGTTGCTTAGATTAATCTATTTTCCTAATTTGTAATGCAACTGTCCTATTAAATCTTGAGAGCTTATTTTAGGTTATTTGATAGTTGGGTTTAACCAAAGAGCTTATTTTGATTAGGCATGATCTAATAGAAAGCTAAGGTTAACAGAGCTTATTGTTAACCTACCATGAATAGTTTCTAAGAAAGATATGAGAACTATAAGATGATTAAGTATATTTAATTATGTGTACGCTAAGATTGAAATAAGAACTGGATTCCAAACTCATCTATCAATTTTCTTACTTTTATATTCTTTATTTTGAATTACTTTTGTTAGTTCAATTTTAATTTATCTTGTCTTTCAATTTCAACCAAACCACATGCCCCCCATATCCTAAACACTAATTCTTTTCATTACAAAAGCTTCACGTATGCTCCCTGTAGATACAATCCTTACTCACAGCTGCTATAAATCTTAGTGTGCAGAGTTATGTTTTATTTTCTAGTGCATTCGACACTAATCAAGAATTTTGGCGTCGTTATCAAGGAGTGAAGTGCTTTAGTTTTTGTTTTTGATTTCAATTGGTGTTTTTTATATATTAGTTTATAATTAGTTTTTACATTTATTTCTTAATCTTTTCATGTTTATTAGTGTTTGTGTATAGAAAGGACAATACAAAGGGAGTATATCAATGCTGTTGGGGAAAATTTTTCCCATAACCCATATTCCTAATCCTATAACTCTAGTTAAAGAGATCACTTGAACCTTAGTTATGGAGGGATAGCCAGCAACCTAGATAGGTTGCAGGGTGCATAGCAATTCCTACGTAGACCAGAAAACTCTTATTCCAACTCAGATACATCTCTAGAAGACTTAGTTATCTCTATTGCCACTAATACTTTGCATTTCCAACATGATGTGAGGCAATTTATGCAAGATACAAGGTTGAGCATCATTTGGAGACCTAAATAGGTTAGAGGGCGATGGCTATTAACCGCTTAGAATCCCAAAGTCAAGGAAAGTTGTCATCACAACTTGAGGTAAATCCAATGAATGTCGACACACTGACCTTGAATAATGGTGAGAAGCTTCATAATCTTAAGAGGACTATTAAAAGGATTGCTAGTGAAGAAAAAGTTGAGAAGGATCTCGAAGGATAAAAGGATATATCATCCAGCTCAAAGGTAAATGTTGAATCCTGAATTGTTATCAAGACTAATCGTCCACCTTTTTCTAGTAGGTTGGAGATATTGAACAAGGAGGAAAAGGGTAAAGAGATATTAGAGATTTTTCAAGAGTGCAGGGATTCAGCTGAATATGAGTGGTCATCAACTCAAACCCTATCCTACAAAACCTCAAGTGGAAAAGGCAGAAGTGGAGACACCTGAAGACCATAATTTTGTCATGTGAGGAGGAAAGCATGGAGTTGAGCCAAGAATAATAAACAAAGGCGTTACTTGGAAGGCAACCCAAGGGAAGTTTGTTTATTTTTCTTTACATTTTTACATTTGTTATTTCTATTGAATATTCTATTTCTTACATTTAATGTTGCTTTAGGAACAATATAAGTTTTAAGTATGGTGTAGGAATTATCATGTGTGCTCTTAAGTTGTTTGTTTCTTAAATGCATATGTGTTTTTAAGTTTGTTTGTTTCTTATGTGTTTTTAAGTATATAAAAAATGAGAGAGAATCAAATCAAACAAACAAGCATGTTTCCTTTTTTTATTGCTTCTAAGTTGTTGTTTTTCTTAAGTGCACATGTGTTTTTAATTTTATTTATTTCTTACGTGTTTTTAAGTATTAAAAAAAGAGAGAATCAAACCAAACAAACAAGCATGATTCCTTTTTCTATTGCTTCTAAGACTATATAGTCATAATTAAAGAGTAACATTAACTAGAAAAATTCATGGCAACTTTGACATGTAATTATACTCTTATGATTGTTCAGTGCACATCATCTTTAAAAAAAAGTAGTGGCTAATAGGTAGATATAAGACAGTGAGATTTTGAGCCTTTTAAGACTGACACATATATATCAGTCTCATTGTCTTTTGTTTAAGTGTGACCTTCATAATATGTACATCCTAACTTTACTTTGATTTTCTATTCAATACTATATTTTTGTCACATGCATTAATATGAAAATGATATAGGCATTATTTGTTTTATGAGTTACATTAACCAAATAACCTATTGATATGATTTTTTCCCTTTTGTTAAGTCCCCTTGAGTTTTATTATCCTTTTATTTTTATGCTAACCACATTACAAACCTTTAACCTAACCAAATATCCTACCTAAGACTTAAAGCTAGTGGAGCACTTATGGTTGTTGATGTTTATGGATGCAACAGAGCATGTGTGGGGGTGTGCCATTATACGGGTTATTTATTTATAATTGATGGAGTGCAATTTTATCAATGAATTCCATGGTTGATGCAATTTCTTTCAATTTTTGTTGAAAAAAGAAAGAAAGAAAGAAAGAAAGATAAGATAAGAAAAAGAAAATTGAAAGTTGAAAAAAATATATAACAAAAATGTTTTAAATAAAATCATCAAGGAGGAATTGTTTTGTAAAATCATTTATATTAGTATTGCCTTTTAAAATTGTATGGAATGAGTGATTTGAGTATAATTCATATGAGTAAGATGTTACTTTGAATGATCACTCCTTACAGTTATAATGTGCTATTTAACATTAATTTCTGTGAGTGATTATTTCTATTTCCTTATACTTCAT
>JAOQMS010000005.1:24562624-24578651 GCA_027563885.1 Erythroxylum longipes | reverse complement strand
GATCACTCCTTACAGTTATAATGTGCTATTTAACATTAATTTCTGTGAGTGATTATTTCTATTTCCTTATACTTCATGTGATTTGTGTATGAAGGATTGAATCTAGATTTTGAATTTTAGTTTTTGCACTTGATGTTATATTAAGTGTTTTTCTTGCTTCACTAGCTTTGATAGCTTTTGAACTATACTATCCAAATACATCTCACCTTAACCTTTGCCCACATTACAACCTTAAAAAGTCTTTTGATTTATGATTATGCATGTGAGTCCTAGTGGTGGAGAACTAAAATGATATGCAAAGTTATGGGATGTCTTGATCATGAATGGTGATTGAATGTACCTATAGATCTATCTTATTTAAAAATACTTTGTCAAAGTCTACCCCTAGATTGCTTAGTTTTTAAAGGCAATGATTGTTGATTGACCATGAGTAGAGGCATTTAATTTTTAGTTCTTGCTATGGTTTTGAAGGTTATTCCCCTTTTCTTATGACTATCTATTCTCTAGAAATATGGAAAATGTAGAATTATTTTAGTTTGTGACTGATTTTTTTTTTTGCTCAAGGACGGTCAAAAGCTAAATGTAGGAGGACTTGATGACTAAGGCTCTTTTGTGGCATTTTAGTGGCTTAGCCAATTTCATTGACAACTTGTTTGTACCAAGTTCTTACTAAAACATGTCACCATCATATTTGTAGAAGTTATGAAAAATGCATACCAATCGAATATTGAAAAGAGAGTCTCACCACACCAATTTTCTCCCCCCAACTATGCTTTACTAATAAGGTAGCAAAACTAATCATCTTTTAGAAGTTCAAAGTGTATAAGACTAGTACATTTTTCTCATCTACATCAATGTCACGTCATAATTGTTTTTTATAAATATTTCGAAGTCAATCGAAGCTAATAGGTTAAAATAAAAGCAAATAATGTTACTATGTCAAGTCAGATAATATAAAGATTAGTAAAATAAATAATTCGAACTATAATATTTGAATTAAATTAATTTATACTTAAAATGTTTAAAAGTATTTAAAATTTCAATATTTTAAAAACAAAACCGAACTCTATCAACTAGACGTTTTATCTTGTAAGACTGACCTACATCTCTACCTCTTAGTTATACTTCTTCCCCAAATAAATTTCTTACATGTATTATTATTTATTATGAATCTTTTTCGTCAACTAGACGTTTTATCTTGTAAAACTGACCCACATCTCTACCTCTTAATTATACTTCTTCCCCTAATAAATTTCTTGCTTGTATTTTTCTACTACGTCTCAAAATTATCAAATTTTTAAAGAATTTTTTATCTTATGATTGGCATCAATATTTGTTATAGGCTCTAATGCACGTGAAACACAATCATTACGAGTGTTTTCTACCTTCACCACTAAACCATCACTCCACCTCTAGAATATGTTCAACTGGCCACTCCATCATCTCTTGAACTACCATTTACTTAACTTCTAACATCTTCTCTCGAACAATCTCGAAGAAACAATAGAACTAATCAAAAGCATGGGTGGTCCCATTATGAATTCCAATCTTATCCGTTCTACTTATGAAACTATATGGCTAGCTCATCTCACCAAGCTCAGTGGGCTCAAATTCTAGCACATCTTCTTCATTTCGTTATCAACCTCCAATTCTTGAATCCCCTTAGGAGACCACCCAAGTTTTTGCTTTTGCACATTTTACAACTCGCTGGTGGGGTTCGAGATTGGATTTTGAATCAATGACATTGAAGATGTTATGTTAGGCTCAAGGCTTGGTTCTGGCTACATTATTAGTTAGTGCTACATAAATAAATAAATAAATAAGTATACAAATTAAACAAAATTTTATATTTACATAATTATTCTGCACTTTTTCAGAAGTCCAATCTTCACCTTTCTTGTAGTGTGTGAGTTTGTAGAGTGTGATCCTATCACCCTCTTCTCCATGTAGTTTCTTCTAACTCTATTTTATGGAAAAAAAAAAGGATTGAAACGTAATAAATAATATCGTATTTACTGATATAATTATAACTTTTAAACAACGAACTTACAAATTCATTTCAGACAACAACAAATGATTTGAAGCCTTAGTTGTGAGGAGTTTTCTTTTTCTTCTATTAACCTTGGCTTTCTCACACTTTTCCTAAATAAAGAAAAGAAATAGTCATTAAATTGTGAAACAAGATTAATTGAAGCAAATGTGAAGAGAAAGAAGACAAACCTTAACGTTGGCAGAGGACCAATAATCACACATTTGACTCCAATTTTCTATAGTCGCTAATTCAGGAACATGTCTCCTCGCCTCCTCATCTGACTAAAAAGATTTGTAGTATTTATGTAATCAATAACGATGATCTTTGGCCCTTTGTTTCAACAGTGACCTGAAGCAACTTGACACTTCAGGGTTCTCGATATCCATGATATTGAGCTTCATCTATGAACAACAAGTAATAGTGAAATTAGTCTTTAAATAAGTTAAAAAATGCATATAATTAAATGAACTAAAAATTTACCGAAACTTAGTCCAGAGCATCCTGTAGCATGTTGTCTTCCTTCAACTATTTGGCATGTTTAAGGCAAAGCAATTCAGTCATTACAAAGACCCCTAACTCACTAGACAATTTTGCTGATTGGATCTTGTTAACAGGACGACCTTACAAGGTGTCAATATGAATGGACAACTTACTATTCATTGCAACATTCATATGTTGCAACTCAAAATCTTTAATGATACCTCTACCTCTTATTTTGATGCTAGTATTGGAACCTCACCAAAAATAATAATTATAACAAAAAACACATTAAACATGTAAAGATATATTTGAGGATAAGTGTAATTATAGGTGATAAAGATTTACAAACATGAAGATCCCTCAGCACTAGTTGAGATAGATAGAAGACTTCTTTGGTGGATGAAGTATGTTGTTGTTGTTGTTGTTGTTATTAAATAGGTTCAGATTGATCTAGTTGTTTTGGGGGAGGAACATTTTCGCTAGTTGTCACCTTCTTTCACTTGTTTCGTCTAGGTGCCATTATATTGAATATCTATAATGATTTCTCGATGATTTTTCAATATAAAATATTATTAAATTATTTCTCTATGATTTTCCAATATAAAATAAAACTAATTAGAATAATAACAAAAATAACTCAATATTTTTCCTTAAATCATTTCAGAGCATTTGACAAAACATTAACAAATTATAATCAAAGATGATTGGAACCGATGACAACTTTAAGCATTTTTTTTAATTGCTCTTTGTTCCTGTTACTTGTTTTGTCTTGGACTAATCTTTTGTAATGACCCCTAAAGGCTTCTAGGTCGGGAACTTGTTACTATTTTGTATTAATTCCTGCTATAGAAATATATTATTCAATTTTTTAAAAAAAGATGATAGGATCTTTGACCCCACAATTTCAATCACATTATAAACATTTTTTATGTGTTTTGTTTATTACAAAGTTCATTAATTGTTAAAAGAAGCAATGTATAACTGCAAAACTTTACAAGTATTGTCTTTTTTTGTCTATAAATAACACATCTAACAAATATAAAAAAATTGAATCATATTTCAGAAATTAGCATTAATATGGTTGTAGTTTCTTTCAATAAGGAATTTGTTACATGTATTGGTACTATTGTTACCAGCTCTTTACAAATTTTATTACATGCTTATAGAATGAAAGTTAATAAGGAAGTAAGCTTTCAATTATTTTGTGATGTGCATTTCACACAAGAGAGGTATTTTTGCTTCAATCAACATAGTAATAAGAAGTGCTTAAACCAACATAGTTATAAAAAATGCTTCAATGATCTTAACTTATGAACACAGATGTACATATTTCACAACATTTGAAAGATAAATGAATTAAGCATAATGAAATACATCGCTTTTACAAAAGGAAGCATAATAAAATACATTACTTTTACAAAATGAAGCATAATGAAATACAAAAGGAAACATTATTAAATACATTACTTTTACAAAATGAAGCATAATGAAATACAGAAAGAAGAATAATAAAATACATTACTTTTACAAAATGAAGCATAATGAAATACATTACTTTTACAAAATGAAGCATAATGAAATACATTGCTTTTGCAAAATGGCTAATCATAAGTTAATTGAAATGGTGGCTTTTTAGTTTTCAAGCAATATAAACAACACTTTTTTTTAACCTTCAATCATCATGATCAACATCTTAAAAATTATCATCATTAATTACATTATGATTCGACTCTTCATCACTATTATATTCAACCAAAGTATCATTATTGTCTTAAAGTTCACCCTCAATATAGTCTTTATCTCTTTCTACGATAAGATTGGCTTGTACTTCATCCATTTGTACTATATTGGGATCAACATCTCTCCTATGGAATGATGATATATTTGGATCTTCTATTCAAATGGCTTCATTATTGAATGCCGATTCAATCTCTTGATATACTTCATCACCATCCTCATTGAATAGACTATTATCCCTTTAACAAAATTCGAAGAAATTTTAGCATTGAAACTTTTGAACTACCTTCCAATTTGTGCCCAATACAATATTGTTGAGGTAGAAAACTTGCTTCATTTAACTTGCAAGAACAAAAGGGTTATTATCACATTATGTCTTACTAACATTGATACTAACAATATTCCCATTTACCTTCATGTCAGCAAGATTAACCAATTTGCACTTAAATTGAATAACCTTTTTTTTATCCTTGATGTAATGCAACTCTATTATTTCAGAGATGATATCGTAGAAGTTAATAAAATCGTCGTCATGACATCTCTTAACAACAACCCCACAATTTTGGCTTTTAAGTCGACTATCCTGATCTTCTATGTGAAATCTAACGCCATTAATAATGCAATCTGTATATTTTGTCCACACATATGAGGCCCAAATGGCAAAGAATATAATGTTGTTGTCGCCTCTTGTATGTCACGATTATGTAACCATATCATCTGTATGATAAAATGAAATTAGAAGTTCATATGACATACAAATTGTCGTAAGTTCATAATATTCCATTAATATATGACTTAGTTGAGTCCTAAACTATTACAGGAACTTAAGTTTATGTCTTTTTTCAACATTAATAATCTCTTTGTTTTGAATTGACTCTTTGTGCTCTCTATTTAAAAAAGTAAATTAAGATAAGGAAATATAGATTGAATGACAACATTGAAATATAAAATTTAATTCAAAAGTAATATACATACTCCATATATTTATCTACTTCCTCGCAATTGTTCAAAATATACTGATTGGCAATTTTGAATTCGTCTTTAGTTAACTTGACATATTTTTCGACACCAAGTGACCTAACTTTTTGGGAAAAAATTGACAAGCTACTATCTTGATCAAAATCAAAGTTATGTTCGGGTCTATTAAATATTGTCTCGATGTCATTTCAGTATATCGAACAAAATGTCAAGCATTCATTCACAATATAAGCCTCTACAATAGACCCGTTAGGTCAAGCTCTATTACGAACATAACTCTTAAAAGAGCATAAAAACCTAAACAAAATATTAAACATTAACAATTGTTACTAACTAAGTTAATATATATAAATTACCTTTCAATGGGATACATTTATCGAAATTGAACCACTTCATAAAGTTTTGTTTCGTATGATAAGTGAATTGTTAAATGTACCTTAACATCAAAAAATAACGGGGAAATACTAGTTCAAGCTTACATAACATCAAAGCTATGTCTTTTTACCATTTTGTCAAGCTCTTTAATCGGAAGTATTCGCTCAGTTCTTTCAACCTAATGGTCATACTGCTCCAGCTACTACTCCTTTTTTAGGTTACAAGTAACAAAATTAATACCTATAACTATAACTGGCCTCTGAAGTGGGTTGCTATTACTTAAAATAAATTTTACCAAAAAATGTTTGGAAAATTTAGGATTTAGAATTCTGCCCTGCATATCATTGCCAACAAAAAAAGAAGTTAAGTAGTAATTTACTAAGAGTAGAAAGGTCACAATAAACAATAAATATTCACATAATTTTCAAATTAACGAAATTTTAATTTAAAATTAGAATTATGATAATTTATGATTTAAATTAAATATTTTAAATATTGAAATTTACATACGTTTCTAAATCTTTGAGTTAAACTTTTTTATAAAGTTCAAATTACTTTATCTATCAAGATTCGAAAAGTTATTCACTAAATGATGACATTAATACTTGACGTGATCCATCCCTTCTCAATCATTCAGATATCTTTTTCAAAAAATGAAGTAAAGATGATCATACATTCTCCAGATTCTACTGAGAAAAACTGTTCAAAAAGACTTTTCTTCATTCGTTACATAAAGCATAAAGCATTAAGCATAATTGGGAATAAGATGTCAATGGGTTAACGTGGCTCGTGCTCGGTAGGTCGGAATGGGCAGACTCGTAGCTTAGGTTATGGCTCGCTAGATTACAGGTAGGTCAAAGCTATTTATTTTTTAAAGAAAAAAAATTCAAAACAACATCGTTTCAAAAAAAATAAACGGGTCAACTAAACGAGCCTAGCTGTTATTGTCATATCTAATTGGGAAGGACCCATAAAGGTCAATTCAATTCATCCAACTAAAGCCCCCAATATTAGGGGTCAACTCAGGGTAGGTTTTGCTAAGCTCTAATCCAGTCCTAAGTGTTAACTCAATGCTAATCTGTTAAGTGTCAAGTTAGTGTTAATATGTTAAATACCAGGTCAGTGCTAATTTGACAAAATTTATGTTTTTTAGCCTTAAATGTTAAGTCATTTTTAACGTGTTAAGGTTAGATCTATTTTTTTAAAATATATAAAATTTTAATTTATTTATAAATATGAGATTCATCTTATTATGATTTATCTATTTGTCTGTTTATATATTTGACCTTATTTAGTAAACAACTTATCAACTAATTTTTAATTAATTGAAAGATTTTAATTATTTGACAATGTCAAACAATTAATAGATATATTTGATAATCAACTCATTGAGTTGACATTAAATTCAATCAGTTAATTTTGAAAAAGTTCCTTTATGTGAGCGTTTTGGTGTGGAGCTCAATCAGCGGCCTACAAAAAGCTAATTGTATCCCTCAAGTTGAACCCAAAGTTTTTCAATCTGAAAATCATCTTCTGTTTTTTGTTTTCCTTTCTCTGCCTCTTCCCAATCCCAAAAAAGCCACCACTTGCCTTATTGCTTCTCTCTGTTAAGAAACGCTTCAGTTCATTATGACTCTATGCCTAGAACTTTCATGTAATTATTAGTAGCTGAAGCTTTTTTTTTCAATAATTATTAATGTTGACCTATTTTAGGTATGTATCTTTAATTTAAGATTGAAAAAGAAAAAGTATTATTATTATTATTATTATTATTATTATTATTATTATTATTATTATTATTATATGTTCTATATTTTTAATAGATTTATAAATTTAATTTTTATAAAATTAAATATTTAAAATTTAAATAATTATTAAAATATAATATTTAGGTTATTATAAAAAATTTTAAATCATACCCTCATAATTTATTTATACATAAACAATTAATATTAAACAACAAATTTTACTAAACATTTTTAATAAATAATTAATATTATTTATTAGTCAAATTAATTAATATAATCTAGTGCCAACTAATACAATTTGCTCATTACTAAACAAGACTTATGTATCTGTGACCTTGATTCTTGGAAAGGGAGTTCAAACCCTTCGAATGTCATTGCATCCTTGACTTGGTCAGTGGCTCCGTAGATTTTATTGCTACTTGGTCTTTATCTCGCGGTGAAAACATTAGGCTTTAGAGCTACGGTGCTGGTCATAATCATGGCGAGTCCAGAATCTTGGAGGAAGCCTTGATGTCTTGAGCTCTCAACTCTTCCAAATTGTATCCATCTATGGACTTTTACTTGTTCTAACTGTTCACTAAAGTAAGGTGAGTGAGTAAGGACAGATCATATATTTTCGTAAATTACTTCTTATTTTGTTTTATTAAATTTATATAAATATATAAATAAAATTAAATAACACAAAATTAATGGTAAATTTATATAAATATATTTATAGATAAAATTAAATGATATAAAATTGAAATACTGTCGTGTACAGTAAATGATGTCTCTGTCTTATATGAATATATAAATGCCTCCGCTAACTGTACGAAAAGCAATGAAGTGATAATGAATCACATACACCTATGAGGGATACTATGGTCATTATTTTTTAAATAACTACCAAAGGTAGTTAAGATTTTGAATTTAAAACTAAAGAACGAAAAGATAAGAATAAGAAGAAGAAGAAGAAGAAGAAGAAGATCTACAATAAAGTTTTCTTTAACTGGTGGAACTACAACAATAATTCAAGTATGTGATTTTTGTTTTGTATGCATATGCAAAGATCTTGTTTAACATGATATATATGATTATGTTCTATCTTAATTATTCTTACATTAGTATCAGAACTAATTTTTTATATATATGCATGCTAACATCAAGATGTCAAAATCTGTATTAAAATTTGACTATTGATTATTTGTGCATAATTATATGAATCTCTACAAATATCATGAATTTGGATATGCTATGTTTCTTGATATATAACACTAGGCTCATGAGTTATTTGAGTATATTATACAGGATTTTTTTCTTTCTTCTCCTTACTTCTCTCTCTAGAAGTTTTTTTTGTTTTCTGTAATCCAACAACACTCGACCGAATAAGGTTTGAGTTGTCCTTTAGGAGAGAAGCAGTTCCGCTGCCATCAGAAGCCAGAAGAAATTTTAAAAAAAAGGAGGAGAGAATGAATCGCAAAGAAGAGGAGGAAGAAGACCTCTCTTCTTGAAAATAAACAAGAGGCACGTGGCCTCTCAAAAGTTACATGTTTTGTTAAACGAATAAATATAACAAGACAAAGGTTTAACAAATGTTTTTTTCTAATAAAAATTAAACTAATTTGTTTAGTTAAAATAAACTTAGAAATAAGTTTCTAAAACCAACAAAATTACAAATGAGTTTTCTAATTTGTTGAATTAAAATTAGACATATTTTTTCCAATTAAATCAATACTAATTTGTTTAGTTGAAATTAGATAGGAGTTTCATTAGAAATTAGTTTCTAATTAAACCAAGATAAATTGATTAGTTCAATTATAATTTAAATAGAAATAAGTCTCTAATTCAATTTGAATTATTCATATTTGAATATGATTAGATTAGAAATAAGTTTTTAATTGATTAGATATTAATAGCATAATTTGATTAATTCAATAAATTGCTAATAAAATTAAATTGTTTTCATTCTATGAGCACGAGTTCGATATGTGTTAGATAAAATAATTTGTTTATTTTGTGCACTCTTCTGATTCCTTATTTTTTTTCAAGAAGATGCCTATTATTAAGCGGGCATCTAAGCTTATTTGATGTGAGGCATATAAGAGACGTATCGACATCATGTATGTACAGTGAGTTAACATGCGTTTAATGCCTGGAGACTGTCTAACACAACATGTTATTTCAGTTAATAACATTATGCAAGAGTTATACTTTGGAGGTTGTCAACTTATATAAATGTTGAAGTAAAATACATGAATTTGCTTGCAACATTACCTCAACCTTAAGGCGAACTGCTACGAATGCTCTGGAATAATATGCCTAACGAGAAAACTTATAATTTGTTAGCTATGACATTTATTAAAGAGATGAGTAGAAGGAAGTTGATTAAGACTTTGTATCCTATAGGTTTTCCAATGGAAATAGTAAGAGCTATTGTACATCGATCTTCGCGAACTGTGTCACGCGAACTCGTGAACTCATTTCCGTTCAGGGTTCATTACCTATAGATTGTTCGTAAGTTATAACATATTTAATGCAATATGTTGTTTTATAAGAACAAAATCTTGATATTTATGTAATATCTTTACATGTATTTCATATAGGAATTTGTCTAGAGTAAGGTAATTAGGATTCGATTGTTGTATGGATGATGATTGAACACATTAGTGGACTTTTGATTTCATAAGCAATTGTGATCGAATTATTTACTCTATGAACGATTAATATGACATTAACGTGCATATATATTTCTTTCTTATTATAGAAACTTAGTGTTTCAAAATGGCTACTGCTTTAAAGAATATTGTTGCTGAACTCAATAAGAGTGAGAAACTCATTGGTGACAATTATGAAATCTGGAATATGAAAATCCAATATGTGCTGGAGGAGTAAGAGGCTCTTGAGCCATTAAACCTAACCATGGCAGTTCCTAAGGAAGGCACTACGATCCAGCATAGGAGGGACCGTGATGCATATGAATTGTGAAAAAAGAAGATCTCTTTAGCTCACATCATGTTGCTGAGTAGCATGGATAATGATATCATGTGAGAGTTCCGTAAATTCAAAACTGCAAAGGATATGTAGTCCGCATTAGCTACTCAATTTGGAGGTGCTTTAATGACCAAAGTGAGGTCACTTACAATAAAGTTTGATATTTATAAGAAGCACCCAGATGATACAAAGCAAAAGAATCTAAAGCAAATGTCCAACATGGTAAGTGAGTTACGTAATGTTGGTCATGAGCTTTCTGATGAACAATAAGTACAAGCTGTGATTCGTTCACTACCTTAGAGTTGGGAGCATATGAAGATGCACCTAACTCATAATGAGAATATCAAGACAATGGAAGATGCTACGAGTCATCTCATCTTGGAGGAAGAGCATCTTGAAGCTTCAAAGATGTATTCTGAGGCATATGCAGTTAACAATTCCTAGAATCCCACAACAAAATGACGTCGCTGAAAGATGAAATTGGACGCTATTAGAAATGATTACGTCCATGATGACCCAAGCAAATTTACCAATTACCTTTTGGGGTAATGCGTTGCTAACAACTACCTATGTACTTAATCGTATGCCCACGAAATCAGTTATTAGCAAATCATATGAGTTGTGGACTGGTAGGAGACCTGAAATGTCAAATCTCAGACCTTAAGGGTGTGCAGCCTATGTTCATAATCTCTCTCACAAATATGAGAAATTAAGCCCAAGAGGGAGAAAAAGTATTTTTATTAGATACTCAGAACACTCAAAAGGATATGTGTTCATTGGTGAACAAGGTAATGAAGGTGTAACTGAATTTGAATCACGAGATGTAATTTTCTTAGAGAATGATTTTCCCAAGTAAGGAGAAATAGGTAAAGACCTATTGTTATATGAGACACTTGATCAGAATGATTCTGTTATGAAGAATCATGACGAAGAACTTCAACCAAATGGGAGCAATTCCACATAAAGGTTCTCTATGATGACTGATCCGAGTGGGAGCAATCGGATCAATCATGAATTTGTTTATGATGAACCTCGTTTAAGACGAAGTAATCAAGGAATAATTCCCCAACATCGTTTTCAGATTAAGGGAGAAACTAATATGATTGCCTCGCAAGAGGAAGAAGAGCTAAGGAATGTAAATGAGGCTCTTACTAGCCCTGCTAAAGAAGAATGAATAAAAGCAATGAAAGAATAAATGACTTCTTTAAGCTCCAATCAAGTATGGGATTCGGTTGAACTCCCTGAAAGGCACAAAGCAATTGGGAATAAGTGGGTTCTCAAAATAAAGCGAAAAGTTGATGGCAATATCGAAAGATACAAGGCACGTCTTGTAGCAAAAGGATAAACACAACAAGAGGGAATTGATTATGAGGAAACTTTTTCACTTGTTGTGAAGTTTGCTTCAATTTGTTTTATTCTGGCTATAGTAGCTAGTATAGATCTTGAATTACATCAAATGGATGTAAAACTGCTTTTCTCAATGGAGAATTAGAGGAAGAAATCTATATAGAACAACCTGAAGGTTTAATCAAGGCAGGTTAAGAAAATATGGTATATCAATTATTAAAATCAATTTATGGCCTGAAGCAGTCTTTAAGACAAAGGTACATTCGTTTTCATAATGTAATTATTTCGTATGATTTTCAAATGATCGATGAAGACCATTGTGTGTATGTTAAGAGATCCAAAGATAAATTCACGATTTTATCTCTATACGTGAGTAATATATTGATTGCTTGTAATGACTGGGTATTCTTTACGCAAATCAAAGATTAGTTATCATCTAATTTGAAATGAAAAACTTGGGTGAAGCGACATATATTCTTGGAGTCAAGATTTCAAGAGATCCTTTGAAGAGATTGTTATCGCTTTCACAAGCGATGTACATTTAAAGAATTCTTGAATGATTCCGTATGCAAGATTCCAAACCAATTGATAATTCTATTGCTAAAGGTGAAAGCCTTAGTAAGAGAAATTGCCCGTCAACGCCACAAGAACAGGAACAAATGAAGAATGTTCCCTATTCTAGTGCAGTTGGAAGCCTTATGTATGCAATGATGTGTACAAGACCAGATTTTTATTACGCTGTTAGAATGGTGAGCAGATATCAATGAAATCCAGGCCAAGCACATTGGAAAGCAGTAAAGAGAATATTGAGATATCTAAAGGGAACTATGGATTATACATTATGTTATCAAGGCAAAGATCTACGTATACAAGGGTATACAGATGTAGACTGGGGAGGAGATTTAGATAAAAGAAAATCTACCTCAGGATATGTATTCTTACTATACCATGAAGCAATATCATAGAAAAGTAAGAAACAATCTTGCATAGCTTCATCGATTCTTAGTGCATTTAGGAGTCACTAAAAGTAAAATTAATCCAGTGACCATTAACTGTGGTAGTTAAGCTGTAATCGCTTATACTAAAGACCCAAAATTTCATTATAAGACAAAGCACATAGATACTAAGTATAATTATGTGAAAGATATAGTTGCACGAAGAGAAGTGAACGTGAAATATATATATCTACATGAGATATGATGACAAACCCAATGACAAAGTCAAGTTCTAGAGATATATACATTAGGCATATAAAGTCACTAGAACTACGTAGATGTTGACATATATTAATAAACATTTCTCTATGTGTGTTCACTTATTATAATGTAATATTTTGGATATAATGTATAATGAAGAATATATATTTTGTATCATTTGATTCATGAATATATGTGTTTTGCATAAATATATTTTAGGATGAATCACAAATATATGAGACAGATTAGAGATTGCCCCTCTCACACAGGAAATCACCTCTAATGTTTATGCTCACTAGAGATGAGATATGTTTAAAGTTTATTATCTAGGTGATAATTGAGAGCGAGAAATTTAAACCATAAATGTCACAAGGAAATTGATTTAAAGTGATTTAATGATCACTATATCTGTCTTACGTTGTCAGATGTGAGTTGTAAACTTGTTTTGAGTAGATAAGTGAACTCAAGTTAAACATATTTAGTATTTCCATATTTGGCCCGCCAGATCAATAAAATCATGTAAATTTTGCTCTAAACGACGACGTATAAATGTAGAGCTGATAATTGGAGTGTGGTGTGGCAAGCGTAATCTAAACAGACTTGAAAATGATAGGGAAGTTAGTAATTAATTACAGTCACGACTCATTGTTTATCTGGTACAAATACTTGTTAGGATCTCGTAATATTTGTTTCTTTATTTAATACTAAAACTTTAAGATGTATAAAAAAAATTAAATATTGTGAAACATTTTACCTATTTTTATATTACAATTGTTAGCTAAATTAAAATTTAACAATTGTATTTGATAATTTCTAAAACTTTTCTCAAAAAAGAAAAACAAAAAGCTTCTATGATAATTTTATCATTGCTCCTTCCAAAGTCCAAACACGGCGGTGAACATGCAGGAGGATGCTGATCCGAATCCCTACCCCGACCCCGACCCGAATCAACTCATTACACTCAATCTCCAATGGCTTCTTCACCCATCAACACTGGCGCAGCCCTCCGAAAACCCTGAAAATGGAGGATCCCCACCCCAATTCCAAGCGACCCATGTGCCCATCTTGCTCCAAACCCTCACGCCTCTGCCTCTGCACTCGGATTCGGAACCCTGCTCTTGAAAACAGGGTCAGTGTTACCATTCTTCAACACATTCTTGAGAGCAAACACCCTCTCAATTCTTCCAGGATAGCGAAACTAGGACTTCGATACGTTTCTGTAACTACGGTAACTGACGTTAACGTTGATGCCCGGTACCTTTTCTGGTTGCTTGAGCCTGTTCTTGATTCGGATTGGGGTCGAGCTGGTTGTGGTTGTGAAGTTGGAGAAAAAATTGAGGATGTTGGCGGATTGAGTTCTGATGCGGAGGATACGGGTTTGATTCAATTTGAAGGACATTTGAGGGTTTCAAAAGGTGGAAGCAGCAGCCTGGACGAGTCTAAGGGAGGTGCTGTTGTGGAAAATGTAGATGAATTGGTGATTTATGGCTCAGTATTGGAGGGGGGAAATGGGTTGGTAACCAATATGCAGAGGTTGAGTGGAAATTATTTGTTTCCTAAGGATAAGCCTACAGTATCAGACGAAGCAGTATGGGGTGACAAAATTGAGGTACAAAATGCAATGCAAGGTATTGAAGAAGCCGTGATGAGTGTTACGATTGGGAAGCATGGGGTGATAAAAGACCTTGACAGTATATGGAGTCTTCCAACTCAGTGGAAAAAGCGTGAAAAGTTAGATAAGATTTTGTCCTCTCAAATGGCTATGGATGCTTTGGGAAGGGGTTTATTGTGAAAAAGGTGCAAAAAAGAGGGATGTTGAGAGGAAGCGTAGGTCTGGAATTGGAAGAGTGCAATGAGTTTGAAGTTGTGGTTCCTCCAGGGTCAGTTCTTCTGTTTCCTAGTGAGAAAGCGGTTGGGGTTGGGGAGTTGAAAGATATGAACATTGAAGTGAAGAATTTGATTGTTCTGGATGGAACATGGGCAAAGGCTAGGAGAATGTATGAAGAGAATCCATGGTTGAGGCTATTGCCTCATTTGAGGTTGGATTTGGAGAAACACAGCTTGTACAGTGAAGTTAGGCAGCAGCCAAAAGCTGGTTATTTGTCTACCATTGAGAGCATAGTGAATGCATTGAAAGCCCTTGGGGACAATTCAGAGGGATTGGATAATCTCTTGGATGTTTTTGGGTCTATGGTTGCTGATCAAAGGCGATGTAAAGAGGAGAGACTACACAAACTGTCTTCTGGATGACCTGAATAGTGGACACTATCCTTTTTTGTTTTTTTCTTTTGTAGGAAATTCTTTCAGCTCACATGCTATCAGGTCCTCTTTTAACTTAATGTAGCCCAATAGAGGAGTTGAGTTGCCTTCAACAATGAAACAAAAGAAACAGCTGTTAGTTATGTTTTTCTGTTGGAATAGAAGATTTACGTAACATTCTTCCAGATCGGAAACAAAAGATCTGGAGAATAAGCCTGGCCACTCTTATAGTTCCAGGGTGAGGTTCTTAAGTTGTCGGAGGTTCAGACTCGCATACTCAGCTTCGTTGTTGGTTGCAGTCGAGAGTTTCTTTCACAAAAATGCATATATACATAATATACTCATGTCATCAACACGGACGTGGACTTTTTTTTTTTTCTTCTTCCTATTCAAAGAACGTGATACCTTTAATTACCCATTTTAGAGCATGTAATGAATACCGCAAGAGAGCTTCAGCTGGATTTAAAGTCAATTTCGTTCTGTTTTAATTAATTGAGTTTCAGGTAGAATTCAAATTTTATTTTTAAGTTTCGTCATTTTCCTTCTATCTTTTCATATATAACTAAAAAAAGAAAAACATTTCCAAGAATTTGAGGTCTCAAAAGAAAATTGCCTAAACTCAATAATACCGAGAAAATGAAGTGATACGTATAAGTCTTGAAGAATGTAGAGGATTGAGGTAGGAATAGGATGGCGTATGATGCAACATGAATCTCTAATGATAAATAAGATGAGCATTAGCATTTGAATAAGAGCACATAAATTTGTTGTTTTACAAGTGATACATAAATTTGTTGTTTTAACAAGTGATTTAAACTGAAGTTTAAGCCCTTCTCGAAAAGACCATGCGGCTAAGATTCTAAGAGATGTAACTTGCAGTGGAAAAGAATTCTAAAATATTTTCT
>JAOQMS010000005.1:24524229-24550899 GCA_027563885.1 Erythroxylum longipes | reverse complement strand
AAGGATTAATATGAGATATTGATTCTTATATGGGCATAATTGGTATTTAGTTAGAATTATTTGTAATTCTAATTAAATTTTAATTGAAATTAAAATTTAATTTTAATTAAATTACTAAACTGTCCAAAACTTATTATAAATAGGCTTAAGCTCTATAGAGCTAGTACTTCATGCTTAACCCTCTTTGTAAAAGTTACAGAGTTCTCTCAACCTGTTCTGTGGATACCGTTAGAGGCTGGACACTTGTAAGGCTACAGTGGTTGAGACGGATTAGTTTCAGAAACGGTTCGAGGGATGCATCAAGATAAAAATCAAGCTTCGGAATAAGGTACGAATTAAATTTCCACTTTATTTTGATTCATGTTAATCATTTTATAGAATTAAATAGATCTTGGTTTTCGGGAAATCAAAAGTCACGAAAAAATTTCGTGATTATTCCGCTGTGGTTCGGATCAGATCCGGACCCAGTTTCCCAACAGATAGGTGAAAGGCAATTCTTGGACCTACATGCTGGAAATTTGTTAAAGCATAGATGTTTTAGATACTCCAATAGAGAGTAACAACTTACTCTTCTCCAAATTAATTCTCAAGCAAGACATATATAGAGAATTGATCATGATTTTCAAAGACTAGGGATTCTTTCCATAAAAAAAAAGAGATCATCTGAATATTCTAAGAAAAAAGGGATTCAATTCCCTACATTTATAATGTTACCTAAATTCTCTTGAGTTGGAAATGTGCTTCTAAGTCAATCTGATTAGGACTTCTATGGCAATTATGACCAAGAAGGGAGACAGTGGATCTCCCTGCTTGATACCTATAGCTCCTTTTATGATTGTGTAGGTTCTCCATTGATCAAGGCATAGTAGGAGGTGGTAGAGATTAAAGATCTGATCTAAGAGACAAATAAGTCTAAAAATTGAATGCTTTGAGACAATTTAGGGGGAATTCCATTCCAAAGAATCAAAAGTTTTATAGAGATCAATTTTCATAGATCACCTTCTAATGGTAGGATTAGTATATTAATCTTTAAATAAATCCTAATATAGTAATAGTTTGTCCCTCATTTTCCTACCATCAATTAAAGGTCTCTGAAAATTGTTGATGATAGGTGTGGATATTTTTTTAGCCTTCTCACTAGAATTTTTTCCATTACTATTTAGACCATATTGCAACAAGATATATGTCAAAAGTCATGTAGAGATGTAGGGTTATCCTTCTTAAGTGTAATAGCCCTAGACTACCCGCCCACAGATATTGTTCGCTTTGGGACTTGGCCCAGCCAAGCCCTCATGGTTTTACTCTTCTTGCACACTCACTCGGGAAAACGGGTCTTTGAGGGCAAAGTTTCCATAACCTTATAAGGCCTACTTCGTTCCCCTCTCCAATCAATATGGTAATCTAACATTCCACCCCCTTGGAGGCTTAGCGTCCTTACTAGTCTACAGGCCTGGATTCACCCCCTTGAAGGCCCAGCATCTTTGCTAGCACACAGGCCTGAATCCACCCCCTTGGAGGCCCAGCGTCCTTTCTAACATATCGGTTCGGGTACTGGCTCTGATACCATTGTAAAAATGTTAGATTCCCATATCGATTGGAGAGGGGAATGAAGTATGCTTTATAAGGGTATGGATACCTCTCCATCACAGACACGTTTTTCCAAGCGAGTGTGCGTGAAGAGAAAAACTGTGAGGGCTTGGCTGGGCCAAGGCCCAAAGTGGACAATATCTATGAGCGGGTGGTCTAGGGCTGTTACAATGGTATCAGAGCCAGTATCCAAACCAATATGTCAGCAAAGACACTGGGCCTCTAAGGGGGTGGATCCAGGCCTGTATGTCAGCAAGGACACTGGGACTTCAAGGGGGGTGAATCCAGGTCTGTGGGCTAGCAAGGACGCTAGGCCTCCAAAGGGGTAGAATGTTATATTCCTATATCGATTGGAGAGGGGAACGAAGTAGGCCTTATAAGGCTATAGAAACCTCTCCCTTGAAGACGCGTTTTCCTGAGTGAGTGTGCAGGAAGAGTAAAACCATGAGAGCTTGGTTGGGCTGAGGCCCAAAGCGGACAATATCTGTGGGTGGGTGGTCTAAGGCTGTTACAATGGAATCAAAGCCAGTACCCGAACTGATATGTCAGCAAGGACACTGGGCCTCCAAGCGGGGTGAATCCAGGCCTGTGGGCTAGCGACGACGCTAAGCCTCTAAGGGGGTGGAATGTTAGATTCCCATATTGATTGGAGAGAGGAATGAAGTAGGCCTTATAAGGCTATGGAAACCTCTCCCTCATAGATGTGTTTTCTCGAGAGAGTGTGCGGGAAGAGCAAAACCGTAAGGGCTTGGCTGGACCAAGGCCCAAAGTGAACAATATTTGTGGGCGGGTGGTCTAGGGCTATAATAATGGTATCAGAGCCAGTACTTGGGCCTATGTGCCAGCAAGGACATTGGGCCTTTAAGGGGTTGGATCTAAGCATATGGGCCAGCGAGGACACTGGGCAGATTCCCATATCGGTTAGAGAGGGGAACGAAATACACCTTATAAGGGTATGAAAACCTTTCCCCTAAAGATGCGTTTTCCCGAACGAGTGTGCGGGAAGAGAAAAACCGTGAGGGCTTAGTTGGGCCAAAGCCCAAAGCAGACAATATCTGTAAGCGGGGTGGTCTGGGCTGTTACATTAAGAATCAAACATATGTAGGTTCTGTTCAACTGCTTGAGCATTCTAGTTGCTGATGAATTCCTATACATAATCGACTACTACACCTCTTATTATGTAGTTGCTGATAAATTCCTATACATAATCGACTACTACACTTCTTATTATGTCCTAAGTATTTTGGACAAAAACATGAATTTAAGCCATTTGTCCAAGTGCCTTATCTGGTTAGAAGTTGAACATCACTATTTTGATTTCTTTAGGTGTAATTACCCTGGTAAGCAATAAGTAGGAATTTGCCTCAAGTATAGAGTGTATATATACTTAGATTAACTGGACTGAAGAAAAGTAAAGGATGTAGTACCAAAGGGCAATGTTTTAAAAACTGAATTGGGCCAGCAGTTCATATTAACCAGCTAGTTGTCCATTTTAGTTTCATTTAATAACCTGTATATATAAAAATTATCCAGTTTATTAAAGAACCAACTGGTTTATTAGTGAACTGATTGAACTATTCACCTAAACTTTAGATTTCAGAAATCAAAACTTAAAACTCTCTTCACCTTTACTCTTTACTCTTCACCATCTTCTCTTCGCATATCTCATCACTTTAATAGATGCACATAAATAAATATGATACTTGTGGGTAACGCATAGTTTCAGAAATCAAGCTATATTGACTCTCCTTGGGTAGTTAATATGAATCCAATGGCCGAGGAGTTATGTCCTTAAATGTGCATAGCTGGTCTAAGATAACGAGCTTGTTAAAGCAACTTTGATCTCTTACTTCCTTTGTGACTAAGCACTGTGATCGAAGGAATTGTCTCTACATCAGACTAAGAAGGACTTCTTGAAGTTTTCGAAGATTGTTTTCATTTCAAAGGGGTTTGTGATGTTTGTTTGAGTTTAAAATGTGATCTTTCATTCTTTCTTGAAATTATTGCTTCTCTTGTTGGTCTGTCTCTCGGAGTTGTAGTGGTTGTCGGGATGAGTTTCTTCATAATGCAATGATCATTACGATTTGGACTCTCTTTTAGAGCTACAGTGGCGGAGCTTCAAACTGTAATGGTTCTCTATGCTATTTCTAGAAATGATTGAAGTATCCAATATAGAGTAGACAGACGTGGAAAGCCATCATAGGTGTTTAAATAGTCTAAAGGAGAAGAACATTCTATTAACGCCATTTATTAGAGAATACTGTTGCTTTCTTTCACTGGGAATAGGGATAACGACTAACATATCTCTCGAGTGCAAGGTACTGCTCATTTTCCATTTTGGTGTTTCTAATGTTAACTTGTTGGAGAGGATGAGAGAAGAATACATTATAGGTTCGTATGAGTTATTAGAACTAGATGGATGGAGGAGCAAAAAATTTGAGAGTTGATAAATGGTTTTAGAGTGAAATGCTTATTCTAGTTGTCAATCCATGTTTCTATAGAGTTTGGGTTTGTTCAATTTACTGTGTTATTCTAGGTTTCAACATGTTAAGAGATAACATATAAGTATAAGGCAGTCAATAGCTTCATCTACAATAGTACCAACTATAGGAAATTTCTTCTTTATTCATATTTATTGATTAATTAGTTTTATATAACAGTTGAACTTTATTTCATTTTAATCTCTACTTTTGATAGTTGTTGTATATATACCTTACTGAAGTATTCAATTTGTTAACCTAAAACATCAAAATTGAAAACTACACTTACAATATTTCCGCAAGATAGCACTTGACTATTTGAAGTAGAGCAAACCTATAAGAGTTTGGTAATTACTAGATCAACGTTTAGTAAGCGAGTTTGATTTGATTTCATTTACCATTGTGTTGTTGGTCTTCTGTGGTTATGTTTGGTCATTTGTGTGTCTTAATAAGTTTTGACAATGATTGTATTAGAAAACATGACCATAAAATTGATTCTTGTAATTTTAACTTTTCTGTTTCATAACGGCGGTATTTACTTTCAAGTTATCTATGCTAATATCTAAGCATTAAATCTAATCCATTTGTATACTTCCCCTAATTGTGTTTGTTTAGGGTAGTTAAATTTTTTTTTGTAGGAGTGAAACTTCAGTTTTAGGAACATCATTTAAAGAGACTAAATATGATTTGAAAAGTATTCCTTATAGACTTCCTTTGAAGTTTTATATTAACAAATAGCCAAATTTTATAGGGTTGGAAATATTAAGATTTAAAGACACCCTTTTAATAATTTCCCAGTAAAAAAATGAACTCACTTGTTAGTATATGACAAGAAGAGTGCAATGATAAGAGATCTTAAAACAACACTAAATATTTGAAATGCAATCATTCTAATTTTTTTTTTGCTCACTCTAAGCTTGAGTGATTATTGTACTTCCATACTGACAAAACCTTTTCTAAAACAAAGACAAGCTATGAGATACAAACAAACATACCAACAACTTAACTTGAAGTATATATATAATTCTAATAATCTCTAGTTTTAGAAAATGAGAGAGAGTTTTCATCATCTTGTCTTTACTTTGCCAGGCCTATATTTACAATTTACCTTAGTTAATATGACAAGGTTAAAAAATTATTGAAAAAGGGTATCCTATAGAATGATTTTATTCTTGTGACTACCACTCTCTATTATAATTGATGATGAGAATTATTAAGTAGGAGACTTTTACCTTAAGGATGGTGTACCCAATTATTTTATTGTACCTTTTACGTTAAATCATAATAGAGAACATGAAATTATGAGAAAAATATTTAATGAATATAACATCCTCTACTTATGGTAAGTCCAATCCAACATAGAATTATTTTTCTTCTTCTCAAGCATCTGATGGGAATATCTAATATAACTATATGTTTTGTAGTAGAATATTTAAAAGGGAGGAATTTATAGAATGAAATAACATCTTGTCGGTCCAATTCTAATGTATCAAGAAAGTAGGATTTAAAAATCGAAGTTTTTAGGAAACCAGCTCAAATAAATTTTTAGAACCTTGGTTATTATGGCTATAAGTTACAAATTTTTAAAAAAGAGGAAAAAGGAACAAATCCAAAACAATTTAAATTTTCGTAATATGCTTATTATGCCCTCTTAAATTGTGTTATTGCATCGTATTAAAAGAAAATTGTATTATATGTTATGTCAGTGCATCTAAAAATGTATAGTGTTTTGTAAATGAAATGTTATTTAGTTTAATATCAAACTATTTTAAAATAATTTAAGGATTTAAAGTTTATAATTGATCGTATTATTTTCTCATAATTTGATGCATGTCAACCTTGAACTCTTTTTTTATAATAAAAGGTAATTCATTGAATGAAAGTAATGGTAATACAAAGTGGATCAAAGAGCCAACATAGAGTTGCTAGGAGATGAACTCCAAATCAAACATTCTTGGGATCAACTATTACAAGAAATTGAGTAATTATAATGCTACTAGATAGGAGATGAAATGCTAATTTTCTAACTTCAGATTGTCTTCAGAATAGCTTAGGAAAATTTCCATTCCATGAGAACTTTATTGCTAAATTTGTGCTTGCATTTATATAAGTGGATATGCATTCTGATTTTGTTGATGGATCTCCTTAAAAGTTCTTGTAATGATATGGCGATGGATTTAAAAGTTCTATTGTTCCTTTCATTCCAAATATTAGTAACCATGTAAGCAAGAGCTATGATAACTAGCCATCGATCTCCTTCATGCATATGCTTGATTTGAGTACTCCAAACTCTAATATCAGACTAAGCAATTGGAGGATTGTTTATCCCACAAGAAGCCATTATGGATTTCCATATTAAAACAAGAGAAGAACAGATCGTTATGAGATTCAACTTAAGCATTGCACAGAGAAAACCAGTTTGGGATTTCCAAATATATTCCAATTCTATCCATTATAGCTAGTTTTAGTTTGAATTCTTGCCATAGAGTGTTTATGCCTCAGGTTCATGTTCTTACACCATACCACATGGTGCTAGGGAACTTGGGGATGTTCTTCTCTACAAATAAGTCTGACTAACATGGTAAAGAATTAACTAGAAGGTTCAAGCTTTTACATGATCTTGTCTTCCTACCCTGTTAATCTGAAATTGGATAATAGTTGGATTAGAGTTGAGCTGTAGTTCCTATTAAAGCTTTGCTTCAGAATTGCCAATCTAAGAGTAACATTGACACTTCCATATATGTGATTTTTGAGAACTTTCACTCCTGTCCATTACTAAAAATAAAGATCCAAATTCTTATTTCATCATATGTACAAAATATTTCCAATTTGCTCTTTACAATAACATGTTTTAAGGCTAAAAGGCTTGCTCTTACTTACCATCGAATTCTTATTTCTTCCAAAGGCCTTCTTTCAATGAGTTATAATCTTTATTAGAGAGAATACAAAGAATATAAAGTTTGTGTAATAAGAAACCACCTATTATTAGAAGAGTGTAACTGATCAATTTAGTAGTACATAGTCTACATATTTATAAGTCTTCACATGTTGTACTTCTTACAAACATTATGAAGAAAATAAAAAAATTAATGAGGAAATTCTTCTAATTATGTGATAACATAAGAGATGCTTTAACAAAGATAAAATGGAGTAATCATTGTATACTAAAGAAAGAGAGAGGGATTGAAATAATCCTTATTAGAGTCACAAACAAGGTTTTTATGATCAAAGTTAAGTGGATTCATATATACTACTTAAGCAATGCTAATTTCTAGTACATTTAACCTAACTCCTCATGGTTTATGGTTAATATTCTAAAGAAAAAAGTTATATTAAAGTTTAAGAGCAACATAGGCAATAGCGAATCAACAATGTTTTATCTTAATAAGTGGATGCGATTGGGGTCTTTAAGCAAATTTGTAGAACTTTATCCCTTGAGAGTAATGTAATAGAAAATGCAATGATAAATAAGGTACTAAATAACACCTTGACCCATTAGGGACAAGTGCCATGAATAAATAATATTGATCATATCCTTAAATTCAATCTCATTCATAACTTGGAGAACATCTTCTAATAATGTAAACATTAATTAGGTTTGCTAATGCTTAGTGTAGGGATTTGTTGAATAATCATTCCCCCAAAAAGATTTGGCACTATCTAGTGTGGATGAAGTAGGCCAACCCTTAAACCTTATTCATTTTTATGGTTTTTAATATGATAAAATTAAACACTACAGATAGGTTAAGGAGCTTATTAAATCTCCATACTACTTTTATGCTTTATGATGAAGAAAAATAATCTATTGCTTGTCTTTTCTTTAAGTGTAGGTATTTATCCTACATTTATAATTAGATTTAGATGCTTTGTCACTTGTCTTCTCTAGGCTCTAGCTTGTAAGATTTGATTTGGTTTTTGCAAAATAATAATAAATAAAAAGGTGAGTTACTGGTGCTTAATATTGCCTTTGGTAACACAGTATATGCCTTATGGAATGAAAGAAATAAGAATAGATTTAAAAAAACGATCAAGAGAACATTATTTTATTGGTATTGACAAGATTTACAACGACGCAAATTTCAGCTCTTCAAATCCATCTAATAAATAATAAATTTTTAGTGATCAAGTGATGCTTTCCTATTAATGATTAGAGAGCTATAGCTTAAGCCCAAAACATGCTTAAGGAACTATCTCCTAGAGGATAGTTGCTGAAATGTTCATTGAAGATATAATGAATCATATTAATCTTATATAAAAGTTGGAGTATTATACAGTTAGAGAAGTGCTCTAATGACAATCTCCTTTAACCCTTATTGTACAAATCCTTATGATTAATAAGAAGGAATTTTTCGTTAATTTGATGTTCATGTTCTTTATGAATTAATAATGATCTTAAATCGAATTAATGAAGTCCTTGATACATTACATAGCATGAAGGAAATCATGATAAGATCATGATAATGAGATTCCTAGTATGTATAATTATATTAGTATCTAAATTATCCCTAGTTATAGGAATAATAAGATATGACATTATTAATCTGGACAGACTAGAACATGTTATACTCCTTGATTGGATCAAGAAGTAGATCTCATAAGCTGTAAGCATAAGTTATTTAGAGTTAACATGTGGATGCTTACTAAGAGTAATAAGTACATTGGATGACCTACTTTGAGATAATCATATGGAAAATCTATTCTAATGATAGTCTCATCATAATAATGATGCAAATATCCTTAGAATTGAGATGCTCAAGGATATCTTGGATACTGATCATGTACTTTAACTCCATTCCTCATTTCCTCTCAAAAGTTGCTCAGAGGGTGGTGATTGGGTACAGCTTGAGGCATTCGAAGGTAATTGAGTAGCCAACAAAGGATTCACCACTCTAGTAGAAGGAGATGATAACCCAAGGCCTCTTATCAGGGTCATTACTCAGGAATCACTGGCCAGAGTGGAAATGTCATAAAGATAGTTTTCAGCGACATATCCAATTGAGTAATGAGCCTCGGGGACAAGAACTAACATCACTTGGGATAGGCGTGCCTAGTTAGTCTAGTGGGAGTTAACACTTTAACCATATTCTGAAACAAGTAGGGTATAGATGGTGAAAGGATGAATTGCATGGGAACATTGTCTATGAAAGGGTCGTAGTTAAACCACTATATTTTTGGTTAATTTGGGGGTTATGATGTGTTGCTAAATACCGCTCATGATTTGCTTGAATTAAATGTTAATTCAGGTTGCCAGTATAATGAGGAACTTAATGGATCACACGCATTGGAGATGCAAAGAATAAGTAAAATGGTTTTGGATGGGGATCCAAGATATGAGAGATGAATGACTAAGCTATACAAGTGTGGTAGTTTAGGGTCATTTGATTGTGAATCAGATGACACACGTAAATCTTGCTTATTAAGCAAGATGAAAAAAATTATCTTTTCAAGAAGGGGTGAACACTTTCATGCATATTAAGAGGGATCAATGGCCATTTAATTCCCACTAAATTTCTCCATTGATTTTGGGATTAAAGGAAGGCCAGAGGGTGTAAAAACTCCAATTTTCGTGCAATGTGAAAAATAGAGAGACATTTGGTGAAGTGCTTATCATCTTCTCTCACTCTCTACAAACATTCTCTCAAGAACACACATCAATAGCTATCACTTTTGTGTTTGCTCTACCATTTCCTTAGAGGTTTCCTTCTTCTATTTTCGTGTGGACTAAGATTGATACAATCTAGCTTGGTTGTTGTGGTTTACGACAACCCGACGTGGGAAAGGTACACACATCTTATTCGTGTTTTGATTTACTACATCTAATGACACATGTTTGATTCTATATTTTTTTAGTTTTGTTTTATTTTCCACTTTCTATGTTTTGATTTTTGATGCATGTGATGCATAATCAAAACCCTTCAGTGATATCAGAGAAAGGTTTGTGCCTATTAGATGTAGTTTCATTACATATGCAATAGGATTGGATGGTTATGACAGCTTAGGATTTGTTGTGTAAAATCCGAAATTAAATTGTAAAACGTTGTTTTCATGATTTTCATTCACTGATCTGCTCATGATATGTTTATAGATGATTTTAGTGATTGAACATTAATTTTAATGTGATTAAAATATTTATTTTTGAATTTTATACAACATGCATGAAAACAGTTTTCCTGTAGAACATATGATGTTAGTTGGCTAAATTATTAAGGATGAACATGTTTTCCTTGGAATTTGAATTTGGAAAATTTATTTAAACATATTTAGAATGTGCTTAATCATTTGTATTTTTTTCTAGAATTAATTAAAAATTTATAATTAAAATTTTCAAACAGCACACAGATCTGGTCGGTTTTGTTGAAATTGATGGAACTGTTTTGTTTGATAATTTTGTATGTGTATGTTTCAGTTTCAGAACCTTAAAAATATTTTTATATGATAAAAACATGTTATTTTGATGTCTCGTGCATTCCCAAAATGAATTTTCTCAAAATTAGATTTTCGGAAATATTTTAGATGTCAAATTTGTCATTTTATGTGTCTAGGTGTAGTTTGGAATATCTTGATGATTTTGGATGATTCCAAAATTATT
Source organism: Erythroxylum longipes (assembly GCA_027563885.1). Lineage (NCBI taxonomy): Eukaryota > Viridiplantae > Streptophyta > Magnoliopsida > Malpighiales > Erythroxylaceae > Erythroxylum > Erythroxylum longipes. The sequence goes on along the minus strand of JAOQMS010000005.1, from coordinate 24,540,243 downwards.
TTGATGAACTTGAAGTGAACTAAAGATACATGTAATGATGATTTGATGTTTCAAAATTTTTGGAAAATTTTGGAAATTAATTTTGAATTATTTTAAGTAAAGCATAGAATTTTGTAGTATGACTAGAAAGTGGCATGTGTGACAATTAAAGTGTTTAATTTTGACATCAAATAAGTATTTTAAGGTGAGTTAATTTTGTACTAATCGCTGGAAAATTGGAGTTTAATTTAATCTAATTAATATTAAATTCCAAATTGAAAATGACATGCAAAATTAAAATTTAACCAAGATTAGAAATTCGATTTAAGAGTTGAATCGACTAGGATCCATAACTTGTCATATCCAAAATTTATATTTGTTATTTGATGCATTAGAGAATGCATGCTAGGATTTTGTGTGGGCTTGCATGATGGATGATTATAGACTTAAGTCCGATTTGATTGAGGTGTCTATATCATTTCATATAGTTATAGTAACTATATATATGTTATATATAAGACCATCCTAGTTAGATGAGACCTAAGTAGAAACCTCTCACTTAGAATGTTAAAACTAACGACTTCAATTAATATGGTGAGAACTAGAGTTCTTTTAGAGTTAGGGTTGTTGGGTAAACCCAAGCCCAGTCTACACAAATATGTTCGAACTGTGGAAATAGAGTTTTCAAACTAATGGGTTAGTTTTAACTAAAATTGTTGATTTGTTGGGCAAACCTAATGTCAACGTGGACAGAGGCAAAGTTGGGTAGTGTACATGAGATGTACATACATCAAGAGTTGATAGCCCAATCTATGTGGACACATCAATAGTTGATAGCACTAGATTCGATAGTTGCATTATAAATGTAATTGGTATGACTTATTGGGCAAACTCAAGATCATTCCTCGAGATATTGGATATTGACCCACTATGAGAACTTATATACAAGTTCTCTCGAATTCATATTGAGGGTTATGGATTTGTGAGAAAATAGTGGGAGCCATAATACGTGTTAGTTAAGTCCTAATTGATATGCATTTACATACAGTCTAACACCATCTCTCTTTGACATTTAGGTTGCCAAAATCGACACTATGACAACTAGTATGAACTTATGCTCACTGATAGAAGCCAAGAAGTTAATTGAGCCAAATTGCTTAGACTAGTTTAGGAATTTAAGAATAGTTCACAAATCAAAAAAATTAAGCTACTTCTTATACAAATCACTTCTCGATCCCCCTATTGCTGATGCTTCTGATAGGGATCAGAAGGTATATAGAAAGCATCTCAATGATAGTGAAATGGCTTGCTGCATCATGCTAGCAACTATATCACTAGAGTTGCAAAAGAAACATGAGGCTATGGATGCTCATACCATAGTATATCATCTGAGGGAGCTATTTGATGAGTAAGAAAGGTCCAAAAGGTTTAAGACCTCGAGATTGCTCTTCTGCTTCAAGATGGATAAGGGGACATCTTTAGTGCAGTATGCACTGAAGATGAATGGCTACATTGAGAGGTTGGCCTCCTTGGGTTTCTTGATGGATCATGCATTAAATATAGACTTAGTTATAACTAGTTTGACTAATTGTTATTCATAATTTGTGCTTAACTATAGATAAACCACATATCCACCATAATTCATGAATTGATTAACTTGCTTAAAACAGTTGAGCCATCTGTCAGGAAGGACATTAAGGCTATGATTCTGGTGGATTCTTTTGGTTCGAGGAAGAAGAACCAAAAGAAAAAGAAGTTCACAAGGCTTAAGGGATGTGCGGCCAAGAAGAAAGCTAAGGAGACTACCCTTAAAGGAACATGATTCCACTATGGTAAGGATGGCCATTAGAAGAGGAATTTTAAGGCCTATCTGGAGTCACTGAAGTAAAAAAAGGCATCAGATGCTCCATCTATTTCAAGTATGTTTGTTATTGATATTTATATTGATTTTACTAGTAATATATGGGTATGGTATACCGGATTTGGCTCACACATATGTACTGATATGAAGAGCCTAAAAAATGGTAGACAACTCAACAAGAGAGAGTCAGACCTGCACGTGGGCAATGGAACAAGAGTTGTTGCATTAACAGTTGGAACTTATGTATTGACACTCCTTAGTGGGTTTGTAATAGAATTGGATGATTGTTTTTATATACCTTGATTGACTAAGAATATTATTTCAGTTTCTAGTCTTAATAAAGTTGGTTTCCATTTAAATTTTAGTAACAATGGTTGTTCTATTAACTTGAATGGAATGCTTTATGATATAGGTACATTATGCAATAGGATATACATATTAGATATGTCTAATCCAGTTTTAAATATCAATAATAATAAAAGACAAAAATGAGATAATATGAAATCATCGTACTTGTGGCATTGTCGCTTTAGCCATGTAAGTGAGAGATGCATGACTAAACTACACATTTGTGATAGTTTAGGGTCATTTGATTTTTACTTATATGACACATGTGAATCTTGCTTATTAGGCAAGATGACAAAGTTATCCTTTAAGGGAAGGGGTGAACGAACTACTGGGCTATTAAACTTAATACATTCAAATGTGTGTGGTCCGATGTCCATACATTCCAAAGGTGGTTTCATATACTTCATTACCTTTATCGATGATTATTCATGATATAGGTATGTGTATCTTTAGAGATACAAATATGAGGTTTTTCAAAAGTTCAAAGAATTTAGAAATGAAGTAGAGAAACAGCTAGGTAGAAGTATTAAAACACTTCGATCAGATCGAGGTGGTGAATACTTAAGCTAAGAATTTCTAAATTATCTCAAAGATAATGGGATATTATCCTAGTACACTCCACTTTACACGTTGCAACATAATGGTATGGAAAAAAGGAGAAACCGAGTGAGCTCAATGATAGGCTTAGCAGATCTGCCAAAATTATTTTAGGGATATGCACTCGAGCTTGCTATTTATGTGTTAAACAGAGTTCCTTTAAAGTCAGTTGATGTTACTTCATATGATATATGGACTAACCAGAAACCTTATCTTTCTTACATGAAAGTTTGGGGTTGTCCAGCTTATATGAAGCGGATTCAATTAGATAAGTTAAAAGCTAAATCTGACAAGTGTCTATTTGTAGGATATCCTAAAAAAACAATAGGATATCAGTTCTATAATATTTTGGAACAAAAAGTTTCTTTTATAAAGCATGCCATCTTTTTAGAGAAATAGTTTCTTCTAAAAGAAGACAGTGGGAGAAAGATTGAACTTGTGGAAGTTTAAGATGCTTAAATAGATGCAGATCAATTGCCTAAACCCAAGACTGTTGTTTAGAATGATGAAACAATAGTTTAACCTTTTGACAGATAAGAAGTTTGTACGTCAAGTACGATACGTCATGTTCCAGAGAGATTTGGATTTCTCATAAATGAACATAATGATGTATTGCTCATAGAAGACAATGAGCCTACTACTTATGTAGAAGTTCTGAAGGGTTCAGAATCTGACAAATGGCTTGAAGCCATTAAATTTATAATGGATTACATGTATGAAAACCAAATATGGACTTTGGTTGACCCACCCAAAGGAATAAAACCCATAAGGTGCAAATGGGTTTTCAAGAAGAAAATTGATATGGAGGGTAATGTAGTTACCTATAAAGCTAGGTTTGTAGCTAAAGGTTATCGTCAAAAACAAGGAGTTGACTATGACAAAACATTTAGCCTGATAGCCTTGCTTAAATCCATTAGAATACTCCTGGCCATTGTTGCTCATTATGATTATGAGATATGGAAAATGGATGTGAAAACAAGTTTCCTTAATGGAAACCTAACTGAGGATGTATACATGACTCAATCTGATGGTTTCATATCCAAAGATGGTGACAAGGTATGTAAGCTTCAAAAATGTATTTATGGATTGAAGTAAGCATCTAGGAGTTGGAATATCTGATTTGATAAGACAATCAAAGAGTTTAGTTTCTTATAAAATCCAGATGAACCTTGTATGCATAAGAAGGTTAGTAGGAGTGTAATTGTATTCCTTGTGTTGTATGTAGATAACATACTAATAATAGGAAACGATGTCTCAGCTTTACAATCACTCAAGATTTGGTTGTACAAGAATTTATCCATAAAAGACCTTGATAAAGCAACTTATATTTTGGGGATAAGAATCTATAGAGATTGGTATAAGAAGTTTCTTAGTCTTTCTCAGTCTACATAAATAGACAAGATACTAAAGAGGTTTAGCATGAAGCAGTCCAAGAGATGTTATCTTCCCATAACATATAGGATTACACCTCAAAATCTATATGTCCAAAGACACAAGATTAGAGGGATTATATGAATTTGATTACTTATGCTTCGGCTATAGGATCAATAATTTATGCTATGTTATTTACGAAACTCGATGTATCATATTCTCTAAGTGTTACGAGTAGATACTAGTCGGATCTGGTCATTGGGTGGTTGTCAAGAATATCCTTAAGTACTTGAGAAGAATTAAGCATGTATTCTTGGTATATGGAGAAGGAGATCTTGTTATAAGCGGATATACAGATGCCAGTTTCCAATCTGATAGGGATGACTCTAGATCCCATTCAGGATATATTTTCACACTGAATGGTGGAGCAATTAGTTGAAAGAGTTCCAAATAAGAACAGATTCAATAACTAAAGTAGAGTACATTGTTGCTTTAGAAGTAACAAAAGGAAAAGTTTGGATCAAGAAGTTCATCATGGAACTTGGAGTGGTTCGTAGCATTGTTAATCTAGTACAGTTGCATTGTGACAACAATGGTGCCATAATGCAAGCAAAGTAACCAAGGTTTTATCAGAAATCCAAACATGTACTCAGGTGATACCATTTGATTAGAGAAATTATTGATAAAAATGATGTCAAGATAGAGAGAGTGCCCACAGATAAGAATATTGTTGATCTTTTGACTAAGCCAATTCCCCAAAAGAGATATGATTCTTATGTACTTGCCTATGGTATTAAATACAAAGACGATTGGCTTTAGTGCAAGTGGGAGGTTGTTAAAGAAGTGCTCTAAAGGCTATCTCCTTTAGCACTTATTGTACAAATCTTTATGATTGATAAGAAGCCATTTTTTGTTAATTTGATATTCATGTTCTTTATGAATTGATTATGATCTTAAATCGAATTAATGAAGCCCTTGATACATTACATAGCATGAAGAAAATCATGATGAGATCATAATAATGAGATTCCTATCATATATAGTTATATTAGTATCTAAATTATCCCTAGTCATAAGATTAATGAGACAGGACGTTATGAATCAGAACAGACTAGCACATGTTATACTCCTTAATTGGATCAAGCAGTGGATCTCATAAGCTGTAAGCATGAGTTGTTTAGAGTAACATGTGGATGCTTACTAAGAGTAGTAAGTACATTAGATGACTTGCTATGATACAATCATATGGACAATCTATTCTAGTAACAATGATATCCTCATCATAGTAATGGTGCAAATATCCTTAGACTCGAGATGCTAAAGGATATATTGGATACTGATCATGTACTTTGACTCTATTTATCACTACCTCTCAGAGGTTGCTTACAAGGTGGTGATTAGGTACAGCTTGAGGTATTCAAAGGTAATTTAGTGGCCAATAAAGGATTCCCCACTCCTGATAGAAGGAGATGATACCTACGGCCTCTTATCGGGGTCATTACTCGGGAATCTCTGGACAGAATGGAAATGTCATGAAGATAGTCTTTAATGACGTATCCAATTGAGTAATGAGCCTCGGGGATAAGAACTAACATAACTTGGGCTAGGTGTGACGTAGTCAGCCTAGTAGGTGTTGACACTTTTAACCATACTTGAACTAAGTGGGGTAAAGATGGTGAAAGGATGAATTGCACAAGAATATTGTCTATGGAAGGGTTTGTACTTAAACTACTAACTTTTTAGTCAATTAGGGGGCTATGATATATTACTAGATACCGCTTATGACTTGCTTGAATTAAGTGTTAATTCAAGTGGCCAATATAACTGGGAACCTAATTGGTCACACACGTTGGAGATGCGAAGAATGAGTAAAATGGTTTTAGATAGGGATCCAAGACATGAGAGGTGCATGACTAAGCTACACAAGTGTGGTAGTTTAGGGTCATTTGATTGTGAATTAGATGACACATATGAATCTTGCTTATTAAGCAAGATGACAAAATTACCCTTTAAAGAAGGGGTGAATGTTTTCATGCATATTAAGTGGGATCAATGGCCATTTACTTCCCACTAACTCTATCCATTGATGTTGAGGGTTAGAGGAAGGCCAAAGGGTTAATACCAATTTTTGTGCAAGTGTTGTGTGAAAAATAGAGAGACTTTTGGTGAAGTGTTTATCATCTTCTCTCACTGTCTACAAACATTCTCTCAAGAACACACATAAATTGCTAGCACTTTTGGGTGTGTTATACCATTTCCTTGGGGGTTTCTTTCTTTTTATCTTCATGTGGATTATGTTAGAGACAATCTAGCTTGGTTGTTGTGGCTTATGACAACCTGATGTGGTGATGAGATTAAAGATAGAAGGAGATCATTAGGAAAAGTACACACATCTTATTCATGTTTTGATTTACTACATCTAATGACATATGTTTGATTCTATATTTTCTGGGTTTCATTTTATTTTCTGCCTGTGTATGTTTTGATTTTTGATGCATATGATGCATAATATGTGTATCCTGTCATATTTGTTATCTTAGCCATTTGGTTTAGAAGATGATATAATTTATGAAGTTAGCTAGTAATTAATGTCGTACTTATTGCACAAAAGGATAATTCAATAAAATTCTTTAATTTAAAAAACATGAACATTATGATTATGAAAGTAGAAATTCAATGGTGAATGGGAAAGTAAATATTTTAGATTTTATTTAAAAATATTAAATAATTATTAAAAGTAAATGATATTTTCTCAATTTTTAAATCACATTTATCCACAATATAATTTTTCTTAATTAACCCCAAATTTTGCTTGTAAAATTGTTTTGATAATTGATACATATATTAATAGCTTTCTCCACATAAATTTAGTGCATCATAATAATTTTACCTATTTTTTATTTTTTAGTAAAGTAAAATTATTTTTTAAAAAATGAGAGCAAGTTTGAATTTTGGGACTTTTGTCCCAATTTGCTTACTTAGGAGTTATTTAATAAAGGGAAAGATCTAAACTAGCTTTCTTAAATTGAATTCTTTAGCTTAAAAAATCTTTAGTAAAGATTTAAGATTATGAATTGAGTGAACTTTGAGAGAAATATGTAAGGGAGTGTTTTTGTCATTAACATTTTATGGCAAGCACATTTTGTCTCAAACTTGAAATAGAAACTTATCTAGATGCCATGAAGTGAGTGAGGAGGAAAAAGTGAGGATATATTGATAGTCCATTATAAATGTAATACAAGGCCAATATTTCAACAATTTGATGAAGTTAGGGATAGGTTGGGGAAACATAATGTTGCATAGCTAGCATATAATATAACTCATCTACAATAACTAGGATCGTTGGTTTTAAAGCGTAAAATAAGGTTGAGGGTGCTACTGACTACTTGGGAGAGTTAAACCTAAAAGGTGATGAAGGAAAAAGAGGTGGAAAAGGAGGTAAATTTTGAAGAAAAGGATGAAACAATTTTAGATAGGCTATGAAAGATGGTATAGTAAATAATGATATGAGTAACATTAAGACGACATTAACATTTTGTATAGGATAAATCTTGATGCTTACTTGGAATGCAAGAAACATGTTGAATTAGTTTTTGACTAGTATAACTTTTTACAAGAGAAAAATGGTAATTTGGCTACTACAATTTTTAGTGACTATGTTATGCATTAGTAGGATTAACAAATTCTTACAAGGAGGAGGAATTAAGAGTTGCTAATTAGAACTTGGGATGAGATGTAATTGGTGATAAGGAAGTATTTTATCCTATGTTCCTTTAGTAAAGAGCTCTATTAAAGGGTATAAATGTTAACTTAATATTCCAAGAGTGTAGAAGAGTACTATAAGGAGATAGAGGTTGTAATTGCTAAGGTGAACATGGAGGAATATTGGAATATGACAATGACTTATTTTATTTTGTGGGCTAAGCCTAGAAATTAAAAATGCCATAAAGCTATACCACTACGTGGAGTTGGAGGATGCAGTGCAAATGGACATAAATGTAGAATGACAACTTAAGAGGAGGCCTTTTAACCATTTTGATATTTATAGTGTAATTTCTTCACCATGGAACAAAATGAAAAGTGAAAAGGAAGAAATATCTCCAAAACCAAACATGAATCACCAGATTAAAATTGCATAAGCCATGTAGAGGAAAAACTATTAGTAATTCTACTATAATGACTAATAATCAAGATGTTAAGCTCTTTAAGTGTTTAGGGAGAGGAAATATATCTTCATAATGTCCCAAAAAGAGAGTGATATTAATGAGGGAGGATTGAGAATATTTGTTTGAGAGTAAAAATGGGGTAGATTATGATAAAACTAATTTAGAGGATGCTAGTGATGATGAGTGTATTATGAACCCGAAAATGGAAGGTTGTTGGTCCCTAGGAGAGCATTGAGTATGTATGTGAGAGGGAGATGTTAATAAATAGAGAGGCAATCTCTTCGATACATGTTTTACCATCAAGGATTAAGTGTATATTATAATCATAGATGAAGGGATTTGTTCTAATATAGCTAGTGTTGAGTTAGTGGAAAAGATCGATTGCCCACTATAAAGCACACTAAACCATACAATCTACAATGTTCAATGAAAGTGAGATGGTTAGGGTAAATAAGTAGATGTTTATTTTTTCTCAATGGGGAAGTATAAGGATGAGGTGTTGTTTGATGTGGTTCCTAAATGAAAAAGACACATTCTTTTGTGATGTTATTGGAAATTTAATAGGAGAGCGATAAATGATGAGTATAAGAATGTATATTCCTATAAATGTAAAATCAATCACTATTTCTCCATCGTTACCTAAGTAAGTTTCTAAAGATCAATACAATATTTAGTAGAGAAGAAAAAGAAGATTAAAGGGAAAGAAATGAGAGCAAACATCATGGAAAACTTCAAATGCCTTGAATAAAGTAAAAATGTAAAGTAAATTTAAGGGAAAAGAAGTGAGTTTGGTAGAAAGAATAGGAGATGTGAGAGATGTATTCTAGGAAAAAAGCCAAAACCAAAATGCTTTTTGATTTTATAGATGAAAGTGTTGATTTAAGGATAAATATCAATTTGAAGAGGGGAGAAATGATGGGAACTAAGCATTGACTCAACCTACCTAGGTTTATGCACAAGGAAGATATGAAGAACGACTTGGACATCTTTTGAAAGGATTAAGTCAAGTGCCAAAGCAAGTTATAGATCCTTAGAAGAACACTAGAGTAGTGTTAGAAAGGACAAATAAGCTCTCAATGATTTAATGGTGATCTTTGTGCAAGAAAAGAAGCTTTGCTACTTAAGAGATTGATGTCATGCCTACAATTTTGATTTAAGTGAAGGAGCAAGTTTTGGAAAAAAAAGTTACAAAATTTAGCCAATGTCGAACTAAAAGGTAAGTCAGCTTTAGTCTTTTACTAAGTTTATAGATTAGAGAAGCATAAACAAGCTAGAATTGGAGTTGAATATGTAATCTATGTCAAAGTTGTCTTTATTACATTCATTGAGACTTTTAGAACAAAATATGGTGTAAGATTTAAAGCTAGACATGCTTTAGAATCATTTTTTAATTAATTTTTGAATTTCAATCTTCTATTTAGATAAGTATTCAATTATTTTTCAAAATTATTTATTTCCTAAGTGTATTATGTCAAGGTTATTACATTTTTCAAGAGTCTAGTTCTTAGGGTGTTTTTGTTTCCAGGGTTTTAGGACCATATATGTTTATCTTATGGATGTAAAGGGAAACTTACCATCATTATTGATCAATCAAACATATCAGAGAAACAAGCTTATATTTTGGAAAAATTCCTTACTAATAAAATAATTTAGATAAAATGATGTGGTTTTATTACAGTAGAAGACTGATGGAATAGTTACTGGTATGTATGTTATGTATACCTAATGCAACCTAATGCTTGTTTGATCCCTTAAAACAAGCTTTATTTTAATTTCATTGATCGCTTGATAAGGGGGTGGATTTAAAAGTTTCCTCTGGTAGGTAGTGAGGGTTTCTAAGAAAGCAAAAGAGACACAATCCTGTCTTTTAGAGCTTATCTTTAGCAAGACTTCTTTGTTTTTCAATTTAACTATCCATAGACTAGGTGACACTTATTCCTCCAAATATAGGATTGATTTCAAAAACGCCTAAATCATGCCAAGCCTGAGTGAAAGTATCGATGTAATTTTGCTTGCAACCATCGTAGACAACATAAGGATACACCACTAGGCATACTCTGTTGATTCCTATACTAAATCGTGATTGCTTTGTCCCATGTACGCTTATTTTTGAATTGATCAGTCTACAAAGCCAAAACTCTTTCATTCGAAGAGTAATATCATTCGCTAAATTTAGCTTCTCCACTTGCTCTATTTCAGCTGAAGTCGTTCCAAGTTAAATCTGATTCTCTATCCCTAAACGAATCACCTCTTGTTGATGTGCTCTTGATGGTAATGTTAACATTGCCCTCTATGAAGCAATTGTCAGCAATACAATATTGATCACCAATTAAACTGTTAATCCCATCATCAGGTTTGATGCTTTGACCATACTTCCGTACATCTACATTAATATTAGTTGCTAACAATATAAGGAAAAAAACTAAGACAAATCCAAAACCTTCATATTGCTTCATTTTCATAAATATTAATTAATGGTGGTTCTGCCCTAATCAGTAGCTTTATTTGGAGGTTATGAAGAGACGGTGCACAAACTTTAGGCATATATAGACAGTGGGGAGATACATGAGGACAAGTTTGAACTGAAATTACAAAATCTCAAGGTACCTACCTTGTTCTTACAATTCTACTGTATTAAAATGCTAGATATCTCAAAACACAAATAATTTCTCCTATACAACAAGTTAAAAGATTCACCAATTCTTCTCTATTTGCATATATGATTGATGGTTATCCACCTATAACAATAACCGATATTCAAATTCAAGTCTTGGGATGAGGTAATTATTGTTAGTTACTATAGGATAAAACGTGTTATCTCAATGATCCCTATCTATTAACCGCCTGATCAGTTTTTACTCTATAAGTACTTATAGAATGTAGTTGAGAAAATAACTAAAAAGATTGACAAAGTTGCAGTCTCAAAAGTGACTGAGTGGTTGGTTATTGGAGAATCACCATCCTTCATTGTTGATTGAGCAAAGATACTTGAATCAATGGAATCAAGTTGAACCTCTCATAGATTTAACATACCGTGAGTCAGGAACATCGTAAAAGAATCCCCCATTTGTTTCTTTTGTCGTTTATAGTAAGTTTCTTCATGAACCTTCATTGGTATCTGAGTCTGGTCATAATTCTTTTCATGTTCCTCAGTAAATCTAGATATGTTGTGTATGGTATCAGTTTAATAGAACATCTTGAAGCACATAACTTTAATGTCTTACTGTTGAAATATTTCACATATGTATGATGATGCACATGATAAGATAACATCATGTATATTATTTATTGTTTGTGATATATTTATGTGAATTTTATATCTATGAGATATGATTGATCTTATCACAAGAAAAAAAAAATTCAACATACCATATAAATATGTAACATATTGATTTGTGATGTTATTCGCATAATATGATGTGAACTAACCCATTATTATGGATGTCATTGGAAACTAGATTTTGATAAAATTCTAATATTATATTTGGTGCACAAATCAAAGTTTTGGTTAAAAAAATATAATTGTTTCAATGTTTAAAGAGTTTTGGTAAAACTCATAATTACCATTGGACCCCACATGATGATGTGTAATAAGAAATATGTTACGGGAATCAAATGTTCTATGTCTTGAATGTTTGATAAAGAGCGGAGCCCACATATTTCTTAAGAAAGAAAATAACAAGTTTTATTACTGTGTCATGCTCAATTTTATTTTATTTTTTGTTACACTACTATTCAAAGAAAGTAATAATCTTGAGCTTAATAAACTAGTGGAAAGTTAGTGGGAGTTGTAAATGTCATATTCTACCTATGCCAAATTTTAATTGTTGGTTTATTTATTTATTTTCTATTTGCATGAAAATTGAAATAAATGTTATATATATATATATATATATATATATATATGAAAATTTCAAAAAATTGTAAAAAATATTCTTATTATTTTTGACCATTTTCTTTATTTTGACATTTCTCAAAATTATTTGGTTTTAGCAATTTTGTGTAAGGTAACTGAATGTTACAAATTTTAAAACATGTTAGTATGCCAAATATGGTTTACATATAAGTGGTATTATATTGACTTAAGGAAAATTTATTTCTCAATGTGTGATGTTTTTTGTGGCAAAATTATTTAAATAATTATGTGATGGAAACTTTATGATGTAACGTGATTCTGCGAGTATCAAAGTCTCCTTTACTAATTTATATTCCAATATAATTATTTAATATGATTGTTGTTATAAAATTGATGTATATGTGGTGCTCATCAAGATTTATTCAAATGTTGCACTGCTTTTATATATTAGATGGCTTCTAAACAAATTATAGATGATCTTAATAAAGGTGAAAAGTTTAATGGTGATAATTTTGATATATAGAACCGTAAAATTCAGTATGTGCTTGAGGAGCAAGAGGTCCTAGAGGCTTTAACATCTGTGATGGCTCAACACGAAGAAGGTACTACTGCTCAACACTACCGAGATCGTGAAGCTTATGATAGTTGTAAAAATAAAAGTAATACTGCTCGCATCATGTTGCTGAACAGTATGGAGAATGATCTTATGTATGAGTCTGAGAAGTACCCCGCTGCAAATGCCTTATGGACGACTTTGAATATGAAAATTGGAAAGACTTTCACAACTTAGATCTATGGCTTGACTCTTAAATTTGATAGGTATAAAAAGCATCCTAATGATTTAATGAAAAAGCATTTGAGAGTCATGTGTGGCATGATATGCGAGCTAAAAGTATATGGAAGCAATCTTTTTTATGAGAAGCAAATATAGGTAGTGATTTGATCGCTTCCTGATAATTGGGAGCATATGAGGGTCAATCTGACACATAATGGTAGCATAAAAATCTTTGAGGCTATTGCATGTCATTTGGAGTTATAGGAATAACACCTAGGGGTTGCCAAACCTATAAATGTGTTGGTTGATGAGTCTAGTTCTCGTAAGGCATTCAAGCCTAAAAGAAAAAGGACTAGAGGTGTTTCCCAAGGAAATGATGAATTTAGACCTAATAAGAAAGCCAAACACAAGAGAGGAAAATGAGCTAGCAAAAAAACAAAAGCAAGATGAACTACTACAATTTTGGTAAAATGAGGCATTTCGTTTGTGAATGCACTAAGTTGAAAATTTTGACCATATTCCTCATGTTACTTGTCATGTAGCTACTACTGTGTTAGTTGCTAAATCTCTCTATGCATGGATTACAAATTCACGTGTAACCGATCACGTCATAAGGGAATTTGTAGGGTACTTTGACTATCGTCAAATTCCAGTTGATAGCATTAAAGTATATATAGGGAACGATTCCATTATTGATGTGAATGGAATCAACTTTTATAAGCTGGATATACGAAATGGTTGCCCATTGCATCTCCATCACGTTCTTTATGCTTTACGTATTTGACAAAATTTACTTTCTATTATTACTTTGCTTAAGCTTAGTTTTCATATGATGCTTGAGAATAATTGTTTGGATATTTTCTTTGGAACAATTTATTATAGATTTGGTTTTGTTATGAATCGTTTTATGGTTTTACGTATTATTAATAATTCCAATATTCTTAATAGTTCATTTTTGCCATTTACTTCTATTGATAATAGAAATAATGATTAACGAAAATGGCACAATAGATTGGGCCATAATGGGTAAGACAGAATGAAGAGGCTAGTTAAAGAAGGTCTTTTAGGCCCACTTGCTAAAGTAGTCTTGCCTACGAGTGAAACATTATTTAGTAGGAAAGTTAACCAGAATACCTTTTGCAAAGGCTTAAAGGCCAAAGTTTCCTTTACAATTAATCCACTCTGACATTTGTGGACCATTAAATATGAGGGAAAGGCATGGTAATTCTTATTTTATGACATATATAGATGATTATATATGCTTTGGTCATGTTTATTTGATCTCCCACAAATCTGAAGTATTGGACTGCTTTAGAAAATATATTGATGAGGTTGAGAATCAATTAGATGGAAAAATTAAAAGTTTAAGAACTGATTAAGGCCGTGAGTACTATTTGATCAATTTTAAAAAATAATTTGAAAGAAAAGGAATTATTAGGCAATTAATGATTCCACAAATTCCACAATAAAATGTTGTATCAGAAAGAAGGAATCACACTTTAATTAATATGGTTAAGTCAATGATGGTGCAAACAAAATTGCCTGTTTCCTATTAACGACACGCATTGCTAACTGTAACCTATGTACTTAATTGTGTGCTTTCTAAGTCAGTTTCTTCTACCCCTTATGAGCTTTGTTTTGTGTCAAAAAAAGTTTTAAAAATCTAGCCTATCCTACTTGCAAGTATATGAGGTAATTGTCATTGAATACTTAGGGTAGTCTCTCACAAATATGAAATTGATCCACTCAAATTAACCTTGAAAATAAAAACAAATACAATCCTAAACAATCTAACCCCATTTGTTGAGTAAAAGGTTTTAAAGAAAATAAAGCAATTAAACTGAAACGTAAACCAATTTAACTGGAAGTAAAGAATGATTTAATCAATTGGGGTGGGAAACTCTTGAGAATTTAACTTCACTAATTTAATCTCTTCTACATGACTAAGGGGAATTAATTAGATAATTTCCTTGCTAAAATTACCAATTGAGTTTTAAAATCAATTCAAATAATAAATAAATCTAACTTTTTTATTTGACAAGTCTATTATCTAAATCAATTATGAAAACCCAACTAATAATTACCTATTTAATTTAATATATTTCTAATTCATAACTTAAGCTTCTATAGTTTCTTGTTCTAATATTAAGCTTCTTCAATCGATTCTTTGTTTATTATCAAAATGATGCAAAGGTTGGCCAACTAGTACATCTAATAAGCTCATAAACTATAGAAATAATAAGACAATAAAACAGTCCCTTCATTATGCATAATTGACTAAATTAGTTACATGAATTCTCAAGAAGACGTAATCAACCTATCATGGAATAAAAATAGTTCATCATCTTCATATACTTCAATCCTGTTAATTGTAACAAAGAAGTCTCAAAATAATAAAAAGAGTAAATAAACCAAAATGGACTGCCAAAGCACTAACAGAGGAGATGAGTACAAAAAACAAGTTTAATAATGTAGCAAAGATAAAATAGAATGAGAAAACAAATAGACTGTTGGATGACGAAGTTAGTGGTGGGTCTCCTACCAATATCAAGCTCTTTGGCATCGACTCTCACCTTCTGCCTCTGCTCACTGTCGCTAGAAGAATGGATGCTTACACTAGCTTTAGCTCTGCCTTTTCTCTCTGTTATTTTTCTCTTCTTTCTCACTAGCCGATTACTCTCTGGTTTCTCTATCTCTAGCTTTTGTTTTGCCTCATTCCAGCCTCTATTTTTCTCTTTATAAACTTTTCTATTTATAGAGACACTTTAGGTTTAGTTTTTGTTTTCATTTGCTATCAACCTATATTCATGACACTTGACATTAAATTCAGAGCAAGAGAATATGCATGGGCGTGACATATTTGTGACCAACACGAGAGACCTTGTCATAACCATAACAAGGTTTGTCACGGGTATGGAAAAACTTATCATGGGCGTGACTCTTTGGTCATGCCTCTTTCATGCGATTTTCTTTTATGTTTTTCTAGCAACATTAACAAAATACGTCACACATCCTCAATTCATTCAACTTTGGATTAAAACACATGAATTTGTAACCAAAA
>JAOQMS010000005.1:24513530-24524129 GCA_027563885.1 Erythroxylum longipes | reverse complement strand
AATAAAACCCTAATTATTGTTTAAGTAAAGAAGATAAAAGATGAAGAGAGAGAAAATTACTATTCATATGAATAGTGTATGAACAGTAACATATAAGAGCGAGAATGAGAAGTTGTCAAAATAATGAGCTAATATGTCCTATTTATATTGGTCATGAGGAGGTGCAAGAGAAAGTTAAATCCTTGTAGGATTCAAAAGAAGAATCCATAGAGGAGAAGGACTTCTATTCCATGTTGAATTTGATCTTTAAAAGGTGGAATCCAAGTTGGACTTTTATTCCATGTTGAATTTGATCTTTAAATGGTGGAATCCAAGTTGGAGAAGGAAGAGGAGGTGGCGCATCCTTGCAAAGGTAGGATTCCTAACACGAATAGGATTCCTAATCCCAGTAGGAGTAGGATTACTTGCCATCATATTTTTCGTTACCGATTCCATTTTTCTCATCGAATTACCAAAACAAGAAATCCTCGTCAGAATAGCATTCCTTGTGCAGCTGGGATTCCTAATCCTACAGGGATTAGGATTTGGCAACTTTGATCATTCCTACTCATTTCAAGTTCCTCTTTCCAAATATGAACTCTGTTTCTACAAATTCCATCTCCTTAAGCTCATTTTTACATCTACTATCCAAATGTACCTGAAAAGCATAAAACAAGATAAGTGTAACATTTAAGACAGAAAATGCGAATAAATACAAGTATAGAGGAACTAAAAAGATAAGAAAATATCAGTTTATCAGTTGTTGAGTCTAGTTCTTATAAAGCATTCAAGCCTAAGAGAAAAAGGTCTAGAGGTGCTTATAAAGGAAATGATGAATCTAGGCCTAATAAGAAAGACAAACAAAAGAGGGGAAAATGAGCTGGAAAAAAGGATGAAAGCAAGATGAACTGCTACAATTGTGGTCAAATGGGACATTTTGCTAGTGAATGCACCGAGCTGAAAAAGGTATAAGAGGTACACCTTGACCAAATTCCTTGTGTTACTTGTTATATAGCTACTATTGTGTTAGTTGCTAAATCTCTCCATTCGTGGATTGCAGACTCAGGTGCAACTAATCACGTTATGATGGATTGTGTAGGGTTCCTTGATTATCGTCGAATTCCAGTTGGCAGTATTAAAGTATACAGGGGGAATGATTCTAGCATTGATGTGCATGGCATCGACTCTTATAAGCTAGATATGCGAATGGTCGCCCATTGTATCTCCACGACATACTTTATGCTCCGATATTCGACAAAATTTACTTTATGTTCTTACTTTGCTTAAAGTTTAGTTTTTGCGTGATAATTGAGAATAATCGTTTGGATATTTTCTTTGGAACAATTTATTATGGTTCTGGTTATGTTATGAATCGTTTTAGGGTTTTGTATATTATTAATAGTTCCAATATTCATAATAGTTCATTTTCCCTGCTTGCTTCTATTGATAATAGAAATAATGATTCACTTATATGGCATAATATATTAGGTCATATTGGGTAAGACAAAATGAAAAGGCTAGCTAGATAAGGTCTTTTAGGTCCACTCGCTAAAATAAACTTGCCTACATGTGAACATTATTTAGCAAGAAAGTTAACCAAAAAACCTTTTACAAAGGCTCAAAAGGCAAATTTTCCTTTACAATTAATCCATTCTAACATCTGGGGACCATTAAATGTGAGGGCAAGGCATGGTAATTCTTATTTTATCACATTTATAGATGATTATATGCACTTTGGTCATGTCTATTTGATCTCCCACAAATTTGAAGAATTAGATTGCTTTAGAAAATATATTTATGAGGTTGAGAATCAATTAGATAGAAAAATTAAAAGTTTAAGAATTGACTGAGACCACAAGTATCTATCTGATCAATTTAAAGAATTATGTGAAAGAAAAAGAATTATTAGGCAATTAACGATTCCAAGAACTCCACAACAAAATGATGTAGTGGAAAGAAGGAATCGCACTTTACTTGACATGGTTAGGTCAATAATGGCACAAGCAAATTTGCCTATTTCTTATTAGGGAGATGCATTGTTGACTGCAGCCTATGTACTTAATTGTGTGCCCTCTAAATCAGTTTCTGCTACCCCTTAGGAACTTTGGACTGATAGAAAGCTAAGTTTGGATAATTTGCGGTCATAGGGTTGTGCTGCTTCCATACACAATACTTTTCATCGACACGGAATGTTGGGACCTAGAGGCAAGAAATGTATCTTTATAAGATTTTCTGAGCACTCAAAAGGTTATGTGTTCTTCGATGAGCAGCAAGATGGAAGTGTAACTGAAATTGAGTCACGAGATGTGGAATTTTTAAAAGAAGAGTTCCTAGCATATGTAAAGTAAATGAGAATCTAGAACTCTTTGAACTCTAAGACATTGATATTGACGTATCTCTCAACCTAATTGAAAATGAGGAATTAATTCCTCAATAACTTGGAGATAGTGGGAGCGACATCCCTTCTAGTTCAGTACAACCTGATGAGAGTTCTGAAGATTTTCATGCTCAAAGGAGCAAACGTGAAAAAAATCCTCGTCATCATTTTGGTATTAAGGGGGAATCTTTCATGGATATTGCTAATGATGAATAGAAATTACCATGAGGCTATCTCATCAAAAGCTAGTAAGGAATGGATAATGTTATGAAGAATGAAATGGAATCTATGAAGACCAACACAGTTTGAGACTTGTTTGATTTCCCTTTTGGGTGAAATGTTATTGGGAACAAATGGGTTCTCAAGATTGAATGCCAAGCAAATGGTTCCATTGAAAGGTACAAGGCTAATCTTGTGGCCAAGGGCTATACTTAATAAGAGGGTATAGATTATGAGGAAACTTTTTCACCAGTAGTTAGATTTGCCTTAGTTCATCTAATTCTGGCACTTGTCGCATATTTTGATTTGAAACTTTACCAAATGAACGTTAAAACTGCATTTCTCAATGGAGAACTGGATGAGGAAATATATATGCAACTACCACTTGGTTTTGTCGTAGAAGGCTAAGAGCGCAAAGTTTGCAAGCTCAATCAGTTTATTTATGGCTTAAAGCAATCATCTAGACAATGGTATCTTAAATTTCATCGAGCCATACTAAAAGATGGGTTCATGATGGTTGAGGAAGACCATTATGTGTATCTTAGGCGTTCTAAGAGAAGTTTCATAATTCTTTCATTATATGTGGATGATATTCTGTTAGCTAGAAATGATAAGGAGTTGATAGTTACCATTAAATGGTGGTTGTCCTCAATTTTTGAAATGAAGGACATGGGTGAAGCAAGTTATGTAACTGGAGTGAAAATCTTTCACGATTACTCTAAGAGACTTCTTGGTTTGTCATAAGAGGCTTACTTGATACAAGTATTTAAATTGTTTCAAATGCATAATTGCAAACCCATTGATACTCCTGTGGCTAAATGTGAATCCTTAAGTCTTAATAACTACCTAAAACTCCTGAAGAAAAGGAGAAAATGAGTCATTTTCCATATGTGAGTGTCGTGGGTGAATTAATGTATGCCATGATGTGCGCTCAGCCTGACATCTGTTTTACAGTAGGTTTAGTAAGCCATTTCCAAGCAAACCCTGGTTTAGATAATTGGAAAGTTGTTAAAAGGATTCTTCGCTACATACAAGGGACTCTGGATTATATGTTGTGCTATCATGTTTTAGATATATGGCTTATTGGATATTTTGATGCTAATTGGGGCGAAGATCTAGATAAGCATAAATTAACCTCTGGATATGCTTTCTTAGTGAACAATGGCACTATTTCTTGGATGAGTAAGAAACAAGCATGTATATCTTTACCCACAATGGAAGCAGAGTTTGTGGCTTGTACATCAACTGTGCAAGAAGCAATGTGGCTTAAAAGGTTCCTTGAGAATCTTGATGTGCTTAAAGATGCATCTCAGCCTATCACTGTCTATTATGACAATACGACTGCTTTAGATTTTATCAAAGATCACAAGTATCATGGAAGAACTAAGTACATTGATTTAAGGAATAATTTTATTCGACAAGCAGTGACATAATGAGATGTGGTTTTATAGCACATTTCTACAAAAAAAATTGTTAATGACCATTTGACTAAACCTATACGGAGAGATATATTTTTGGGTCATGTTAAGACATTAGGGTTATGTAGGATTTGAGCTTATGATGCACAATGTAAATATATATATATATATATATCTTTTTTTTTAATAAAAACAAGGTGGTTGACTCTCTCATACGAGTAATTGTCCTTTTAGGCACTGTTGAGGGCGAGCAAAAGATGAGACATTTATATTGTCGCTTTAGCTAGATGTCAAGATGAGATCTAATAGTTAGATCTAGAGCACCCACAATCCATATATGCTTGTTTTTTTAAGCCAAATGCGAGATCTTTAGTCTACTTGATTGAATTAGAGAACAAAGAAAGATCTCGAGTAAGGCGTTTGAACAACAACTTGACTAAGATTTGTATGATATCTTTTTTGACATATCGTAGCATGCATTCATACGTATGTGCTTTGCGATCATGAAATGAAGTCAGTGAATGAATTCCTGCTTCATCACTGTGTGAGTCCTTAAAGACATATAATTGGTCTTGTAATATATGCCCTTGTGACTTTAAATTGTGTCAAGAAGTTGATGGTTAATGTAAGCTACTTTGGCATGTTGTCGATAGTCATGAGAGATCTAATCTTATGGAGCATTACTGGGAAAGTTATTAATTTGAAAACCAATTGACATTAGGGCAAAGGAAGAATATTTGAATTATGATTGTGTACTATACTTATTCGTCGACGGGTTATGACGCTTTTAGAAAAGTAACATAATTATAAGTATAATACACAAAGTGTGGAGTTAAAAGTATGCTCTGCGAGGGGTTAGAGATACTTTACCTGACATAATCAAATAATTATGGGTTTTACTGAATCTTTAATTAATTTTCTCTACACTTAAGGGTTGATGTCTCTATATTGGCCTTAATTAGTTTCTAGTATAGTGCTCCCAAATTTTGATAGACTCAGTGGTCGCACCATTCATTTGTTTATATAATTAAGTTCAGTAACAATGTTAAGGGATGAAATATGCAACGTCTTCCTCGTCATGTGGAAGTGGGAGATGTTGGCATATACGATTGATGGCTATCCCCCCATGACAATAAGCAATATCCAAAGTCAAATACAATAAGGTATTTGTTGTTAGTTATCATGGGATAAAACATGTTATCCCAATCATCCCTATCTCCTTAACTGCCTGATCAATTTTTATTCTATAAGAACGTATAGAGCATACTTGGAAAAAAAACTATTGAGTGACTAACTAAAATACAAATTGAAAAGTGACTGAGTGGCAGGTTATTGGATAATCACAATCTTTCATTGTTGATTGAGCAAAGACACTTGAATCGGTGGAATCAAGTTGAACCTCTCATAGATTCAACATAACGTGAGTTAGGAACATCGGAAAAGAATCCTCCATTTGTTGCTTTTGTCGTTTACAGTAAGTTTGTTTATAAATTCTTCAGAGGACAACTCTGAAAGGAGGGAAGCAAGATCTACTTTATGAAAACCTACCTTAGTCATTATCTCTTAAACTTAAAGACGTGGGTAAGTAGCTAAGACTCAAGGTTGAAAAGGAGTAAGCAGGTTTATTAAGAGTTAAAGGACTTAAGGAAGGTAGGAAAAGGCCTTTGTCCATCAATGTAGAGATCTTTGAAGTAATTCTAGCTCTTCTTCTACTTAATTTTAGGAAATCTAATAGAAATACATTGAAATATCAAAATTCAATGAAAGAGGATAAGAGTGGCAACAATTGGAACATGTTCTGCAACAATCGCAGCTACAAAAATGAAGGTTACCTGCACAAACTACTCATGACATTTTACATTTGTGCAACATTTTATGTTTTATACGAGTATTATATTCCAATCTCAATGAAATTTGTTGTATTTGGTATGTTCTAGTTGATTATTTTTTTCTAAAATCAAAATTTGACATTTTGTGTCTACTTCAAGATTATATCGTCTATTCGCTATATTGCATTTTATTACCATACAATTTAGTTTTGAAAGTTTTGGTTTCTGCAAGATCTATTTGTAAGGATAGGGTTTAAATTTCATACTAATGGCATTTATAAAACTTCATAAAAACCTTCAAATAAATAAACTTTAGGCTTCTAGACGTAGTTACATAGCATTAAGATGAGATGAGATGGTCTATCAAATTTATAAATTCTTTAATTATATTATATTGAAAATTCTTTAGAAAGTAATGTTTTAAAAACTAGGATATAATACGTTAAAGTTTAAAAAGTTTAATTGGTATTAAATTGTCCAGGAGATGGAGATCACTATACAATACCGATGAGAGTCAATAAAATTGATTCTTCGACGTTTGACAGTACTATTGTAAGAAGTTGAAGCTACCGACATGAACAATTTTCATAAAATATGAAATATAATTAAAGAATTTGAAATATAATTAAAATAGATTGTTTTTATCTACTAAATAATTCAAAGTTTAATTGAAAAAGATTGTTAAATAAAAATTAATTTATTTATTTTATAAGTACTTATTAATTTATGAAAATTAATTGATTAATTAATAAACTGATAAGTTTTTATTAATAAAAATTACTAAAATAAAACTAAACTAAAAAAATTAGAAAACTTAAAATTTTTATGATTAAATTAATAGAATTGATTGAATGTTTTAATATTCATACAAAATCTAAAATGGGAATTTTTATTCTTCTCCTTGCTCCTCAATTTCGAGAATGCTCATCTTTTTTCATCCTGTGTCTCTGGTAGTAGTAATTGACTCAGTTGAGTATTCGCTTACCAACGGTGACCGGAATACACGGTTTCAAATGTTTGTACAACGATTCCAATGGGCTCCCAAAACCCTAACAAGAAACCCCGTATCTCAATTCCTCTACCTCCCTCGCATCACTAACCACACACTCTCTCATGATCCATATGACCCTCCATTTACTCCCCTCTCCAAACCCACAAAAACCACCCATAAGCCTCTCGACAAAAACAAGAACCCCATTGTCACGGTAACAAGTTCTACTCGACATGAATTAGGAGTTAGCAGGAAACCACCATTGAACTCTGACCTCCCTTTTCACTTCAGATACTCGTATTCGGAGTCCAATCCAGCGGTCGATCCAATTGGGTACCGTGAGCCGAAACGGTTCTCTCCATTCGGGCCGGGTCGGCTCGACAGAAAATGGACGGGCACAGCTGCTCTGGCTCCGCAGGAGGTAGATGAGGAGAAGGTAAGAGTGGAGAGGAATCGGATTCTTGGTGATCCACTTATAGATTGTGAAGTGGAGGAGCTTGTGGAACGATATCGGCATAGCGATTGTTCAAGACAAATCAATCTGGGTAAGTTGTTTATAAAATGAACTTAGTGCAGCTATCTAACTAATAAAGGTTGCATCTTCTCTGTCTGTTTATGGTGAAGGTTGCACCTTTTTCTTGTTGTTTACAGTAAAGATTGCTCTGTTGTTAAGCAGAGGTATCAGTATGAAGAAACAGCCTTTTAAGGACTCTTGTCATAGGTTGACTTTGTTTATCATTTATTCTGTTACATTATTTTGATTGGGGTTGGCCAAAAAAATGGCTTCAGTGATAGTTTCATGTTATGCTAGGGAAGGGAGGAGTAACTCACAACATGTTAGATGATATTCATAATCATTGGAAACGAGCTGAAGCGGTGAGGATCAAGTGCATGGGAGTGCCAACTCTTGATATGGACAACGTCTGCTTCCACCTTGAGGTTGGTACTAAACTTATTGTTCTGGAGTTTACTGTTGCTGTGAAGTGTTTTAAGGATGATATCATCTTATACGATTATAGTTGTTCCGGTAGGACAAATCTGGTGGCAAGGTTATATATCGGCACAAAAATGTACTTCTTTTATATAGAGGTCGGAACTACGATCCCAAGAACCGACCTGTTATTCCTCTGATGCTGTGGAAGCCTTATGCCCCAATTTTTCCAAAGCTCGTAAAGAACGTAGCTGACGGGCTAACATTTGAAGAAACCAAAGAAATGAGGGACAGAGGACTGAAATCTCTTCCCTTGATGAAACTTAGTAAGTGAATACTTGAGGCTTGATTGGCAAGTTCTTGTTATTCCATTGTGAAAGTGGAAGACTGTTGAAAAGTGAAATCAAATCCATGGTGTTCGTTGTGGATGTTCAGCCAGGAATGGTGTTTACGTGAATGTAGTGGAGAGAGTAAGGGAAGCCTTCAAGACTGAAGAGGTTATCAGGCTTGACTGCAGCTATGTGGGCACCAGCGACTGCAAAAGGATTGGTGTAAAGCTAAGGGTACTCCTCTCACAATTTTAGTTTATGATTGCGTGTATTTTGTGAGGAATTAACAAATTTCATGAATGGCTTATGATAACTTCCCCCTTCTCCATAACGGCAGGATCTGGTACCCTGTGTTCCAATTCTATTTAAAGATGAGCAGATTATAATTTGGAGAGGCAAGATAGAAGAGGAAGAGATCTTGTCTACTTCGTGAATGGCTTATGAGTTCAACAAGACCCATTCCTGCTTCGCTAGTTTGCCTTGGTGACTGAGTTGAGTTCATCCAGGAAGCTGATGGTCAGAATGTATATTATTTAATGGGTGGAATCTCAATGCATCATGTTGTGATTGATTTTAGCATATGGTCATGGTCTTGAATGGTATGTGATTAAATGAATCCAAGTTATTAACAACAAAGGGTGTATGACAGTGGCTGCAGCTAAAGGTTCATGGCTATCAACCCATTAAGCAGCATTGCCCCTGCCCTTGGACCCTTGATCTCAATCAAAGCGCATCAAGATACAAAGAGAAGTTTGTGCCTAGACATTTTTCCTAAACGTGTTACCATTAAATAAACCAAGCAAAACCTAGAGCCACCTGCTTGTTAAATACCCTCATATCAAGCAAATCGATCTTAAGTGTTGATGACATATGAATGAGGTTATGTTCTTTCTATGCCTTTTCCTTTTACACTAATTGGATGCCAACAGACCTAAAAAGCTTATTCACTCTACATTGTTCCACATTTCACACCTCGTGCTTACCTTTGGCCTCCTTTTCAGGAAACTAGGACGAGTACCTCACTAAAAGCTCTCCCTTCTCTCAACCAAAAGCCATCCACCACCGGTTCTGATTATGTAATATTGTCTTCTATTGGTTTTGCTTATATGCTCCGTTATGATTCTGCAACATATATTAATTAATCTAGAGGTTCCTAAGATAGCGTTGAGAATGTTAGGATTTGCGAACACTGTTGAGTAGGCAAACAAGTCATTAGTAATCTATCGTTGACTTGAAAATTTGAGTCAACTTTATAGATTAATTATTGACCCCCCCTTTTTTTTATAAGAATTTTCATCATTCTTTCAGCTTTGATCGGTTATGTTTTTCTTTACAAAGCTTGGGTTTACATCTAGGCTTAGGGTTTATAATCCTTTAAAAGAAAACTCCTTTATAAAATTAGGTATAAGTTTCAGGTTTTCAACCAAAAAAAAAGACCTTAACGTTAACCTAAAGTTTTTGATTTACATGAACAATGTATATATTTTATTTAGCGTTTTGTTTGATTTTAATACTAAATTACTTTATTTTATTCATTTTTAATATCTTTCAAGTAATTGTACAAATTGAAACCTAAGATGTCATAGGTAGACTAAAACATATTTAAGTGCAGAAACTTTGATTTTTTAGACTTTATTTGACTTTTAAAAAATCACACATTAAGAATATTTTTCTCTCCAAAAGATAGGATTAGGTATTGGGAGGCTTCTCTAACCTTTTAAGATGTGAATTTTAAGTTATTTTTCACTAGAGAGTAAAGATTCAAATGTTATCTTAGTAGATCATGTTGTTGGCAAAAATTTAGAGTTAATCTAGATTTATTTATATCATGATTTTTTTCTATTTTTGCATTTTAATTTTGTTATTTTGAATGTACTTTATGGCGAAACATTTTTTAAATAAGGAAAAATCTAGTAGTTATTTTTTGTGAATTGATTTACTTTAATTTATAATTTGAGATATTTTGTGTAATTTATTTTTTATTGGTTTTAATGCTAATTTATTTATGTCAACATTTAAATTTAATCTTAATTCACTTGTAGATATGTCGAGAGGTGCTTATTAGTGGACCGTGTCGTAGGTAGAAAAGGCGGTTAAAAAGACTTCTCAAAAGAGACTTATGTGATCTTCTAAGTGTTAGGATGAAACATTTTGTGAGATTTTACTAAGCATAATGCATTTAAAGGAGTGTTAGTAATGGTAAACAATATGAGCTATCTAACTGAAGAATAGATGAATATAACTTAGGAGAGTGAAATTTTAGTTTCTAGAAAGTCTTTTCGATCTAGAGAATATATTCAATTTAGATTAATTAAATCGTTTAGTTTAAACTACTATTAGACAAAGTACTCATTTAAACATAACTGTTTGATTGAATTTTCTTTGATTAATTGTCTTATCATTTATTTCCTTAGCTAACTTGTAAGTTTAGATTTAGATTTAGATTTAGTTTTATTTTTATTTTTATTTTGTTATTAAAACCCCATAAAAATTATCCCTTTATTTATTATCTTTAGACTAGTTAAT
>JAOQMS010000005.1:24444541-24497255 GCA_027563885.1 Erythroxylum longipes | reverse complement strand
TATTATAATGATTGCCTTTTTTCATATTAATTGTGGTTATTATTTATATGTGAAATATTTAAAAATTATTGTCATTTATATTAATTTATTAATTGTGATTATTATTTATTATTATGATTTTTGGAAACAGGGTTGATGTAAACCTGTAAAGTGTACAATATATAACTGTACAATATATCACTGGACTATTTTGCAAAATTTAAAAATTTCAGGAACTATTTCATAAATATAAAAAATTATCCGAAACGGTACCCGGTATTGACTGGTACCGGTACAATACCGTACCAGAACTTAATCCGGTACCGAGTCCGGTACGGTATTCGCAATTTTGCCTATTACTAATTTAATTGAAATAAATTTTTATTTTTATTTTTTTAATTAAATACCAATTGGGGCTAAATAAGACCCAATATCTCATATTAGTTCTTATTTATTAAATATCTTATATTTATTACTAAAAATTTTAAAACTTTACAATTAAGTCTAATCTGATTAAAATAGATATTTTCTTCCTTCAACCATTCTTTGTGTGTGACCCATAGATTCCCAAATATGTTAGTAATAGATACAAATTATAACCCTAAATTATATTTAAGATTAGATACTTTAACTCCTTTAATTTATATTTAATTTTTAATTAAATATTTTTAATTAAAATTATAATTAAAATTGACATCTAATCGTACATCATGACCAGCCACATATTACGAATTGCAAAGTAGTTTTGACTTACCTTTTTATACATGATTTTTTGTATAATTCATTCCTTTTATCACATAATATTCCAATTAAACATATATTATAGATTTAATGTCTACTCCATTTAAGTTCAATCATATTAGTTCTCCATTATTAGTAATTGATTCTATTAATGACATTTGAAAACTATTTTTGAAGTATCATTTCACCTTATCTAATGATTTCTCAAGTTAATAATAATTGAGAATAACATAACATTTCCCCTTATTACTTTAAGATGATGAATCTTATATTGATCACTTAATTACCTTCATATAGTTCATATTATATCCAATGACTACAAATTGGGTTACCCATATCCAAGATATGTCATAAGTAGTATCAAAACATAACGATTCTTATATAAGATAATTTAAAGATCTCAAGTCAAAAGATTATTTATACAATCATCACAATTAGAATTTTCATAGAAATTTAAGTAATATTCCAAATAAAATTCTCATATAGGGTCAATTTAAGGAACTTATTATATAACAAGCACTCACATGTTTGTGAACATGTCTCCATAATTTAGTCTATGAGATTAACTACTTCTTTGAGTAACTGCAAAGGATATGTGGTCTATTTTAGTTGCACATTTTGGAGTTACCTTAATGACTAAAGTGAGGTTACTTATTATGAAGTTTAACATATATAAGAAGTGATCATACCATATAACGGAAAAGCATTTGAGATATATGTGAAATATGTTAAGTAACTTATGGGATGTTAGTCATGAGTTATCATATGAGTAGTAAGCGCAAACTGTTATCCATGCACTACCTCAGAGTTAGAAGCATAAGAAGATGCACCTAACGCTCAATAAGGGCATCAAAACAGTGGAAGATGGTATTAAGCATCTCATACTAAAAGAAGAACATCTTGAAGCCTCCAAGATGTCCTTTAAGGTATATGTAGTTAGTCCTAGCACACATTGAGCTATGGACAAAAAGAATAAGCATCATGGTGGGCCCCAATTGAAAAAGGGTAAGAATAATATCCAATACTGAGGATTTCAAGAAGGCAAAGTAGAAAACATGGAAAATGAAAACAACCTCTGAAAAAGTAAAATACAAAAAGAGGTTCTTTGATTATGGTAATAAAAGTCGCTTTTCTCATTATTGGATCAAGCTTAAAAAGGTATAATCTTATTGTATAGACATTTATTTTCTAACTGGCTCACATCTTGTATGGATTGTAGACTCAAAAGCAACCAAACATATAGCAAAAGATAAAGATGCCTTTATAAAATTCTAGAGAGTCCCACATGGAACACGATAGATCATATAGTAGACAACTCAAGAGTTATTATACAAGGGATTGGAACATGAAAATTAGACATATTTGGTGATCGATCCATAATCCTACATGACGTGTTGTTTACTCCGAAGATCCATCAAAATCTTATTTCAATGTTAATATCAATTAACTTTGGTTTTTATGTAAATTTCCACAATGGTGGCATAAATTTATGTCGTAGAACCATTTATTATTGTCATGGATTTAGGTTGAATAGTTTTATTATCTAGGATATTGTTTATTCAAATAATAACCTAAGTGTTCCTTATTTACACCCTCAAGTAATTTTAATGACAATGTAATTTTATAACATGTTATATTATGTCACATTGGTCAAAATTAAATAAGTCGATTAGTTGAAGAAGGCCTCTTAAGTTATTTACAAAAAGTAGATTTACCTATTTATGAACATTTACCTAGTAAAATGGAAAGAAAGCCATTTAAAAAGGAACATAAGCTTCCTATCCATCGCATTTAATTTATTACAATATATATAGTCTAATGAATGTAAAGACGTTATATAACTATATATATTTCATTAACTTTATAAATGAATATAGTTAGTATAGTCATGTCTATTTGTTTTTTCATATATTAGAAACATTTAATTATTTTATGAAGTATATAAATTTGGTAGAGAATCAATTAGATCAAGAAATAAATGCAATAAGAATTGATCAAAGATAAGAATACTTATTTAGTATGTTCAAAAGATGAAAAAGGAACAAAAAAAACAACTAACTATTCCTCAAACTCCACAATAAAATAGCATTAGAGAAAGGTGGAAGATAGTGTTACTACAAATGATCAAGTCTATAGTGGCATAAGCAAATTTACCAATCACCTATTGAGGTGATGCTTGCTCAAAACCACTTATATACTTAATTGAGTTCCCTCAAAATTAGTTATAGACATTTTATGTAAATTATAGACAGGTAGAAAATCTAATATGAAAAACATATGGCCATAGGAGTGTGCTTTCTACATTCATGATCTCTCATATAAATATGGAAAACTAGGTCCAAGAGGGAAGAAAAGTATCTTTATTAAATACTCTAAACAATTAAAATGATATGTGTTTATAGGTGAATAAGGTATTGAAGGAGTAACTGAATTTGAATTACTAGATGTCACACTTTTAGAAAATAACTTTCTAAAGTATGTTGAAATATGAAAAGACTTATTTTTACATTAGACTCTTAATTAGAATGATTCTATTATGAGGAATTATGAAGAGGGAATTTATCTAAGAGGGAATAGTATAGGATTTGGCGAATTAACCCAAGGTCTATTAAGGATATAACCTACCATATTTTATCCAAGTAAGAGTAATCAGGATATTCATGAATTTTATTCTCATTAAACACTTTATGTAAAAGTAATCATGGAATAATTCCTTAATGTCATTTTAAGATAAAAGGATAAATTCACATGATTATCCAATAAGAAGAGGATAATCTAAGGAATATATATAAGGCTCTTACTAGTCATGCCCAAGAAGAATTGATGAAATAAATGAAAGAAGAAATGGCTTCTTTAAGCTCAATTTAATTATGAGATTTGGTTAATCTCCATAATGAGCATAAAGCTATTAGAAATAAATGGATTCTGAAAATAAACAAAAAATTGATGGAAGTATCAAAAGATATAAGGTATACTTTACGCAAAAGGGTATATATATTAAGAGGGAATTAATTATAATGAAACATATTCATATGTTGTGCAATTTGTTTCAATTCATCTAATTTGGCTATAGTAACTATTTTGAATCTTGAATTACATAAAAATGGGTGTAAATACTGTTTTTCCTAAATGAAGAACTAGAAGAAGAAATCTATATGGAAAAACCTATAGTTTTTATTAAAAACATAAGGTTTGTTAGTTATTAAAATTAATTTATGATGAAGCAGTCCTTAAAATAGTAGTACATTCCTTTTCCTAACATAATGATTTCATATGATTGATGAAGACCATTATATATATATATTAAGAGTTCTAAAGATGAATTTTTGATTTTATCTTTACATGTCGTTGACATTTTGATTGCTTATAATGACTATAAGTTTGTTAAGAAAATTAAATATCAATTTTCATCCAAATTTGAGATGAAAGACTGCATCTATTCTTGTGGTTAAGATTTCAATGGATCGTTTAAAAGATTTTTTATCATTTTCTCAAGTGACCTATATTCAAAAGATTCTAAAACAATTTTGTAGTAAGATTGCAAACTAATTTATAATCATATTGCTAAAGGTGAAGGCCTCAACAAGAAATTTGCCCATCAATGTCATAAAAAAGGGAATAAATGAAGAAACTTCTTTATTTCAACGTAGTTAGAAGTCTCATATATGTCATAACAATGTCAAATATTTGTTACATTGTTAGAATAGTGAGCAGTTATCAATCAAATACAGGACATGCACATTGGAAAGTCTTAAAGAGCATATTGAGGTATATATTAGGTATTGTTAATTAGATATTATGTTATCAAGGTAACTATCTACATATACAAAGGTATATAGATACAGATTGGAAAGGAGAATTAGAAAAAAGAAAACCTACCTATAGATTTGCTTTCTTGCTCTACAATAGTGTTATATCATAAAAAAAGTAAGAAGCAAACTTGTGTTTCATTATCCACTAAGAAACAAACTTATGTTGCATTATCCACAATAGAAGATGAATTTATAGTATTTTCAATAGTAGTACAAGAAGTTATATGATTCTTAATTAATTTGGGAGTCATTAAAAGCCAGACTAATCCAATAATAATCACCTGTGATATTAAAGTAATAATCACTTATATGAAAGATCCTAAATTTTATTGTAAAACCAAGCATATATATATATATATATATATATATATACACACACACACACACACACACACACACACAATTATATAAAAGATATAGTTGCACGTGGTGAAGTTAGACTAAAGGATATATCTACATGAGATATGGTGACAAACCCAATGACAAAACTAATTTGCCAAGATACATATATTAGGAATATAAAGGCACTAGGATTACATAGATATTGAAACATAATTGATAAACATTTTCTATGTAGGTTCATTCATTGTATTGTCATATCTAAATGCAAATATATGTTGACGATATTTATTAAGTGATAAGCATTGTATTGTACTTGATTCTGAAATATATTTACTTTATATGGTATATTTTACATATAAATTAAAGATTGACTCTCTCATATGGGCAATCGCCTCTAGTATTTGTGATGACTAGAGAGGCAAATAAAGTTTTATTATCAAGGTGATAATTGAAAGCAATAGTAAGAAACTTAAATCACGAATATCGTCTTAGACGATAATTCAAAAGGAAATTTGTTTGGAGTGATCAAATGGTCACTATATCTATCATAAGTTGCTAGATGAGAATTTACAAAGATGAATTTAAGAATAAACTAGTGAAAGGTAAAAGATTATGTATGTTTAAACCAATACCTATACAATATTACAATAAAGAAAGACATGCGCTCTAAATGAAAAAGAGTTACACGACTCTTACCATGTGCATAAAAATGATTGTAGAAAGGGATCGAAATAAGTCATAAGATCTCAACCTACACAATGTGTGAGACCCTAAAAGTTATATACCCTTATGACTCTTATTTAATTCCTAAGAATTAAATTTAAAATTTGCTACTTTAGAATGTTATTATAAGATCATGTATAATATAATCTTATAGGACAATTCTAAGAAAACAAACTAAATTCAATTTGAAAGAATTTACAATGAAAGAAACTCATTTTCTTAGTGACTCATAAAAAAAATGTGTATTTAAAGATGACCACCGTCTCTTAATCAATACAATAAACCAAATGATATCAAAGGAGGTTAAAATACAACGTACGAACTAAAATATATCATAGTTACATGGGATAACATCTATAAAATATCAGTCGACTAAACTCACGATGCGTGAATAGAAAATAATAGTTATCAGATATTTGTGGTTGATTGTAATTTTGAATTAAACTATATAAATATCAAATTAAATTTGAACATTTTAGATTGGATAAGTGACCACAAAATTTTCTCTACACATAGTGTAAGCTCCTTAACACATTAACATTACGCAAGTAACATTAACAAATGATGCATATCAGATCTCAGACCATATTTACACTAGCATCAACAACATGAAATCTCATTAGCAAAGCAGGCAGGAGATGCGGCCATGCTAATGCCCTAAGAGAATCTTCCGTCGCTCGTCTCTTTTGTCAGCAATGCATCCTGAACTGATCAACGAGGTTATCCAGGTTCCATCAGATCTAACAGGTTCATCATCATCATTCCTGTGCCAGCTCCAATAGGCATGAGTCGAATTAACAATTTTGAGCTCCCCATGGCCAAAACTTGCTTCGCGGAAAGCTGACCACTCTGGCTGTGGCTCTTTGTATCTACGGACACGCACATCACAGAGTTGAGTCTTACAGAATAAAATATCAACCAACAAAAGATCAGGCCGTTATCTTACCCTGAATTAATCACTATCTACTTTTCCTCATACTGGCATTCCTGCCCAATCAATGGGGTAGGACTTTATGCA
Organism: Erythroxylum longipes; assembly: GCA_027563885.1. Classification (NCBI taxonomy): domain Eukaryota; kingdom Viridiplantae; phylum Streptophyta; class Magnoliopsida; order Malpighiales; family Erythroxylaceae; genus Erythroxylum; species Erythroxylum longipes. Next base: position 24,490,640 of record JAOQMS010000005.1, on the reverse strand, counting down.
AACACATGAATAATATGGAACAATATTGCTCTTTTCACTGAGCAAGGTGGCCTGGTGCTTGCATTTTTTTAAATATTTTTTAAAATTTTACAAAGAGAATTAACCATCCTAAACATACAACTACCTGAGACTTTCAAAAGTTGATAACTAAGCAGTAGTTTAAACAATGAAACCCTATAAATCTACCGTCAACTTGATTGCTGGTAATCTTGAATTCTCAATAGTTTCAGGTGAGAAAAATGATAAGATATTCAATTTCTACCATTAACATGAAATACTCAAGTTACGTGCAAATTGTGAATGCTCCAAGAAATGGGTCATACTTGCGAGCTAAACCTTCTCTATTTCCCCCATCACCAATGGTTATATGAACCGCACCACAAGGATCACTTCTTCCATTATTCACACGTAGCTGTCAAAAAAGTAGCAGATAATAGTAGCCACTTTCTATTATATGAAAAGGAAAAGGAAAGTAAGATGGCTCCATACTGTTCGTTCATAAGCATGCACATGGCCAGCAAGTACTATATCAGCACTGGCAGCATAAAGTAGTGGCTCCATGGCTGCCATCATCCCATCCCCTTCACATTTATGGGCCTCATTACTATTATACCATGGTACATGGAATAGAACAATAAGCCAAGGAGTCTTCTTCCGGTCCACCTCTGCAAGATTTGCCTGCAGATCAAGAGTCAAATCGAGATCCATCATTTGAACAAATGAATTGAGGTCAGAGAACAGTGAATTATATCCTCTCATAACTCTGTTTAGCTAAGAATTGACAGGAAAAAGGAAAAAGGAAAAAGAAAAAGAAATGTCCACAGTCTAATCTGACATAATATATCTAGCTAGAAATAGAGTACAGAAGTCTAGACAACCAGTTACGTCATTATGTGATCTTCAGTTAACGATATAGTTTAATAGGGGGTCACAGATCAAAATTTCTTATTTTAGAGATACAACCAAAGGAATTAAGACAATTATCTAGTTGCCAGCACTTCTGCTTTTACATGATATATCTTCAGAACAGTGCACAAAAATAATAGACCCTAAAGCAATCAAACATTCCTTATTTCACTCTAACATGAAACATGATTTAACATCCTCTTAGGAATGAATTCAACTCAGCATCAATAACCAATTGGCAAGTTCCCACATGGAGGAAAAGGTCAGAATTCAAAAACAGAGAATCTCCCTAACCTTGAGCCAGTTATATTGATTCGAGGACTCATCATAATCTGTATGCGAACCAAGCATGATAATATGAGCTCCTGCAACTTCAAAAGAATAGTAAAGATTTGAATTTGATCCACTTTCCTCAAATGGCATCTTCCATCTAGAATTATAGGATTCAAACCCATGCTTGAACAATGGTATACTTTCTTTTTCATGATTTCCTTCTGTTACCATCCATGGCCTGGCACTGGCTAGTGGCTGAACCAACTTGCCAAACGTGTCCCATCGATGCTGAATGTAATCAGCATAAGAAAGGTCCCCAGGAAGTAGATGAACATCATATTTACATTTTTCAATGTGGTTTAGGGTTGATTCAGTCCAGCCAGTCTGCCCCAAATCTCCAGCCACAGCAAAAGTAATGGGTAAATGAGCTGGTGGTGTCTTCAGCTCGAACTCAGGTCCTTGTCCTCCACATTGGTAGAAGTAAACTGTGTCAGGTTTTAGCGGCCCAATCACGGTGTGGTGTATTTTTCCAGAGCTGTAGAGTAGATAATTATAGGACGTGCTCTCTCCTAAAGATGTTGCACTGTATTTCCCTGAAGAAGTTCCATAGTCAACTATGGAGGGAGCAGATTTATCTTCAGTGATCCATGAGACTCGCATGTGCTTGTCTCCAACCAAGGAGATGTGAACCTGCAGTGAGTGGCCAAGCATGATAGAAGTGAAGGCTATCAGAAACAATCATGAAGGACAATAAGATGAGAACCATCGTACTGATAAGTAATAAAACGAAAATTGGCTATTACATTTTGCGTTTGGCAAAAACTGCTAGAAGTGTAGCAGAATTTTTTCTCAACTCATCAAATTAAATTACCCACATCTAATATCCACGACCATGTCCTAGGATCCTTAAAGTTCCACTCTTCCATTGCAATAAAAAGGGGAAAGGGCAAAAAAAAAAAACAAACAAACAAACAAACATCCAAGTTGATTCTCAATAAACGAAAAAAAAAATCAAAACCATAAATGATTGTCTACTTTCCTCTAAGACAATAAAAATTAAGAAAGACTATGATCACCAGATACTCTGCAACATTCATTTTCAATTATCACTTAAATAAGTGAACCTAGGGAACTTTGTTTTTCCTGTTTCGTTGCTCTCTTTCGCAGAATTGTTACGAGACAAAACAATCAAGCAGCGGCATAGTTACAGGAAAACAAGCAGGACCCATATCAGATCATAACAAGATCAAACAGTTGAACACAAAAGAATGACCAAAAAAATAGATTTATAACGGGAAACAAACACAGAAAATGGGGTTTTCACCTGCTGGGGATGGGAAGAGGGCTTTGGATTCCATGGGAAACGGAGAGTTTTGCGAGATGGGGGTCTCACATAATCACCCGTGACAGTTGCAAAAGAGATTAAAAGCACAACCGTTGAGCTGGTCACGAACAATTTTGAATCCATCAAAAGTTGAATCCTGTAGGTTTGTAGATTGCAACAACTGAGTGAAAAACCAGAGTGAAGACACAGGATTTCTTGTGTCTGTCTCGTCCTAAAGAGCTAACCTTCCACCTAAAATGTCAGGTTTGTTGACAACGGGACAAATGGGAAATTCGGACAAGAGAATATTTATCCTGTCTTTACTTATTATCCGTTTGTAATTTACTTTGGATATCATTAACTGAAAATATTAATTTCTCACTTCAAAAACACGTTTAAAGAACAATCTCCTAATGCGCTAAAAAGTAAAAACCATTTTATTTAGTTATTCTAGCCAAATAAAAACAAGCCACGTGATTAATAATTTTAATATACTAAACCAGAGTCGAGTGTCAACTCAATTCCATTCATGGTGGCATTATAAGGATTTTTTGTACCAAAGTCATATTTATATCTTTTCGAACCATATTCCTTTAACTAATAGTGTGTGTAGTTTTTCCTTCTCTAATTAAATGGTACACACAACACAATAAAAAGAGTCTATTAACTCACTACATTGGTAAAACGAATAAATATAGTTTGAGTGGCGGAGAGTTATTGAAGATAACCTTTTGTTTTCAAAAGAATTAAGAGTGATTAAGCTTGTACATTACGAAGAACTTAAATTTCATGGTATGAGACCTTCTTTTTGGTGTTTAATACACACCAACATTGCACAACTTTGTCAAAACCATGGTAGCATATTTCGGCAAGAAGTTGACGCAACAAAACTGTCCAGAAAATTGTTAGTCACTATAAAGCTAAAAAGTGTACAAGTTGTCTGCTTCGGCAAAGTACAGCTACATTTGAAAATAGAACGATCGTAGCATTGTAGCAGCTGAAAATTTGAGTTCAAGACAAGCTAAAGACCATTTCAGCTTTTGGTCGTGACAATGACAAAATGGAAGTTAAAGAATGACAGTTATTTTCGATTATATCGGTTATGTCGGTTAAGTTAAATGTAAGTTGTTTGTCCTAATCTGAATGTTTGAACCGGATATAATGTTTCAAATATATATGGATTCGGAATAATGATAAGTTTAGCATGAAAAAGCATGTTGGTTGGTGAAAAAATTGCTAGAACTTATCCAAAACTACTTTGTATATATGTGTGTATTGTAGGCTGGAAAATGTGTGGATTTTGCCTCTTTTTAGACTTCATTTCGTGTAACCTTTGTTATGAGACATCAACAAGCATTTTTTACACATATATGATCTAATTCCTTATTATTTACTACCTAAAAATACCATAAAAATTGAATGTACAAAACATGTTCGATGAAATGTCTCAAATAGTAAAGTGAGACTTGTATATGTTCAATTTTCCAGATTTGGTTGTATTTGTATGTGTGAAGTTCCAGACCTTATTCTAACATTTTTAACCTTTCAAAGAGAGTTTTCTAAGCATCTACCGAGCGGAGATAAAGGACTTAAAACTTGTTTGACGAATGCTTGAAAAGAGTGCCTACAAAGTGTTTGATAAATTGATTAAGTGAAGTGCACTTAAGTTGTTTGGTAGAATTTCGCTGAGGACTTAGTAGAGGGACTAACTTATGACACGATTAAAACACCCCTATGATAATTGGTATCATAGCAAAGATTTCAAGGGAATGCAAAGAGATAACTGGTGGGCTAAAATATGGAACAATTAAAGGAAATGATGGCTCAATTAGAGCAAATTCTTAGACCAGTTTTTATTGTGACTGCTCGATTGGATTCAATAACTGAGGCATTAAAACATATCCATAAATAAATGAATGACATTTTAGGATAGTCAAATAGAAGAGTGTTGGTGATGGAAGATGCATTGGCAGTTCTCTGAACCAATGTTGTCCTCAACACAGCAGAGGGAATTGAACAAGGCTTAAAGTTCCAAAACCAAATAATTTTGATGGTGTTTGAGAAGCTAAAATGTTGGAGAACTTCCTATAAGACATAAAGTAATATTTTCTTATACAAAGGGTGCCGAAAAGTGACAAAGTGATGCTAGCTATTCTTGATTGGTGATGCCAAGTTATAGTAGTGTACAAGAATAGATGATGATCTAAGCACAGGTTGTCCATGAATTGACACGTAGGATGTGCTAGTACGGGAACTAAAAGACCAGTTCTTACCTTGTAACACCTCCTAAATAGCAAGGGAAGCCTTGAGAAAGTTTCAGTATGACGGAACAGTTTGGAAATATTCACAATATGTCAGAAGAAAACAAGCTATTCAACTTCCTATCGGAACTTCAATCTTAAGCACAAATTGAAATATAAAGATAAGGTGTTCAAGATCTCCAAGTGTCATTGTTGCTGTTGATTGGTTGGTAGATTCACAGCCAAATAAAGACAAGAAAAAAGATTCCAGTGGTAATCGAAATGGCAAAGCTGTTGGAGAAAATTTTGTTAGGCAAAATGAGAAAGGTAAAAAATTTAAACCTCTCAAAGTTCTACTCAACTAAAGGTTAGTTGCTTTATATGCATCAAACCATATTATGCAAAGGAGTGTTCAATGAAGACAAATTTGAATGCATTGTTAGTTGAGGAGGAGGATAATAATGGAATAATGATTTTCAATCTATTAGTGGTAGAAAAGGCACCTAAAAGTGGGATTTCTAGGACCTTTAATGAGTAAATATGATGGCTGCATACCGAAGGAAGTCAAGAGATGCTCATATAAACTTATTTCGGTGGTGATAAGGGGCTACAAACAGACTTATATTCCCATCTTTGATTGGTCCATTGGTAGCAAGGAGGTTTGTTGTCTAGTGAAGCTTAAAATTTGGTAACAAGGGTTGCCATAACAAAATCTTGACGAAATGGCATGTACAGGTGTATCATTTTGGTATACATTTATCTAACATATTTTGTTAGACTTTTGCAGGGCAAAAGGTCATGGATTGGCCAACTTTGGGTGCAAGTAGCCAAAGAAAAATATATTGGACGAATTCGATTGTCACGACCCAGAACGACATCAGGCACATGACAATTAAATTGGTATCAGGGCAAGGTTTTATGTTTTCAAATTTGTTATTACCATTTTCAAAATATTCATAAGCCTTAGAAGTTGAGTCTAGGTGTCGACAATCTTTGGTCGAGAAGTTAAGTCTCAGATCATTAAGTTGACGTCCTTAACAGTCGGATGATTTTGACCTCGGTGAGAGTACTTGTCGACATTCCTTGGGGTATATGAGATATCCAATAAGCTAGGCTTAGTCTGATCTATTTGTTAAATAACGTCTTTTTCTTTGATTTTATAGTGATAGCATGGTTGGGCGAGGAAGGGGAAGTTTTTGCAAAGTTAGACCTTTGCGACCTGAGCTAGAGGAACACAGTGCTGAAGCCGCTAGATCCCCCTCTCATTATAGTCACTCCTCTTGGAGAGAAAGTGGCTTGTGATGAAGCATATACAGCCTGTAAGGTAAAGGTCGGTGATGTTGTGTTAGAGGCAGATCTTATTCCCCTAGATCTCCAGGATTTTGAGGTAATATTGGGGATTGACTGGTTAAAGATACATCACGCCAGGGTTAATTGTTTTAAGAAAGAAGTGGAGTTTGACACTCATGGTGGAGTCTTGATTACATTTATTGGTGACCAAGGGTGTTCCCAAGTTGTTTGATATCAATAGTCAAGGTTAAAAAATTGATTTGTCGAGGATGCCAAGCATACCTCACACATCTGATTGACACTTTGGCACAGAGGATCAAACTTAGAGATGTTCCTATTGTATGTGAGTTCCCCGATGTCTTTCCTAAGGAGTTACCTGGATTGCCACCTAATTGGGAGTTTGTTTTTACTATTGACTTGGTCCTGGGGACAACACTGATATCTATACCACCGTATCGCATGGCACCAGCAGAATTGAAAGAGCTAAAGGTTCAATTGCAAGAATTATTGGACAAAGGCTTCATCAGACCAAGTCATTCACCGTGGGGAACACCAGTATTATTTGTCAAGAAGAAGGACGGGATTCTCCGCTTATGTGTTGATTATCGGTAGTTAAACAGGGTTACCATCAAAAATAAATATCCATTCCCCAGGATCGATGACTTGTTTGATCAGTTGAGAGGAGCTATAGTATTCTCAAAGATAGATCTGAGGTATGGATGCCATCAGTTAAAAATTGTTAAAAGTGATGTGCACAAGATGGCTTTCCGGACGAGGTATGGACACTATGAATTTTTGGTGATGTGTTCGGATTGACAAATGCACCAGTAGCGTTTATGGACCTCATAAACAGGTGTTCCATCCTTATTTAGATCAATTTGTCATAGTATTCATTGATGCCCTTTTGATTTATTCTAAGGATAGGGAAGAGCATGCCAGACATCTCTGAATTGTGCTACAAATACTTTGCGAAAGACAGTTGTAAGCAAAGTTTTCAAAGTGTGAATTTTGTCTGAAGGAGATAGGTTCCTTGGGCATGTGGTATCATGAGAAGGTATTTTTTATGGACTCAAAAAAAAGTAAAACCTATACATGAGTGGGGATAGCCTAAGAATGTGACTGAAGTCCACAACTTTCTGGGATTAGCTGGTTATTATTGAAGATTTGTTGAGGGTTTCTCAGTACTTTCAGCCCCTTTGTCGAGGCTTACCAAAAAAGGGGTAAATTTTCAGTAGGATGACAAATGCGAGGCAAGTTTTCAAAAGCTGAAAAAAGCGATCTACTTCTGCGCCAGTGCTTGCTCTACCTACCTAGGGGATTGGGTATGAAGTATACAAAGAAGTCACTCGCCAGGGACTTAGCTGTGTGCTTATGCAGGCTGGGCGAGTGATAGCATATGTTTCTAGATAGCTGAAGAAGCACAAAATGGTGTTTGCACTTAAGATTTGGAGACACTATCTTTACAAGGAGACTTGTCGTATATACATTGACCACAAGAGTTTGAAGTACCTAATGACACAAAAAGAGCTAAACCTCAGACAAAGGAGATGGTTGGAATTAATTAAAGATTATGACTTAGTGATTGACTATCACCCGAGAAAAGCAAATGTGGTAGCCGATGCATTGAGTCGTAAGTCCTATTTGATAGTAACTGTCAGGAAAATCCTTATACGACTCATTTAATGAGTATAAGGAGCCTTGGAGTTAGACTTTCAATGGCTGAGGATGATGGAACACTGCTAGCACAGTTTGAAGTTTGTCCATCACTATTTGATGAGATCGGGAGATCACAGGCAGATGATCCTGATTTAAGGGTCATTCGAGAGAATTTACCATCCAAAAAGGATGAGGGGTTCTGACTGAGAGAAAACAGGTTGTCAAAGTCTTCAGAAATAGAGTCTGTATACCAGATGACCAAGATCTCAGGCAAGCTATCTTGAAGCTCTCAGTTTGGCTTATGCAATGCATCTTGATAGCACCAATATGTATCGAACTCTTAGAGAGTACTATTGATGGCCAAGGATGAAGAGAGAGATAGTGAAATTTATGGCCAGATGCCTTTCCTGCTAACAGATAAAGGCAGAACATCAGAAGCCAGTGGGTATGTTATAGTCTTTGCCTATTCCAGAATGGAAGTGGGAGCACGTGACAATGGACTTTGTAGTTAGACTACCTCGTACATCAAAGGGTCAAGATGCTATTTGGCTTATAGTGGATAGATTGACGAAGTCTGCTCATTTTCTACCTATCCACACAACTTACTCGTTGGAGAGGTTGGCAAAGCTATATATTGATGAGAATATGAAGCAGCACGGGGTGCCAGTTTCTACAATATCAGATAGGGATCCAAGATTCACCTCTCAATTTTAGCCAAAATTCTAGGAATCTTTGGGGACTAAACTGAAGTTTAGTAATGTCTTTCACCCCAAACTGATGGTCAGTCGGAGAGGACTATTCAAACACTGGAGGACATGCTAAGAGCATGTGTAATGGAGTTCCAAGGGAGCTGGGACCGGCACTTGCCTTTGATAGAATTTGCTTATAACAATAATTATTAGACAAGTATCGGTATGCCACTATATGAAGCACTTTATAGGAGAAAGTACAGGACACCTTTATGTTGGGATGAAGTTGGTACAGCAAAAGTCGAAGGAGCCAAATTGATAGAAATTACCACTCAAAAAATAAAGGTCATCCGGGAGAAAATGAAAGCCGCCCAAGATTGTCAAAAGAGTTATATGGATAAGAGGCGACTACAATTAGAGTTTGCAGTTGGTGATATGGTTTTACTTTGAATATCAACATGGAAATGTGTAATCTAATTTCAGAGCCGAGGGAAGTTAAACCCTCTATATATTGGACCTTTTCGTATACTAGAGCGTGTCCGGACTGTGACGTATCAGTCGAAATTGCCACCAGACTTGGATAGGATCCATAATATGTTCCATGTCTCGATGCTTAAGAAGTATATACCGGACCCATCTCGTGTTTTGGAAACACCTCTAATGGAGTTGAGAGAAGGCCTGAGATTTGAGGTGGAACCAGTCCAAGTTCTAGATCGATAGATAAAGAGGTCGAGTAACAAGGAAGTTCCCACAGTCAAAGTTCTTTGGAAGAGCAACAGGGTCGAGGAGATGACATGGAAGCCTGAGGATGCTATGAGATGTCAATACCCCCCATTTATTTGTATCATCGACTTAGGAGTTTCGAGGACGAAACTCTTTTGAGGGGGGGAAGACTTGTAATGCCAGACTTTTTGAGCCTTATTTGTATTGGTCTGTACTTAGAGATACTATTGTATATTGATATATACATGGTTGTATATGAGTTCAAAAATGTATTTGAATCCTTTTGGTATATATGTCGGTGATATATAATGTTACATTCCTTTACATGAACTTAGAGTTCATCGGTACGCGAAATCTTGGAGAATTCTAACATATAAGCTTCTAAGCGTGTAAAATCAAGTCCATTGGATGGATATGGCCATGGTGGCTGAGTTAAATGTGTTCTAATGCCTTAAAGGTGATTAGACATGATTTATAGACTTATTAAACACTTAGAAAGCTTAATTTCAAAAGTTGATGTACGTAAGGACTTATTTGCAAATTGTTAAAAGTTAAGGGATTTAAATGTAATTTTTCAATTCTTGGAAGACCTATATGTGATTTTATAAAGTTAAGTGGCTTAATTATAATTTTCAAAAGTCCAAGGACCAAAATGAAAATAAAAGTTTTCGTCATTTTCAAATTTTGGGCTTAATTGCAAATTTAGGAAAAGTTTGAAAGGTATAATGGTAATTTCACATGATTAAGGGCAAAAAGGTAATTTCACCATGTTTGGTCAAGGAAGAGTCAACATTGTATACCCTTTTTCATCTTATGGCCATGCACCTCACCATTAGAAATTAGAAACACTTTGTTGTAAATGAAAGAAAGGAGAAGAGAGGAGGAGAAGAAGAAGAATTTAACTATCACCCAAAGGAAAGTTTAGGTAAATTTTGTCTCATCTCTCTCTATATTATGATTTTGAGTTTTTTGTTAAGATATGTTGTTCTCCATGCTTGAATATACATGAAACGTGGTTTATATGAATGAAATGAGTCATAGATAAGTTTCCTTAAGCCAAAACCAAAATTCCTTACCTTTACTAAAAGTTTGTGAAATTTTGAATATCTTTTGAAATTAATGGTTTAAATGAACTCCAAGATGCTAATTGTGTATGTAATATGTGAATTGATGATGAAAAATGAGGAAGATGTTCATTGGAAGGAGGCTTTCAAGTTTACGCCTTTATGTGTTTGATAAAATGCCTAAGTGAACTTGGCTTAGGATTTAAGGATTTTGATGGTGTGCATTGGAAAGAGACTTTCATTTTATTTAGAGTAAACTTGAATTGCTTAGATTGATGAGTAGTGGCTTAATGTGGTTGGATAAAAATGTGCTTCATTATGCTTTGAAACGTGTAAGTATTGGATCAACGGTATTAAATGCATTGGAAAATGCAAAAGAAAGCTTATGCAAATAAAGGGAAGTAACTATGTGAGAAGCTTAATGGTCGAACCCTATAGCTTAAAAATAGTAATATTGTGTTTCATACACTTATGTGGTGGTATAAATATGAGTACATGTTTGAGTAGTATATACATTATATATTGTATGTATAAAGGCTCGGGAGTTATGGATGAAGGAAATCGTAATAAGGATTGTTAAAGTCCAGGGAGCATACATTTTTTTAGGTGAGTTGGGAACAACATATCTCTCAAATAGGATTAGGACATCCTAAGACATGCATGATTACTTGTATGTGAATTTTGAACCTAGGTAATGTATAGTAGACTTGAATCTCAAATAGATGCTAGTATGCTTATGTAGTTAATAAATGACATTGTTTTGAATAACTCTTTGCACTTGGAGTGAAAATGATGCTTTTATTTCGTATTTTGAGGAATGATATTGTTTTCAGCAAACCTACACTTGAAGTGCAAAAGCCAATGTTTTATTTTCTAAATCTACATTTTTTAATAACTTTGCACTTGGAGTGTAAAATATGACTTTCACTGCATGAAATAATGTTTTGGATCTTACATATGCATGACTGAGTCATGTATACTACATGTATGTGTTCTGTTTTGGCTTAGAGCCATGGCAAAGTTCCAATTTTTTCAATTGGACCGATAAATAAAGGTATGGTATCTTACTTGATTTTTATACCTAATATTTTTATATGATTTTTTTTGATTGGTTAGGAAACGATTGGCTAATCGTGTGCTAGGCACGATAGATTAAGCGACCCCCGTACCCTTGATGCTAGTACATAAAATTCGAGTCCTTGTAACGACACCATTCTACAGGATTCGTGGGTGATTGTACACCTAGAGGTCTGGTCACCGACGAGGTCATCACCTAGGGTCATGACGCTCTTATCAATCGTAGTCTGGACTCACCACAGATGAAAGTCGATCCAACATCGGGATTCAGTAGGCGTGCACACTAGTTTGGCCGACTAATGGTGACACACATAACTATTTTAGCTTCCTGACGAGATTTGATTTTTACATGTAATGCTTTTCTGCTCATGTGTACTAGAACTGGAACCTATGTTCACTGAATGAGTGACTAATAGGCTAGGCCTATGTGGTTCCTAACTAGTATAGGATGAGTCATAGACTAGGTCTATGTGTTTTTATGTCACGCATATTCACTTCATAAGTGGTTACATACATGTTAGATGTGTAAAACCATCTTTAGGTTATTTAGACCATTTTGGTGTGTACCAGGTTTTATTTGTTACGTATGTTTCTTTTTTGCTCACTGAGTACATAGTGTACTCATCCCCTCTGTTTTCCAACCATGCAGGTTAATTTGGTGAGCTTAAATCTCTGAGTAGATCATGCGGTCTTTTGACATTTTCAAGGCATTACCGCACGTAGGTAGTCTCTATTTTGTACTATTGTTGTATAGTGGCTCATAATTATGTTGATATGCTTTATAATTTTGTAAATTAACTGTTATCTATCCTGTGGTTTGTAACTAACTTTATATGTACATATTTTGTACTGTTGTTTAGATTGCTCTTGAGTAGACTTCATAGTCCAGAAGTTGTGGCAAAGTTTTAATGTGAATATAAAAGTGCGTTTGAAACTGATTTACAGGTGTTTTTCATTTTGGGATTTTCAAATTACAGTCGTTGTGCTACAGAAATTTTTTAAAAAATGTCCAATTAGCCTTGCACAGTCTGTTATGGGTATCATGAGTATCCTTAGCCCGGGTATGTGGCGATTGTCATATGCCCGATGTAGTTCTGGGTTGTGACATCGATACACTAGTTGTCGACGAGGACGTCGGATTTCTTTTGGTGGGGGACATCTGTGAGACCTTCTTTTGTTGTTTGATAAACACTAATATTGTACAACTTTGGCAACATGATGGTAGCGTGTTTTGGCAAGAATTTGATGCAACAAAGTCGTCCTGAAAATTACTAAGTCACAAAAAATTTGGAAAGTGTGTAAGTTGTACATTTTGGCAAAGTACAGCCACATTTGGAAATAAAATGATTGTGGCATCATAGCAACTGGAAATTTGAGTTTGAGACAAGCTAAAGACCACTTCAACTTCTGGTTATGACAGTTACAAAATGGCAGTTATGGAATGGTGGTTACTTTCGGTTATGTCAGTTTTTCAGTTAAGTAAGTTGTAAGTTATTTATCCTAATCTGAATGTTTGAATGGGTCATAATGTTTTAAACATCTATAGATTCAAAACTGGGATAAGTTTATCATGAAAAGGCATATTTGTTGGTGAAAAAAATTGCTGGAACTTATCCAAAACTGTTGCTTATATATATATGTGTGTGTGTGTATTATAGGCTAGAAAATGTGTGGATTTTGCCTCTTTTTAGACCTCATTTCATGTAACCTTTGTTATGAGACATCAATAAACATTTTTCACACATATATGATACGATTTCTTGTTATTTAATGCCCAAAAATACCATAAAACCGAACATACAAAACGTGTTCGATGAAATGTCTCAAATAGTAAAGTGACTTATACATATTCTTTTGTCTAGATTTGGTTGTATTCATGTATGTGAAGTCCTGACCTTATTCTAACACTTTTAACCTTTTAAGAGAGTTTTCTAAGCATATAATGTGTAGAGATTGAAGGACTTAACACTTGTTTGACGAAATGCTTCAAAGGAATGCCTAGAAGGTATTTGATAAGTTGATTAATTGAAATGCAATTAAGTTGATTAGTGAAATTTCGCTAAAAACTTAATTGAGGGACTAAGTTGCGACACGAGAGATTTCAAATCATCTTTCGAATCTTAAAACACCCTTATAACACACTGCATGTCTTGAGTACACTTGTTCAACTCATTTAATTAAATAAATTAAATCTAAAAATTAAAAGATTTATGCTTTAAGATTTAACTCACAAATAAATATTAAATTTAAAAACTAAACTTCAAAATTTTTAAAATCTAATTTGAATTCTATAAAATATTAAAATTTTTAATTAACCCAATATTTATATTTATTTATCTTATTGAATTGTTTTATAAATTATGATTATTAGATATAAAATTATATTTTATTTATAATAAATTTATAAAGTTATTTTATTTGATAAATAATTTATTAATTTATTTACATTTTTATAGATAAAATTAAAAATATAGATTTATAATTCAAAATTGATTTTGAAAAAGAAACTCGTTTCATAAATAAGTTCAGCTATGAAATATAAAATTTTAAAATTCTTGAATTAGAGTTTAATCAAGCTCCCAACCAATATACATGTAAGAAATACGTTCACATACTTCTTCCCTCTTTCATGCATACTTTTATTATTCTCAAATTTCAAATGCTCCAAAATAGGTTTAAGAATTTATTATTATTTTATATACCTTTTTAGCTTTATTGTGAACATTATCAAATTCAATTGTCAAGAAGTCTTTAAGCTTTTCGTGTAGGAGTACAACATCAATCTCCATCCAAGTATCCTCTTGATTGACTTCAGAATCATGGATTTCAAATAAATGATTAAAAAATGATGAAATTGAAAATTGAAAATTACATCCAAGTTTTGGTCATTTTCAAATTTTTGGCTTAATTGCAAATTTAGGAAAAGTTTGAAGGGTATAATGGTAATTTCACATGACTAAGGGCAAAAAGGTAATTTCACCATATTTGGTCAAGGAAGAGTCAACATTCTAGACCCTTCTTCATCTTATGGCCCTGCCCCTCACCATTAGAAATTAGAAACACTTTGTTTTAATTGAAAGAAAGGAGAAGAGAGGAGGAGAAGAAGAAGAATTCAACTATCACCCAATTTTCACCATTTTTTTAATTCTCCAACCCAACCCAAGGTGTTCTAAGTTAATTTGGGGTCAAGGAACTCAAATCTATCATTATATTTGAGAAATTCTTAAAGGTTTTGAAGATATCACCAAAGGAAAGTTTAGGTAAATTTTATCTCATCTCTCTCTATATTATGATTTTGAGTTTTTTGTTAAGATATGTTGTTCTCCATGCTTGAATATACATGAAACGTGGTTTATATGAATGAAATGAGTCATAGATAAGTTTCCTTAAGCCAAAACCAAAATTCCTTACCTTTACTAAAAGTTTGTGAAATTTTGAATATCTTTTGAAATTAATGGTTTAAATGAACTCCAAGATGCTAATTGTGTATGTAATATGTGAATTGATGATGAAAAATGAGGAAGATGTTCATTGGAAGGAGGCTTTCAAGTTTACGCCTTTAAGTGTTTGATAAAATGCCTAAGTGAACTTGGCTTAGGATTTAAGGATTTTGATGGTGTGCATTGGAAAGAGGCTTTCATTTTATTTAGAGTAAACTTGAATTGCTTAGATTGATGAGTAGTGGCCTAATGTGCTTGGATACAAATGTTCTTCATTATGCTTTGACACGTGTAAGTATTGGATCAAAGGCATTAAAAGCATTGGAAAACGCAAAAGAAAGCTTGTACAAATAATAAGGGAAGTAACCATGTGAGAAGCTTAATGGTTGAATCCTATAGCTTAAAAATAGTAATATTGTGTTTCATACACTTATGTGGTGGTATAAATATGAGATACATGTTTGAGTAGTATATACATTATATATTGTATGTATAAAGGCTCGAAAGCTGTGGATGAACGAAATCATAACGAGGATTGTTAAAGTCAAGGGAGTATACATTTTTTTAGGTGAGTTGGGAAAAGCATATCTCTCAAATAGGATTAGGACATCCTAAGACATGCATGATGACTTGTAAGTGAATTTTGAACCTAGGTAATGTATAATAGACCTGAATCTCAAATAGATGCTAGTATACTTATGTATTTAATAAATGACATTGTTTTGAATAACTCTTTGCACTTGGAGTGAAAATGATGTTTTTATTTCGTATTTTGAGGAATGATATTATTTTCAACAAACCTACACTTGAAGTGCAAAAGCCAATGTTTTATTTTCTGAATCTACATTTTTGAATAACTTTGCACTTGGAGTGCAAAAGATGACTTTTACTGCATGAAATAATGTTTTGGAACTTGCATATGCATAACCGAGTCATGTATACTGCATATATGTGTTCTGTTTTAGCTTAGAGCCATAGCAAAGTTCCATTTCTTCAGTTGGACCAATAAATAAAGGTATGGTACCTTACTTGATTTTTTATACCTAATATTTTTATATGATTTTTTTGTGATTGGTGAGGAAACGATTGGCCAATCTTGTGCTGGGCATGACAGATTAAGCGACCCCCGTACCCTTAGCGCTAGTACATAAAAGTCAAGTCCTTGTAATGACACCATTCTACAGGATTTGTGGGTGATTGCATACCTAGAGGTCTGGTCACCGACGAGGTCATCACCTAGGGTCATGAGGCTCTTATCGACCGTATTCAGGACTCACCACAGATGAAAGTCGAGCCAATACTGGGATTTGATAGGTGTGCACATTAGTTTGGCCTATTAGCGGTGACACACATAACTATTTTGGCTTCCTAACGAGATTTTATTTTTACATGTAATGCTTTTCTGCTCATGTGTACTGGAACTGGAGCCTATGTTCACTGAATGAGTGACTAATAGGCTAGGCCTATATGGTTCCTAACTAATATGGGATGAGTCATAGACTAGGTCTATTTGTTTCACTTCATCGGTGGTTATATACATGTTAGATGTGTAAAACCATCCTTAGGTTATTTAGACCATTTTGGTGTGTACCGGGTTTTATTTGTAACATATGTTTCTTTTTTTCTCACTGAGTACATAGTGTACTCATCCCCTCCGTTTCCAACCATGTAGGTTAATTTGGTGAGCTTAAATCTCTGAGTAGATCGTGCGGTCTTTTGACATTTTTAAGGCATTACCGCACGTGGGTAGTCTATATTTTCTACTTTTGTTGTATAGTTGCTCATGATTATGTTGATATGCTTTATAATTTTGTAAATTAACTCTTATATGTCTTATGGTTTGTAACTGACTTTACGTGTGAATATTTTGTACTGTTGTTGAGATTCCTCTTGAGTAGACTTCAAAGTCTAGAAGTTGTGGCAAAGTTTTAATGTGAATATAGAAGTGCGTTTGAAACTGATTTACAGGTGTTTTTCATTTTGGGATTTTCAAATTACAGTCGTTGAGCTACCGAAATTTTTTTAAAAATGTCTAGTTAGCCTTGCACAGTCGGTTAAGGTTACCGTGAGTATCCTTAGCTCGAGTATGTGGCGGTTGTCATATGCTTGATGTAGTTCTGGGTCGTGACATCGATACACTAGTTGTCGACGAGGAAGTCAGATTTCTTTTGGTGGGGGACATCTGTGAGACCTTCTTTTTGTGCTTCATAAATACCAATATTGTACAACTTTGGCAACATGATGGTAGCGTGTTTTGGCAATAATTTGATGCAACAAAGTCGTCCTGAAAATTACTAAGTCACAAAAAATTTGGAAAGTGTGTAAGTTGTACATTTTGGCAAAGTACAGCCACTTTTGGAAATAGAATGATTGTGGCATCATAGCAGCTGGA
The DNA here is from genome assembly GCA_027563885.1 of Erythroxylum longipes. Taxonomy (NCBI): domain Eukaryota; kingdom Viridiplantae; phylum Streptophyta; class Magnoliopsida; order Malpighiales; family Erythroxylaceae; genus Erythroxylum; species Erythroxylum longipes. The sequence goes on along the minus strand of JAOQMS010000005.1, from coordinate 24,473,566 downwards.
AATTTGAGTTTGAGACAAGCTAAAGATCACTTCAACTTCTAGTTATGATAGTTACAAAATGGCAGTTATGGAATGGTGGTTACTTTCGGTTATGTTAGTTTTTCAGTTAAGTTAGTTGTAAGTTATTTATCCTAATCTAAATGTTTGAATGGGTCATAATGTTTTAAACATGTATAGATTCAAAATTGGGATAAGTTTATCATGAAAAGGCATGTTTGTTGGTGAAAAAAATTGCTGGAACTTATCCAAAACTATTGCTTATATATGTGTGTGTGTGTGTGTGTACTATAGGCTTGAAAATGTGTGGATTTGCCTTTTTTTAGACCTCATTTCATGTAACCTTTGTTATGAGACATCAATAAGCATTTTTCACACATATATGATACGATTTCTTGTTATTCACTGCCTAAAAATACCATAAAACCGAACGTACAAAATGTGTTCGATGAAATGTCTCAAACAGTAAAGTGACTTATACATGTTCTATTGTCTAGATTTGGTTGTATTCATGTATGTGAAGTTCCTAACCTTATTATAACACTTTTAACCTTTTAAGAGAGTTTTCTAAGTATATAATGTGTAGAGATTGAAGGACTTAACACTTGTTTGAAGAAATGCTTCAAAGGAATGCCTAGAGGGTGTTTAATAAGTTGATTAATTGAAATGCAATTAAGTTGATTGGTGGAATTTCTCCAGGAACTTAATTGAGGGACTAAGTTGCGACACGAGAGATTTAAAATCATCTTTCGAATCTTAAAACACCCTTACGATTATAAAACGCTTGGTATGCTCTAAATGGAAATAGAGAGAGAAAATGCTCTGGATGGAGAAAAAACCTTGGAGGAGTATGATCTTCTCCAGAGATCAAACAAAAAAGTCAAATCAAGGGAGAATTCAGGGCCAATTGAAGGTAATTTGGATGGGGTTGGGGGGAATCTGAATAACGAATTTCTCGCAGAAAAGGATGCCAGGATGGAAGTTCAAGAAGAAACAGAGGAGATTAACAGATCCGACGCTAGGGTCTCGTATAGAGACATTACGTCTGGAATGGGTTCCCACAGGAGAATTGCAGCAGAAATCAATGCGAGGATTCAATGGCAGGATGTAGAGGACGATTCATCGAATGATGAAATGCCAGAAGAATCTGGTGAGGATGATGAGATATGCCCGGTAATTCGTTTATCAAAAGAGGAAAAAACACGCTTACGTTCTCCTTGGAAACAAGCTTTGATCATCAAGTTTTTTAACAGAAAAATTCTGTACTCCTACTTTTATGACATATTGCTTTCTAAATGGCAAATCAAAGGCAACCTATTGCTCACGGATATTGGTTGTGACTTCTATGTTGCAAGATTCACAAACAGGGATGATTATAACCATGTTGTTATGCAAGGGCCATGGGTTATTGGAGACAGTTACTTAACAATCAGAAAATGGGTTCCGAACTTCATAGCGGCGGAGGAACCCATTAAGGTTGTTACTACATGGGTTCGTATCCTAGGGCTTTCTATTGAGTACTGTCGAAAGGGGACAATATATTAGATTATGTGTTGAAGTTGATTTGAGTAAACCTTTGCTCTCGAAATTTAACTTAATGGCAAAATTTGGAAGATCCAATATGAGGGACTGAAACAAATTTGTTTCAAGTGTGGCCGGTTTGGACACAAAGATGAAGATTGTGGTAAGACTGTTAATCCCGATTCGCGCAGTGGTCAGAGTCCTCAAGCTGGAGAAGTGAACATTCAGGAAAATAGCCCTAAGCATACGAAGGAGGATAATACCTACGGTTCCTGGATGGTGGTCAAAAAACCTAGGAACAGGAGAGGTAGACCAGCCAAAGGACAGGAAGCACAGACTCAACGGCCTGGAACGGAGAAACAGAACCTCAATAGTGGACGGATTGGGGATAGCAGAAGAAAAATACACGAGATTTCGCAGGGCAAGGATCGAGATTTGAGACCCTAAATATGGAAAATGTGGATTTGCGTGAACTTCAGAATGATCCTAAGGAACTAAATGCGGATATTTCTGGCAATGCTACTCCTTTGGCAGGGGATAATACCTTGGCCTCTCAACAAGTCAACCAGAATATTGGCGAAAATATTGCTTCAAGGGATATTTCCTTGGATAAGGACACGAATCCCTTCCAAAGTGGAACTGAGACTCCTTTTACTAGCAGAGTTCCTCTGGTGAACAGAAACAGTATTCTTAGCCAATCTTTTCCCTCCCCTGGAAGGAAAACGCAACTTGCCAGCTCCACTAGGAATAAACGAGCTAGAGGTAAAGGAGCTTCTCCTTACACAAGACCTCCCCTTCTAGGGAAAGAGAATAACCCTATTCAGAACTCCTCCATTCCCTTCCAATCCCCCTCGTTGAACATGGTTGAGAATTTTCAACCTCAATCTCAACCCATTACGTCCACCCATCATGTTGGTCAGACACATCCCCTCAGAATTCTCAGCCCTGGTAGGAGCTCCGATGGACGGGCCAGTGATGGGGTCTTTTCATCCCCTGGCTCACAAGGCTTGGCTCCACATGGATTCATACCTTTCACCTCTTCACAACCCCCAGAGATGCTTGCATCGGTGGAAGTCGAACGGGAGTTGAAGAAGGTAATGATGGTCCTACTATAGGACCTCGAAACCCTCATAACTAATGTTGTATTGCATCCTAGCCATCCTTATCCAACTTTTAAAGAAGATATAATGTCAATAAAAATCATAACATGGAACGTTCAGGTTGCGGCTAACAGACTCTTTCTTGCGACAATGAAAGAGTTAATCCGGATCAATGATCCTACTGTCTTAGTCTTAGTGTAAACTCATATCAATGGTGAGCAGGCTGAAAGAGTTTGCAATCAGATTGGTTTCTCTGGACATACCAGAGTTGACACCCAAGGTTTCAGTGGAGGTATTTGGATTTTTTGGAGGGCTAAAATTGTGGATGTGAATCCCCTTATTAATCATTCTCAGTATGTCACAGTTGAGATAGCTAAGAGAGGTGCTATGCCTTAGTACTTTTCTACAGTATTCGCAAGCCCTGACACGACCCAAAAGCAGGACCTATGGAGGGCACTGGAGAATTTTAAAAATTTGATCAGTAGACCGTGGTTAGTTGTTGGGGACTTTAATGAAACAACTTCTATGAATGAAAGAAGAGGAGTAGGGGGGCTGAATTAGAAAGGCGTTATAGAAATTTCGCCAACTAGATTGAAAACAATGGCCTTATCGATCTTGGCTACTCCGGACCACAGTTTACTTAGAATCGAGGACTTTCTATTGTCATACGGAAAAGTGCGAGATTAGATAGAGCCTTAGCTAATGAGGAGTGGCGTGCTCAATTTGAGGATGCATCAGTTAAGCATTTGCTCCAACTAAAATCAGATCACTGCCTCATTCTAATTAGTACCAATGGGTTTGCACCAATTTCAGAACTGACTAGACCCTTCTCATTTCATGTTGCTTGGCTCGCTCATAACAAATTTAAGGAATTCTTAGTTAAGTGCTGGAACAGAGAAATGCCCGTATTAACTATGCTGTCAGAATCTGCGGATAAGCTCAAGGTATGGAATCGTGATATTTTCAGGAATATCTTTCGTAGAATTGCTGATCTTGAAAGAAGACTTAGTGGCATCCAAAGGGCTCTGGCGGATAAAGGTCCTAGACATTTACTCAAGTTGGAGGCATCATTGAGAAGACAGTTTGAGGAGGTGTTGGAACAGGAATCTTTATTATGGTTTCAAAAGTCTAGGTTGGAAGCTTTAAGAGATGGCGATAGGAATACAAAGTACTTTCACCTAAGCACCATTATTAGGAGGAGGAGGAACAGGGTTGATATGTTGATGAACGCGAATGGTGATTAGATTTCTGAGCCTAATCAGGTACTGTCTTTAGTATATGACTATTGGAGTGACCTCTTCAAAGAAGTGAATCCAAGCAATCCGTTCCAGTTTATACTGAGGGAGAAGTTTGCACCCATCTCAACTGAAGAATACAATATGCTTAGTGCCAACTACACGGTAACTGAAGTGAAGAAGGCTCTTATGCGGATGGAACCAATGAAAGCACCAGGGCCGGATGTTTTCCAACCTATCTTCTATCAAATGTTCTGGAATCTGGTAGGCCATAACCTTTCGAACGCTGTACTTGATGTTCTTCATGGCAAAACTAGTATAGAAGGAATGCAAGCTACATACTTGGTGCTTATCCCGAAGAATGAGGCCCCTCAACGTCCAGAGCAATTTAGGCCAATCGGCCTTTGTAATGTCACATATAAGATAGTGACCAAGATCATGGTTAATAAATTAAAATCCATCCTGCTAAAAATCATTTCTCCTACTCAGGCTAGTTTGTTCCAGGCTACCAGATTACGGACAATATCATAATTGTCCAGGAGATGTTACACTCAATGAGGAAAAAACAGGGTGTTAAGGGACAAATGGCAATCAAAATCGACTTTGCCAAAGCATATGACAGACTTCGGTGGAGTTTCATTCAGGATACACTGTTGGAAATGAAGCTTCCCCAACTCATGATTGATACCATCATGAATTGTGTCTTATCTGCAAGGATCAAAATACTCTGGAATGGTTCACCCTCAGAAGAGTTTACACAGAGAAGAGGTATCAGGCAGGGGGATCCCCTTTCCCCATACCTTTATGTTGCGTGTATGGAAAGGCTAGCCCAGCTCATTAACAAGGAAGTGCGAGAAGGCAAATGGAAAGCGATCAGAGCTAGCAGGAATGGACCTGAAGTTACTAATCTTGCATTTGTCAATGATTTGATATTGTTTGGAGAAGCTTCAATTGAGCAAGCGCAGGTGATTAATCAATGTCTAGAGCATTTTTGCAATGATTCTGGAAGCTTGGTGAATTATGACAAATCAAGGGTTTTCTTTTTGAGAAATACCAGCGAGTACATGCGTGCCACGATTAGTGCAAGACTGGGAATAGATGAGATAAACGACCTAGGTATGTACCTAGTTGATCCTGCTATCCATGGTAGGCGTTCAAGGGCAGACTATAAGCACCTTTTAAAGCGAGTGAATTCGAAACTGGCTGGATGGAAGGCTAAATGCCTCTCACTGGCAGGTCGGGCCACTCTTGTACAGTCAACACTCAACGCTATTCCTATCTATACGATGCAATCCACAAAGTTGCCACGCTCCATATGTGACGACTTGGATAGGAAAGCACGGCGCTTTCTGTGGGGTGGAACTGAAGAACAATGCAAAGTTCATCTCAGTTCGTGGGAAACGGTTACTAAACCAAAGGAGAAGGGAGGACTTGGATTACAATCTGCTAAACAAGCGAATGCTGCATTCCTCACTAAACTTGGATGGAGAGTATTGATAGAACCTAATGCTCTTTGGTCAAGGGTTTTGAGCCACAAATACTGTCAAGGTAGGTGCGACATGTTTAGTAGTAAAAGTGATGCTTCCAATGCATGGAAGGGTATAACTGAGAATGTTAAGTACCTGAAATCGGGAATAAATGCATCCATTGGGAATGGGAGATCGACCTTGTTCTGGCAGCACAATTGGGAGGAAAATAGGCCTCTCATGGAGATAACTTTCCACCCTGTGCCTGAGGACAGACTTATGGAAACTGTTGAAGAGATGTGGGATGTAAATCTAGGATGGAAATATGACAAGTTTGCAGATTATTTTTCTGCTGATACACTTAAGAAGATCAACTCTCATGAAGTCATAGAGGGCGAAGACGCAACTGATATGTTGTACTGGAATGGAAGTTCGTCTGGAGGATTTAGTATCAAGTCTGCGTTGGAAATTATTCGCGAAGATGAATTTGGAAGGGGCCATCAGGATTGGGCCAGCATCTGGAGGTTAGATGTACCTCAGAGAATAAGGATGTTTTTCTAGCTTCTCTTGCAAGACAGGTTAATGACAAACACCAATAGGATGATTCGAGGCATGATTAATGATCCTAAATGTTATGCCTGAGGAGCAGAGGAGGGGAATTCAGAACATGTCATTAGGAGTTGCCCCCTGGCCAAGCTGGTTTAGCAGGGGATGGGAATTGATTCAGCAGAGTTAATAAATCTTGATAATTTTAGAGAATGGATTATGATGAACTTAATGGATCAAAGAATGAGGATGGGGTATCAGTGGTCTAGGATCTTTGCAGTTACATCCTGGTGGATTTGGAGATGGCGCAACGTGAGATGTTTTGATTCTGATGTTGCAGTCCCCTTGGACCAGAAGGCTTTTATTCTGGCCAGACTACATGATATCGAAAGAGCTTTTGCGGTGGATAAGAACTTGCTACTGAATACAAGTAGAAGATCAAAGGTTCAGGTGGGATGGAGACCTCCTATGATTGGGTGGGTGAGACTTAATACCAATAGAGCTGCCAAGGATAACCCGGGTGAGGCAGGGGGAGGGGGTGTAATAAAGGATGAACAAGGACACACTCTTCTAGCCATGGCGTTCTATTTTGGAAGTTGCTCGTCAACTAAGGCTGAATGCCTTGCCATACTTCGCAATTTAGAGATGGCATGGAACAAGGGGTATAGAAAGGTGATTCTTACGACGAATTCTGAAGTGATTATGCGAAGTATTTTAAGTGAAGACACAAAGAGCAGTATATACTACATTTTACAGAGGTGCAAGGCATTGGTACGCAAGGAGGGATGGGATGTGCGTGTCGAACATTGTTACAGGGAAAGCAATAGGGTGGCTGACTAGTAAGCAAACTATGGTGTTAAGACTAAGGTGAATTTCAACATATTGCAGGATTTCCCGAGTGAGCTTTGGAGTTTGTTAGTGGACGACATGCGAGGGATTACTTGGCCAAGGGATGTCCCTGGAGCTGCTATCCCTTGTTAACCTTTGCTTTCATGTGTTTGGTTTTGTGTTGCTTTTAGTGTTTTAGATAGTTTTGTTTTATTTATGTTCTCTGGGCTTGGCCCTCTTTATTCACCAAAAAAATGAGTACACTTATTCAACTCATTTAATTAAATAAATTAAATCTAAAAATTAAAAGATTTATGCTTTAAGATTTAACTCACAAATAAATATTAAATTTAAAAACTAAACTTCAAAATTTTTTAAAATCTAATTTGAATTATATAAAATATTAAAAATTTTAATTAACCCAATATTTATATTTATTTATCTTATTTAACTGTGTTATAAATTATTATTATTACATATAAAATTATATTTTATTTATAATAACTTTATAAATTTATTTTTATTTGATAAATAATTCATTAATTTTTTTACATTTTGTATAGATAAAATTAAAAAATATAGATTTATAATTCAAAATGGATTTTGAAAAAGAAGCTCATTTCATAAATAAGTTCTGCTATGAAATCTAAATTTTTAAAATTCTTGAATTAGAGTTTAATCAAACTCCCAACCAATATACATGTAAGAAATACATTCAGATACTTCTTCCCTCTTTCATGCATACTTTTATTATTCTCAAATTTCAAATGCTCCAAAATAGGTTTAATTATTTATTATTATTTTATATACCTTTTTAGCTTTATTGTGAACATTATCAAATTCAATTGTCCAGAAATCTTTAAGCTTTTCGTGTAAGGGTACAGCATCAGTCTCCATCCAAGTATCCTCTTAATCGACTTTAAAATCATGGATTTCAAATAAATGATTAAAAAATGATAAAATTGAAACAACAATACACATAAGGTATCCAAACATATATTTCATGAAATGGTTCACACACATACATAAGTAGAAAAAGTAACCATCACATTTGCGATCTAGTGAATAGATCTCAATACCCAAGTCTTTTTTATTAATGAACAAAAGAGAAATTTAGTCCCCACATTTAAACTGAATAAATCATAATATTTGAAAAATATTTAAAATGAACTCTAACGTTTAAATTTTTTTTCAAAATAGTCTCTGACTGGTCGGAACAACTGATAGAGTTAAGTCTCCGTCGATTAAATTTTTTAAAATAATTTTATTACAGTAGGGCCCACTAAGTGTTTTAACCAAAAATTGTTCTTCGTTACTCATCTTTCCACTTTCTTTTCTTTCTCTATCTGACTTTAGTATTTCTTGAACCAGAGTTGTCGCTCTGGCATTCATCAAGCACCAATTTTTATAAACTTCTTAAGATTTTTCTTTTAAAGTTTTTATCGCTTATTCTCTACATTTAACATCCTCCAACGTTAACCCAGTCTCTTTCAATCAACAGTTAAGAAGCTTCACTCCTGTTGCAATCTCCAAGATATGCTATCGTTTTCCTGCTATTGCATGTGCATCAATGTTATATGTTATACATATCGTATCGGAATTAGTATCGGATTATATTTTAGTACGGTATTATATTGATACCAATCAATTTTGGGTATTATTTTAGGTAATTTTTTAAATTTATAAAATAGTCTCTTAATATTTTAAAATTTATAAAATAGTCTATTAATATATTGTACTGCATACTTTATAATTTTATATCAAACATATCTAAAAAATCGTAATAATAAAATTTTAAAATAACGACAATTTATTTATTTTTATTAACAATTTTTTTTACATATTTCACTTATAAATAATAAACATAGTTAATATGAAAAAAGATCCTTTAATTATTGTACAAATATAAAATTAAGAACAATACAAAATATTTAAAATATTACAATTTTATCATATAATAAATACTAATTACATCAAAATATAAAATAAAAAAGAAATAAAGATCCTTAACTCTCTAACTATTACAGTTTACAACAAGAATTTGTAATAAGGAAATAACCAATTAGAAGTGAAACTGGAAACAAAAGTATATATTATTTAATTTACTGCCAATTAAATATATATTATTTAATATATTAATTATTAATAAGAATTTAAACAATTTAATTTAATATTATATATTTAATTAGTTAAAATTAATTATTACTAAAAATTATAAATAAATTAATTTAATTTAAAATTTTGTTTAATTTATAAAATTAATTTAATAATTATTAGTAAATATAATTAAATTTAAAATATATAAATATATAAATAATTATAATATATTTAAAATAAATATTATGTTATAAATAATAATTTTTAAATTATTTATTTTAAAAATAAAATAATTTTATGAATAATGTTTTAATAAATATTATATAAAGATTAAAATAAATCTAATTAAAAATAATTTATTTAATGGACAATTATTATTAGTAATAAAAATATTTATTTTATTTTAAAAATAACAAATAAAAATACAATAAAAGTTTTTCAAAAAATAAAAAATAAATATATTAAATAAAAATGGGAGAAGGAGAATGTTGGCAAGTTTGCAGATTTGTCTTTGCATTTTTTAAAATTTTCGATACTGACTAGTATTCGATCGGTATTTTAAATACCGTTGGTACCGGCCGATACCAAATAAAACAGTCCGATATAGATCAGTACCAATATCTAGTACCAGTACATATTTTTTGTATCATTTTTCAACGGGTACAGTATGAAATACAAAACATTAATGTGCATGATATTTAAGGATGATATTTAAACATGATATAGCAAAATTGTATGTTCATTATGCAATTTTGCTATAATCTCTATTAAAGATTTGGCGACAAAGTTTTAGAGATATATCAAAATCATATAGATGATAAAATGTATTAACATTTTGAGTTGACTAATGTCTCATAAACTTTGATGACAACATGTAAAATATATGACAACACCATTATAGGCAAATGCAAAGGGTTGCAAAGGTAGAGCTGAAAGTTATAATACCTTGTTGGAATTGTTCCACTTAATTTAACCTAATAAAAGCATAACTATAGACTAATTAAAGACTTTGCTATAGTATGATAATAGTTTTCATAAGAAGAAAATGATTGCATGACTTTTCTTGCCTATATGTGATATGATAAAGATCATATGTATTTCTAATTCATGCTTATGGGTATTTGATACTAAATTTAAATTCAACATTATTGTAATGTTCAATACATGGTTAGAAATAGATTGTTAAGTAAAAGTAGTTGATCTAATTTTATACCAAGAGTTTTTATGTGTTGGATCAAAGGAGACTTATACTTAAAATAAGTGGCAAGAATTAAAAGTTGGATAACCAAGATTATCTTTTTATGCCATAGTGGTTAAATCAACATAACGAGAATCATAAAGTTACATACTAGGATTTATGTATCCTTTTGATTATGAATTGTATGGAACTTGTGAAATTTGTAAAGTTAAACAATAACCAAATCAACCTTTGATAAAAGGATAATAATAGTATTGAATTGTTAAATTTTATACATGTGATGTATTGGATCGAATAACAATTCATAAAAGGATATTATTATATTTCCTTATATTACTAATGACTTTATGTGATATAGTCATATGTATTAAATGAAATGTTGATTTAAAAATGTTAAGTCTAAGTAGAAATTAAGCATTGAGAATCTGAAGCACTTTGATGAGATCGTTGTGGTGAGTTTTAAATTTTCAGTTATCTATAAGAATGAGATTCTTTAGTGAATACCTTCACAACGAAATTCATAAGAGTTTAGATTTATGTAAGGAGTAAAATACAATATGAGATATTATATGATGCAACAATATTTCTTTTATAGCAATGCCTAGTATAATGACTTACCTTTTATAGTTCCAATTGAATCAATTAGCAAGATTTCATATTAGATATGAAAAGCTAAGTCTTTGAAATAGTTAAAGCTAATGACTTAAGGATGTGATGCTTAGCAGAAGCATGTATTATCTATTTAGTTTAGAACTAAATTGAGTATTAAAAGATTACGACATATTCAAAAATTGTATATATTCTTAGAAACATGTACAAATTGGATAATACATGCTTTGATCTGCAAATTTGATCCTCTTCGAACTTTGCATCGATGAGGTCAAAGCTACTGACGAAGCCCAAATTACTCCTACTCATCACTCTTCTCACTCAAAGTCATAGCTACTAGTACTCTTCTCACTTGAAACCTCACCAAACACAACATGAGAGAATGACCAACACTTATAAAAACAATGACAACATTTGAAGAATCACGCATTTGACATTATAATAACATCCTTAAAATACCATGTACATATAAGAGCAGGAAAACGATAGCATACCTTGGAGACTGTAATAGGAGTGAAGCTTCTTAACTGTTAAAAGAGACTGGGTTAATGCTAGAGAATGTTAAATATAGAGAATAAGTGATAAAAACATAAAAAGAAAAATCTTAAGAAGCTTATAAAGATTGGTGCTTGATGAATACTAAAGAGACAACTCTGGTTTGAAAAATAATAGAGACAGATGGAGAAAGAAAAAGAAAATGGAAAGATGGAGTTGATGTTCAAGCAAGTTGGGTCAAGAGAGTGTTAAGTTAAATCTTCTTATTGATATGTCGACACGCTCAGAAGCTGAAAGGGGAGACTCGGAAAATTTTGATCACAAAGGATATCAGGCAAAAAAAACTCGTACACATAGTCGAGAGGAAGATCCTGCACCACGTGCGAAGATGTCTTATAGTGTTGTAGTTTTGGGTGAACAGGTTATGGAAGACAGGGAAGAGGAACTTGACTGGTCACATGAGGACCTAATTGAGATTAAGGAAGGTGATATCATATCAATACAAGGGAACTCAGAGGGTTGCATAGAATTGTCTCAAACATTCAAACTGCGACTGGACAAACAATGGGAAAATGTTATTATTGTGAAATTGCTTGGTTAACGAGTGGGTTTCAAGATGCTCTGTTCTCGCCTGAAGACAATGTGGAATCCGTTTGGTCCCATGAAGGTGGTAGATTTGGACTATGGTTTTTTCCTAGTGAACTTCATAGACAGAGCAAATTTTCTCAATGCTTTAACCAATAGCCCTTGGGTAATTTTAGGCCATGCACAACAACAATGGAGTCCAGAGTTTCGGCCTTCACAAGGGAAGGTTACAAGGGATCCATTTCCCTGAATTGCCTATCTTTAGATATCATCCCATGATTCTCACAATTTTGGGTAACTTAGTAGGCTAGATAGTCAAGATAGATGAAACGACCATGCTAGCTCAAAGAGGAAAATTCATAAGAATTGCAGTGGATATTAATCTCAGTGCTCCGTTACATTCGCAAGTGGAACTAGATGGTGAAACCTTAATGGTGGCTTATAAGGGACTGCCACAAATTTGTTACCACTATGGAATCGTGCGTCACAAGTCAGGGAATTGCAAGTCCAGGCACAAAGTTTCGGCAGTCCAGCACAAATCAATCCATCATACGAAGGCAGATATTCCACCAGTGGAGGTTGGGAAACACAGTACACAAGCAAAACCGTTGAAGGAAGGGACAAAAGAGCTATACGTACCATGGATCCAAATGCAATGGAAACCTCAACGACACACGCGGCGTTCTTATCTCCAGCAAGTATCACGTAACCCAACAAAACCTACTCGAGTGCGAGGATCTTGCTTCTCCACTCTGTCAGAAACAGAAATACTGGGTGATATTAATGACCAGCCGTCATCCTGTAATCCATCTGGACTCTCTATAGGGACAAAACAAAGGGTGGCTTCGGACTTAAAAGAAGAGGCAGCCAAGAATCTGTCTCATGGGCTAGGTTCAAATACCCGTGGACCAAAACTAAAGTCAAGGGTTGGTTTTAATAAGTAAATGGGGGCCCACTAGGAGCAGACCATTATAGAATGCATACCCAACAATCCAATTGAGAAATGCTTGGCACCTTCTACGAACTTTCAACCACTGCCCATATCTAGAGAGAAAAATATTGTTATCCATTTAAACTCCCATACCGAACTACTCTATGACAGAAACTCCTACTCGGTAAGGGAGATGGTAGTGGGGGAGAGTGATTGCCACATAGGAAGCAATATGGACATTGAAGAGGCCTTACCTGTGAGGACCAATGCATAATGCCACCCTCCAGACCTCCAGATCCCATCGAAGGTGCGATGAGGATGGAGGAAGACCTTGTATAGGGAGACGTCAAAGAGATGGTCCCACAAAGTTTGATTGGAAGCATTGACGATCGTCGAGATGACATCCAGGAGATCCCTCCGGCATAAGAGTGAGGTCTTCTCTACTCAGCTTATTATTAATGTTGATTATTATTTGGAACTGTCAAGGAGCTGGAGGGGAAAGATTTCTAGCTATTTTGTGGAACTATATTAACACCTATAAACCAAGGATGTTGATCTTAGTTGAAACCCGAATTAGTGGTCGGCGAGCAAATGATGTTGTGTGCAAATTAGGTTTTGACTTTTCATTCCTAGTTGAAGCCGACGATTTTACTAAAGATATTTAGATGCTCTGGAGATTGGATTTTAAAGTCTCAATTGTGGTTCCCGACAAACAATTTATCCACACTAAGATCACGTATGGGTCCTCAAAATTTGCATTTACAGCAATTTTTGCCAGTCCCTACTATGCTACTCAAAAATTCTTATGGCCTTATTTACGTTGGATTGGAAGTCTAGTTTTCGAACTTTGGATCGTTGGAGGAGACTTTAATGCCAATTTGGATAGCAATGATAAAAGAAGTGGGTCTCATTTCAAACATGTAGTTAACAAATATTTTGGGGACTGTGTGCATTGCTGTGGTTTACATGATTTGGGATATGTTGGGCCAAAGTTTACCTAGCGGAGGGGAAATTTCTGGCACGTCTGGATAGAGTGTTTGGCTCTTCGAATTGGTTGGCAGCATTCCCACATGTGACTAATAAACACCTTCCTTTTTTGGGCTCATATCATCGTCCTATGTTGATTGACTTGGACAGGGTGAATCCGAATGACTTTCACCAGCCAGTGTTTCGATTCCAATCAGCATGGTTAGCTCATGATGACTTTGATAAAGTGGTGGATGAACATTGGACCCCTGTAGCAACAAAGTTGAGTACCACTTTAGCCAACTTCTCTACACAACTCATGAGATGGAACAAACATGTTTTTAGCAATATTTTCCATCGGAAAAAACAATTACTTGCTTGGTTGGCGAGTATATAAAGGGCAATGGAGTTGGATGATTTTGACTCCCTAGTGGTGTTAGAAGAGAAGCTTTGTGGAGATTTAATCCAAGTCCTTAGTGAGGAAGAGATCTACAAGCATCAACAGGCCCGTTGTATATAGCTATCGCAGTGAGATTGTAATACCAAATATTATCACATAGTAGTTATGGCGAAAAGGAAGAAGCTAAAGATAGAGAGGTTAATGGATAACGATGGTAATACTATCTCAGATCCTAAGGAAATGTGTCAGTTGGCTATGAGTTACTTTGAAAGGTTGTTTGCAACTGAAGATACCACCACCTTGGGGTTCCCAATTACTGGTGCTTATCCTATTTTACCAGAGGAGACAGTGTAGGAACTTGTTGGACTAGTCCTAGCGGCAAAAATCAAGAAGCAAATTTTTGAAATAAACCTGAACAAAGCCCTAGGGATTGATGGTTACAATGCTCTATTTTTTCAAAAAAAATGGGGAAAGGTTGGACCAGCAGTAGTAGACTTTATACAGAAAATATTCCGTCATGAGCGTTGGGAGCAGGAGGTGAATCAAACTATTTTGGTACTGATCCCCAAAGTATCTTCTCTTACCTATATTACTCAATTCTGGTCTATTAGCCTCTGCTTGGTGTTATATAAGGCTATTTCAAAAGTCATAGTGAACCGACTGAAGCCTCACCTTGATTCTCTGGTGGCTTATAATCAGTGCAGTTTTGTCCCAAGTAGGCATATAATAGATAATATTATAATTGCTCAGGAGGCCATACATTCGATGAGAAGGAAGAAGGGGATTGTAATCAAGGTCGATTTAGAAAAAGCATACGATCGACTTAGTTGGGACTTTATCAAGGACACATTAAGGGACATTGGCTTACCACCTCAATTAACCAGTCTCATTATGAAGTGCATATCCACGGTATCAATGCAAGTTTCTTGGAATGGAAAACTCTTTGATCCTTTTACTCCCACAAGGGGTATTAGGCAAGGTGACTCTTTATCATCTTATCTTTTCGTACTCTGCATGGAAAGGCTAGGTCATCTTATTACTAGTGAGATGTGAAAAGGGAATTGGAAACCTCTTCATATGAGCATAAACGAGCATCCTATATGACACTTATTCTTTACAGACGATCTGGTTCTATTTTTTGAAGCATCGACACAACAGGTCCAGGTGATTTCGGGGGTGTTGGACACTTTCTGTCAGGCTTCAGGACAGAAAGTAAGTAACGCTAAAACCAGAATTTTTTCTCCAAGAACGTCAACTAGGATAAAGCTTGTTCTCTCAGTCATGTGTTCTAGTTTAAATATACAAACAATCGAGGTAAATATCTAGGAGTGCCATTGATTCATGAGCGAACCACGAGGAAAACCTATCAGTACATATTGGATAAAGTACATCAAAAGCTCACAGGCTAGAGTGTGAATGTTATCACTAGCGGGACGTGTCATATTAACTCAATCAGTCATCTCTTCCCTTTTGATCTATACAATGTAAACGGTGAGATTGTCGAGATAATTATGTGATGATTTACAGATTGCCGAGATAATTATGCGATGATTTAGAGAAGATAATGAGGGACTTCATCTAGAGCACAAAGGATGGACATTGGAAAATGAATTTGATTAGGTGGGAGGCATTATGTCGGCCTAAACATGCAGGGGGTCTAGGGATTAAACGAGTACGTTCTTCCAATGATGCTTTGCTTACTAAGTTGGGTTGGGAAGTGCTGACCAAACCAAATGCATTATAGGTCCAGCTTCTTCGAGCCAAATATCATATAGACGACCGAACCATCCTTCAAACATTGGAGAGGAAAGGGGCTTCGGTAATATGGAGGGGGATTACAGCTATATGGCGCTTCGTACGCCAAGGAATAGATTGACAATTAGGCAACGGAAAACGAATACACTTTTGGTTAGACGCATAGGTAGGGGATTGGGGACCTCTTTTACTGGCTTCGACTTCTTAACCTCCTGACAGTTTTTTATATGCGATGGTCCAAGACTTGGCCTATGAGAATGGTAACTGGTGTTGGACGATGTTTCAACAATATCTCCCTTCTTCAGTATGTATGACTATTGCGACAATTATGCCTCACAACGACGGGATGGGGGAAGACTGACTAGTTTAGGGGCCTAAAAAGAAGAGGTGGTTTACGGTGGCCTCTGCCTATGATCTCATCGAATAATAGTCTATGAGAGCCAACACCAGAATTTGGGAAATGATATGGAAGTGGTCAAGGCCCCAGGGGATTCAATCGTTTCTCTGGCTCCTGGCTAAAAGAAAACTACTAACCAACCGGCAACGAATGGCTCGCCAATTTCAATGGATTCCAGATGCCAGTTCTGTAGCCATGAAGAGACTCTCTTGCATTCACTACGAGATTGTACTGGGGTGAAATCCTTTTGGTAGTAATTCCCTTCAGTGGTAAGAGATCGTCACTTTTTTCACGAAGATGTAGAGATATGGTTGACTGTCAATCTTGGAAATTAGGACCAAGTACATAGGTTTGCGTGGGCTACTATTTTTGGAGTTTCTTGTTGATATTTATGGCAGTGGAGAAATCAGAGTATATTCGAGGAAGATTTTACTTGGCCTAACGCAGAAGCTAAGGTGGTACTGGATTACGTTGCTTAGATCGACAAGGCTAGGCAATGACAAGCAGAGTTATTCTGGCTCTGGGAGTACCTATGGGAACGTGTATAGGATGGACTAAACTGAAGGAGGCCTGGGTGAAATTAAATACAAATGGTGCGGTCATGAATGGATCTGGCATTGCTACAACTGGAGGTTTAATAAGGGACAACTCCGGATATTGGTGTGGAGGGTTTTTGCAAAATATTGGAGTGTGTTCACCTCTGACAGCCAAACTCTGGGGGTCCTGTACTGGTATTTTGTTGTCATGGGACCTTGGATATAGACGAGTGGTGATAGAATTAGACTCTTTAAAGTTGATTAATATTCTCTCTTTATTTGAGCTATTGGTTTTTGATGGTACTTCCTTAGTAAGGAGCATACGGGAGCTTCTGAGCAGAGATTAGGACATTCAGATTCATCATGTCTATAGGGAAGGGAATAGGTGTGCTGACAAGATGGCAACTTTAGCATTGTGAACATGTCCTGGTATTAGCGTGCTTCATGATACTCCAATGGAGTGTATTGAGATTGCTCAACAAGCCATACAGGGGATTTTATATCGTAGACGCATGGTTTAGACTGTGTTAGTTTCTTTTCCTTTGTAATAAAAAAAAAGAAAATGGAAAGATGGGTAGTGAAGAATTTTTTTGGATTAAAACATTAAGTGGGCCCACTTTAATAAAATAAAAATTCCACATTAGCATTTAACAGACGAGGCTTAACTCTGTCAGTTGTTCCATCTAGTAAGGGGCTATTTTGAATGTTTTCTAAATGTTAGGGTTTATTTTGAACGTTTTGTAAATGCTAGCCTTCATTTTGAACCTTTTGAAACATTAAGGTTTAACTCAGATTCTAGTGTAAACATTGGGGTTAAATTGCTCTTTTGGCCTTTTGTTAATTCATCTCCTTGATTGTACTTGCTTAAGAAAATAATCAACAACTCTAATATTTAAATAGCTTTCCTCTTAAGACTTTATTTTTGGTTGCTCACTCGTATTCCACCAACTCTTTAAGCCATTTAGGGTTGTTTAAGAGATGTATTTTTCATTTTTTTAAAATTTGTCAAATTCGATTTCACATGTCTTTGGCAATTAGTTTGTTCCCTCAAATAACCTGCTTTAAAGGGAGTCAAGATCACTTCCTAAGCTCTATCAGCTTATGGTTTGTTATTTGCAAAGACAAAAAGAATCTAGGATTCCCATATATGTACAACTTAGATACAACAATTATACATCATATTATAATACCAATTGCTCTGATACCAATTGTTGCATAAATGGAAGCCATGTATAAGAAAATAAGCAAAGTAAAAAATATATGAATTTATGTGGTTCGGCTAATCTATATGACCTATATCTATGACCAAAGAGACAAAATTTCTTTATTATTATGAGAAAAAATAAAAGGAGAAGTATGATAACTATAATCTTATACAACCTCTTAAAGGTTTACCTCAAAAGTTCTCTCTTTTATCCTCTAATGTCACTATGTATAAAACTATTATCAAACTATTTATATACCAGGGTTACGCATAAAAAGTCTAATTATATTGAAACTTTATTACCACAAAATTCTTTGGTCACTTATATTATATTTTCACATAAACATATAGTCACTAAAACTCTATTCCATATATGATTAATGACACTAAAACTCTATTTCACAAGAAGTCTAATGTTATTAGAATTTTAAATCATAATTTAAGGTATATCTAATAATTCTCCAACTTGACGTAAATTATCCAACGTCTAACCAATAAACACCCCCTTCATATAAACCCTCCATGAGGTTTAAGTTATGTGAGGATTCAACAAGTCTAAACTATGCTTGAACCTTTTGGCGAGTAATGGCTTATCAACTTGCCAACTACATCCTCCAAAGTGTGAACATTTTTTAATAAAATCTGACTAGATGTAGTCAATCTCTTGATCATGTAAAACTTTACATTCTTCAACACCCCTATCTGTATATCTTTTTCTTGAATTTCCCTGATCCATCAAAAGATAGTTCCGCACCCATCACTAATGATTAGACCATATGCAATTGAGTTTCCTTAACCGCATCGCCTTGACTACCTGATAGTCTTTTTTGCTCTATTCTTGGCTATACCATTCTGATGCTTTCTTCGTGACATTGTTGTACCTCCTAAATTAGAGTTTTCAACCTTCTTAACATGTGTTTCAAACTATTTTAGTGCCAATTGAATGTTGAACTAATTATTGCTTATTATTAACCCTGATATGATCTTTCCATATACTTGTCTCAACATATGTTGCTCTCGAAACATGATATCCTTAAAGGTTGCCTTAGAATTTTCACTAAGCACATGAAACTTACAAAAGTCTATCTTTTGTGTTTGTCACCCTTTAGTAAGCTCTCCTCATAAAGTTTTCTCATCTCTCACTCATCAATATGATTCACCCATATGTTTCATACAATAGTGATATCTGCTTTCTTGAAGACTAAGACACAACTACCAATCCCAATATTTTCTTTCTCTTTAAGACATAAATATTTTGCTATAATTTTTTTATTATAATCAACATACTATTTACCATTTTAAGTTGCTCATCATCACTAGCAAACTTATACCATTGACTATTAAGAGTAATCAAAAAAATTGGATTCTTCTAAAGCTCAAGAACATACTACGTATTTAATGTTCTAGTAATTCCATCATGCATCTTGATCTGCAATGAACCATCACCTTTGATAACATGCTCTCCGTCATCACCTAATCTAATAGTATCTTTCCATTCTTTAATAAACAAAATCAATCCTTATTTAAAGTTATATAATAAACAACCACAATTTCTATCACTCATTATTTTTCATAATCAAAATTACATACTGTTAAAACATTAATGTCTTCTTCATCGAAACTCTCTTAGATTACAATAACATTTGATTTTTCATCTATTTCCCTTTTCTCTTATTCATTCTTTTGTTGTGGATAGTCTCTCTTAAGATGCCCTTCAACTTTATAATTAAAGCATCAAACAACTTTAACATTAGATTTAGATCATGCTTTACTTATATTTTCCTAAACCCTTTTTCTTGTTCCTTCCTCTACCAACAACTATACCAAATTTTGATACATATTCATATGTGTCAAAGATCTTTTCCTCAATTCCTTGGCTTGCAAAACATCTTTTACACTACTGACAGAAATAGTCTCTCTATCATATAATATGGTATCAACAAAATTCTCATATAAATTAGGTAAGGAACATAAAAGAATTATGGCTTAATTGTCATCTTTAATTTTAATCCTAATACCTTTTAGATATAAAATGATCTGATTAAATTTATCAATATAATCTTTCATATTTGTACCTTTTAACATCCTCAGGTTATATAAATGTTTCTTTTTTATAAATAATAAATAAATAATCTCTCATAATAGTTAATTTTAAGTCGTTTCCATAACAAAGTAGTTTTTTCATCAACCCTGTCCTCTCTTAAGACCTCATCTCACAGACTTAACATTATTGCATTGTGTGTCCATAAAAATATCTCTTCCTTCTCTGACACTCCTAAATTGACAATTTCTCTTCTCCTTCCAACGTTGTTAAGCATTGCCATTGAACAAGAACCTCACTCATTTCCACCTTCTATAAATTGAAGTCATTATATTTATTGAACTCCAATATCAAACATGTGCAAAGACATCTTTATAGTAAACCTTAGTTGTGCAAAGATAATATAGGATTTGATATCAATTATTACGATATTTATTACTCTAATACTATTGTCACACAAACAAAAGTAATATAAACGAAAATAAGCGAAGAAAAAATACAAGAATTTACATGATTCGGCCAGTCTATATGACCTGGTCATAAATAAATAAACAATTTTTTATTACTATTAAAAAGAATATACAAGGAGAAATATGATAACCATAACCTTACATAACCTTCCATCGATTCTCTCCAATTTTTTTTTCCAAAAGTTATCTCTTAAATCCTTTAAGGTACCACTTCCAAAAACTTTATTAAACTATTTATAAATTAAAATTACTTATAAAAGGTTTAATTACAATAAAAATTTATTTAAACAATAGCCCAAGTTCACTTAGATTTTATTTCACAAAAACTTAAGGTCACTAAAACAAGTTTTCATATATGCCTAATGACACTAAAATTCTATTTCACTAGAAGCTTAAGGTTATTGTAATTTTATTTCACCAAAGTTTAAGAAATACCTCACACATTATAACTTTGGCCACTTATAACTTTGTCCACTTAATCTAAGTTTTATGGGTTTTATGCTCCAAGCTAAGTCACTCTTAAGCATTATATACTTAGAGGTCCCTCTCCTGAGCTAAGCCCACATCCTAAAGAATGAAAAGTAAACATATGTTATTATTGGATAGCAATTCAAACTTAACTATGCCTTATTTTTATGATATATAAAGCATTGCAATGAGCTAAGACTAGGTTTCTATCTTTACAAATGTGAGATTTGTGCTCTCAACATTGTTAGCTTCATATATCCATTATTTGCATTAGTCTATTTGACATTATTATGCACATGTGCATGTGTGTGAGATGAAAGAGCTTAAAACTATTCAAAGGAAATATTAAATAAGAGATATAGGAAGAGTAATGAATAAAACTTTAATTTATACTAGATTATTCATGACTTACGTGCTGGTTTGTAGAGTACAAGTCTACTTCTATGCGTTAGATAAGCATTAAATGTAACCCGTCTTAAATGTTGATCATTTCATAGCTCCAGTAATCAATTACTCACTTTTTATTAAATAAAACAAAGTGAAACTTATTTTTATTGAATGATAAATCAAGTTTAACTTCTAATTTGATTCATTAAGTTTGATTTTCTCATCATGTAGAAAGTTCTCATAATTTGTTAATATTATCCAACTTTGAGTGGTTTTGTAAGGATATCAACAACTTAATCAAGGTTTCATCACGATGCTTTCAATGATAATTTAATATTTGATATATCACTAACAATTTATTTTGGTATTATATTAAAACATAAAAAGAAAGAAATTACTTAGAGAATTCAAATAAGATGTATGGTGACTCTCAAAGTGAATCAAATAGCAATTCATGTCATAAATAATTAAATATTAGTTTAATAAAGAACCCAACCTTTTATACTTAGAATTAAATATAAAAGAATTAAGTTCGATATTGTCCCTTAATTGGATTGTTTTTACATTTAATCACTAACTTAACTCAACATAAATATTTGTCTCACCTGTCAAAGTTAATTAGATTAATTATTTTTATAATTATGCACTCTTTGTTACTAAGAATAGAAACTAAGATAAACTAAATTAAGAATAGATAATACCTAAAACAAACCAATTATACTTCACAAGCGCAATACGGGAGCAAGTACATGATGAGATATTAACCTTGACAAAGGAATGAATAATATATTTATAGGTGTGTTTGTATACTAAAGAGTACACCACACACACACACACACACACACACACGTACCGACCCACCAACCCACCCACACACATATACACACACACGTGAAAAATGCTAACTAGGAAACATAATAAGCCTAATGCATAATTTAAGGCTTAAAATTAAGGTTGTCACTAACTTGACAACTATTACAGTTATATATATTTAACACCCCCTCAAACTAAAGAAGCGACATAATCAACCAATTGAAGTTTACGAACAAGATTATGAAAATGATAAGGTGAATGAGATTTAGTAAAAGTATCTGCTAAATGATTTTGAGAAGAAACAAAGAGAAGTTGTATAATAGCCTAATGAACATCGTGTCACATAAATGACAACCATTCTTAATTTATTTTATTCGCTCATAAAAAATCATTGCGAGTAATTTGGATAACATTGTGATTATCATAGTGTAAAATATTAGAAGAAGAATGCACAATGCCTATATCCTGAAGTAACCATCAAAGCTAAAGAAGTTTAAAGGCAGTGTTAACAAGAGCTCGACATTTAGCGTTAGTATTAGACTGAGAAATTATTGCTAATTGTAGAATGATGATTAGTAAGATGACTAGCCCAATCTGCATTCAAATAAGCTCTTAAATCAAGACGGAATACTATGAAAGTACAAACTATGAAATTAAGTACCTTTGAGGTAGTGAAGGATAAGAAGAACAATAGTGAAATGGATGGTGTGAGGAGAATGCATAAACGGACTGACTATATGAGATGTATAAGAGATATCCAGACAAGTGATAGAAAGATACAAGAATCCCAACTAGCTGGCAATAAAGAGTACAATCTCGAGAAGGTGTTCCATCAATAGCAAAAAAGTGTGCATTAGCCTCAATTAGAGTACTAACTATTTTCTCATCAGCAAGACCGACACGAGAAGTAAGATCTGTAGCATATCTGGCTTGAGACAAATAATATTTAGTGGAATAAGATGACACCTCAAACCAAGGAAATAGCTAAAATGTCCAGTATCTTTTATTTCAAATTGAGTGTTGAGAAATAGTTTGAGATCATTGATGCCCTGTAAATCACTACTAACGATTATCATATCGTCTATATAAAGAAGCAAGAGAATGCACCCTTTACTAGTGTGATGAAGGAACAAGACAAGATTATACAGACTAAAGTAAAAACCCATCTGACTAATAGTTAAGCCTAACTTAGCAAATCATGCTCGAGCAGCTTGCTTCAAGTTATAAAGAGCTTGTTGAAGAAGATAAACGATATTAAGAGGATGATTATAACCAAGAAGGGGTTGCATATAAATTTCTACATAAAGGTCCCCAATAATAAAGGTATTTTTTTCACGTCCAATTTAAACATTTGTCATTGTTTAACAAAAACAATATAAATAAGAGAGCAAATATTGATGTGAAACAAATTAATATGGTGATAGAAATTGCTGTAAAACATATAGCTATATGGAGTAGATAGCTTAGGTGAAATAGATGGTGATAATAGACAAAATGTGGGCTCTGTTTAGAAGATTACAGATCATCAATAGATGGCGAAACCGATGGTGATATAATAAACACCAACAAATGGTAGACTAACTGATGCACATGAAATGAAGGAAATGGAAATGGTTGAGTTGCCTGAAACAAATAGTAGAAATTGCTAGTTACAAACACAAACTAACAACTGGTAAAGATTAATAGCTGGCAAATACTTCATTATAAACTTAGAGAATGAGAGTATATTGACTCTAACACCGTGACAAAGAAATGAATAATATATTTGTGCGTGTGTTTGTATAGTAGAGAGTATATATATGTATAGACATAGGGAGACCTAATACATGATTTAAGACTAAAATTGAGGTTGTCTTTCACTTGTCAATTATTACTGCTAAAACTCTTACATTTATATGAGTATGTATTTAAATTTAAAAAGTTCTTTTTACAACATTTTTATTACATCCCAGATAGATTACTTATACTAATTATAAGGTTAAATAAATTCTTTAAAATTGTAAATTAATATAGAATTTAATTTCATCTTTTTGCATATTTTCTTCATGAAACTTACATCAACATATAATTATGATAGCTTTTAACTAGAAGTATATTCAACGCGTTACACTAATTTTAAATTTTTCATTTTTTAATTATTTAAATTTATTTAAATTAAAGAAAAATATATATATAAGTATATATTTAAATCAAAATAATATAAAGGTTACATTTAAAATAATATTAATTGTAACATTACCTAAACCTCTAACTTTCTGAAAATTATAAATTTCCAATATATTCTTTACCAATGAGCCTTATAACCTAATGTAAAAAATAAAATATAAATGTTATTGTCTTAACATATTCAAAGCTTGATGCCACTTTTTTTGAATAATAAAGGAATTTCAATTTGTATATATTAGTGAAAATTTATATTATCAAATAAATATATATACCGTATTGTCTCAACACCTAATGAAATATTGAATTCCTAACTCATTTATTAGTTATTAACAGTCCCGACTCCCGCCGCCGGGGCATATGTCCATGGCCCGATCCCATTAAGGGTTCACCCACTCTAACCTTCCAACGTTTTTGTAGTAGATGAATAGCATTAAATGCTGATTAATGGATGCAGACTAAGAATGAAACAATTTTGGCGGAGATCACGATGACAACTATGTAATATTTTCATCTTCCAAATTAATCTTTCCAGCTTCCAACATAACGTTAACTCTCTTTTAAAAGCATTAATTGCTAATTAATGGTTGCATAAAAGGAATGAAACAATTTTGGGTGGAGTTCATTTTGACAAATCTACTTAATCTTGTTAGATTCCCAACTAACATTAACCTTTTAGCTTCTTATACTTATAAATTCATTTGTAGCATCTTGCACGCTAATTTTTTTTATGTCCGACAACATATAAATATAAGATACTCCAACTCAAAATTTATAGCAAATAATTTTCATGGTTCTAACTTCTGAGTTCTAAGTGATAATTTAAAAGTAAAATTTTTTAATGTTTTAATGTTTTTTAGCATACTAAATATTTGAATATATTATAATTAATTTGTAATTTATCATTCACTTGAATATTATATTAGCATTTTAAATAAGATAAACAATATTGTGTTTATTTGTGTTTCTCCTTTTTTATTTTTAGATTACTTATTATTTATAAAAATATAATTAAACATTAATAAATAATTTAATTTTTGTAATTATAATTTTCATTATACTTTGCCACAATTATCATAATAATTGTTAGATTTGTGTTCTTGTAGAGGTTCACATAAATTTAGTAATAATATGACCAAAGTCAAATTTGAGGATTTGATAAGTTAATGTATGAATAATTAATAATATAGTAATACTACATTTTCTATTATTTTATAGTTGAAAATTAAATAGTACCATAAATAGTTGATAATACTACATTTACTATTATGTTAATTTCCATAAAAGAAAAAAATTTATTACTTAAATTTTAATAAAATATAATAAAATCTATTTGATAATTAAATAATACCATAAATAGTTGATATGAAATGCTACCTTTACCATATGTTAATTACCATAAAAGAAAAAAATTTTATTACTTAAAATTTAATAAAAATTATTAATAATTTAGACCTTTATCTAGTTGCTTGAGAAAATAATGTTCAATCATTTCCACAACTTGCAAAATAGGATAATATTTGGCTTGGCAAAATTAAAATAGTTAAAAAACATAATAGTTAATAAATTATAATATAATTTACTCCTAAGTATGTTATTTTCTTGTATTTTTAGAAATTGGTGTTTATCTATCATTAAAATTTGCTCTTCATTTTTTCCCCTGTCACATATATAATACCACTAATATATCTTTTTGATATATTGTCAAGCTATTGGTGTTCTGTTGTTCCTGCATACTTCTTCCAGTTCCATACAGGTGCTTTTGTTCTTTTTTAATCCAATTGTGTTATAATTTGTTTATATTATATTGCCTAAAAAGCATTTGTTTGGAAGTGAAAAAAGGGGAAAAAAAGAAAACAAGTGGAACAGTTAATAGAATCCCAAAAAGGAGCAATTAATAAATTTATTTAAAAAGTAGGCTCCTCTAGTGAGAATCATGAGGAATTAGGTAAAGGTAGTTTTGAACAACATAAAGAAAATTTAAGTGACGAGATTCATATTCATGAGGATTTTAGAAACTTGAATGAGCATGATCAGGTATCAAATGCATCCACTTTAGACAATTTAAAGCCAAATGAGCAAGTAAGACATGTATTGGATATTTATGATCTTAAAAATTGGGATAATCTTGATAATAAAGTAAGGGACATTTTAGTTGAAAAAGGGCCTATAAGAGAATTGAATATTGTGTTTCCTTTAGACAATACCTCTTGACATTTTTCATATTCTTATTATTATAGAAATTTGAGTAATGGAGATATTAGGGATAGAAAATGGTTGGTTTATTCTAAACATATAGATAAAGTATATTATTTTTGTTGTAAGTTGTTCAAATTGAATAGCAAACAAAGTGCATTAGCAAATGATGGATTTAGAGATTGGAAGCATCTTAGTGAGAGACTTAAAAAAACATGAGAATTGCATTGAGCATATGACTAATATGAGAGCTTGGAATGAATTAAGAGAAAGCTTGAGCAAAAATCAAACAGTTGATAAAGATTTGCAATAAGAAATTGTAAAAGAGAAAGAACATTGGAGATAAGTTTTTATAAGAATAGTTTCTTTTGTGAAATATCTTGCTAAATATAATTTGGCTTTTCGAGAATCCAATGAGAAACTTTATCAAGATTGTAATGGTAATTTTTTAGGATTGATTAAGATGAATGCTGGATTTGATGTAATAATGCAAGATCATGTTAGACATATTCAAAATCATGAAATTCATCATCATTATCTTGGTCACAAAATTCAAAATGAGTTGATTTCTCTATTGGCCTATAGTGTTAGAAGTCTATCACAGGGATCATTAAAGAGGTGAAATACTTTTATATTATTCTTGATTGTACCCCAGATTTGAGTCATCAAGAACAGATGAGTTTGTTAGTATGATGTTTGAATATGTCAAATAAAAAAAAATAAAAACAGAGGAGTACTTTTTAGAGTTCTTGATTGTAGATGAAACATCTCGATTGGGACTTTTCAATGAATTATTGAATGCATTTAAGTCTCTTTATCTTAATTTCTATAATGTGAGGGGTCAAGGTTATGACAATAGTTCTAATATGAAGGGAAAACACCAAGGAGTTCAAAAATGATTACTTGAAATAAATTTGAGAGCATTATATATGACATGTGCTTATCATAATCTTAATCTTACTCTTAGTGATATAACACATTCTTGCGTTAAAGTTGTTTCATTTTTTGGAGTTGTGCAACACATATATGCATTATTTTCAATTTCTCCTGAAAGGTGGAAGGTTTTACTTGATAATATTTTAGGCTTAACCATGAAATCATTTTCTAACAATCGTTAGGAGAGTCAAATGTTAAAGCTATTAGATTTCAAGCTCCTCAAATAAGATTGGCTTTGATGTAATTATTTAGATCTTATGATGATGTCAAAGAGTGAAGCGGAAAGTTTGTTTAGTGTACTTAAGAGTTTTGAGTTTTTACTTGTTATGGTTAGTTAGTATGATATTTTATTCGCTATTAACATGGTGAGTAAAAAGTTGCAGTCTAAATTTATATGCGTTGACGTTACCAGAAAGCAATTAGAAGGTGTGATGGTATTTTTTGAGAAATATAGAGATGAAGGGTTTGACTCTAGTATGAATATTGCCAAAAGTCTTTACACATAAGATAAATGTAAAGCTGACATTTATAACTAGACATTGTATTATTAAGAAAAGATAATTTGATGAAATTGATCACGATGGAGAAATACAATCAGCTGATGATTCTTTTGAGTCAATTACTTTCTAGTTGTTCTGGATATAGCAATTACTTTGTTGAACAATAAATTTGAACAATTAACGACATTTGAAAATATTTTTGGATTCTTATTTGATTCAAAGAAGTTGAGGTCGTTAGATAATAACCAATTAAGATAATGTTGCACTAATTTTACAAAAACCTTTTCTCATGATAATGTGTCGGATGTGGATTTAGATGATCTTTTTTCTGAATTAAAAGTATTGCAAATGACTTTGCCAAATGAGTTAATGTCATCAATTGAAATTTTAGAATTTGTTAAAACTACATATTGTTATCCAAATGTTTCAATTGCTTATCGAATTTTATTAACTATACCTGTGACTGTAGCATCAATTGAGAGAAAATTTTCAAAGTTAAAATTATTGAAAACCTACTTGAGGTTTTCAGTGTCACAAGAAAGATTGAATAGTTTAGCTATTTTATTTATCGAGACGGATATGTTGGATAATATTGATCTTGATAATATTATTAATGATTTTGCATCTAGAAATGCACGAAGAAATTTTTTCCATAAATCATGATCATTTGTGTATTTGTTAGTGAAATTCTCTTAGTATTTTGTAGTATAATGTTGTTGTTCAATTGTTGTTATTGCTATTTTGTTGTTGCTGCTACTATTTTTAGTGATTTTATTGTTACTGACAGTTGTAAGATTTTATTAGTTGATGTTATGATCAGTTAATATTTTGTTGAGTATGTGGACTTATAAATTGAGTCACTTATGTATGAATATTAAATTTTAATAAATAAAAATATACTTTTAAAGTTTACATGTTTATATATTGTTGATTTATTGAGGCTTTTTTTTACTTTGCCTAAAGCCTATAAAACGTTAAGAATGGTGTTGGCCCCTAAAAATTTTTCGTTGAATTAAGCATGATAGTTTATGGAATAAGCAAGGAATTTAATTTTTGCCTCAGAATGAATTATGAGGTAATGATAGAATTATTATTGGAGTTAATAATTTTTTTTAGTGTTAGTAGGATTTTATTACATTGGTTAATTAGATTAAAGTAGTAAGAATGTGTAAGGGCAATTTTGGC
>JAOQMS010000005.1:24431635-24444441 GCA_027563885.1 Erythroxylum longipes | reverse complement strand
TTATTTGGTGAAGATTCAAGGTAAGAGCAATTTTAATCCTTTGGATTTTTGGAAGGATTTTGGTTTATGAAGCTTAGCAAATGCATGGGTTTAAGTATTCTAGAATCAATTTTAGTAAATGTGTTGTTGGGTTCTCAATTTGGATTCCTATTGAATTGGGATTTTTGCCAATATTGAAGAAAATTAATAGGAGAGGCAAGAGGAGCAAGAAGAGAGGCATTTTTAAGCAAGTTTCTAAGCAAGGAATTCAAGGTGGGTAATTTATTTATAGTTATTGTGTAATGAGCAAATTTGCCTTGCGTGTGTGTTGTGTGTTAAAATGATTTGCTTCGAAATATTGTGATGTGGAGATTTGCATTATAATGTATGACAAGTGATAAAAACTAAATGGTGAGTATAATTATGCTATGGCTTGGAATTGTATCATGGCATTTTGTTTTAAATAGAAAGAAGAAAAAGCATGTGAATATGAACTTTTGATTGATTGAATTGAGCATAAGATTTGATTGTGTTTGGGCGAGAGAGGAACCGTTTCATAGTCACGTGCACGTCGACGTAAAGCCTTCTCCCGGCTGCCCACTTGTAGCACACGAGATCTGAAAAGTGGACTCGTTTCATTCACAGAGTAAGCTTCGGTTTCTCTGTTTTGTTTCACGGAACCCTCGAGCCATTTGTTTGTGCATTTGCATCTTTGATGTGTTAAGTTTTGATGAAGTTATGTATTATGCTTTGATGTTAAATCATATCCAATATGTCCTATACGATGATGTATTGAATTATGAAATGTGAATTGAAATTGTAAATGCCGAACTGTCATTTCTAGATTAAAATAAGAAGTGTATGCCTATATGAATGTTTATATATATGTTTGACTGTGTGACTCATTGCTAATGGCTATAAATATATTAGCCACTGAGCTGTGTAGCTCAGCCCATAATTTTCCCTTCTTAGGTGCAGAACAAGAAGATTGGCGATCCTTGCAAGGCACTCGGAACTCCAAGATAGCTAGAAATCTTTTGTATTAAGCTAGTGACTATTTTTTTATAGCTTTATAGGCATATCAAACATGAGCATCATTTGTATTTTGTATTAAGTTCATGTGTATGTTGATGTGTAACTAAAGCTTAATTAAAAATTTACTTTGTTTAGTAATGAAAATGAGAATTTGAGGATTTGCTGTTGTGTATGATGATGTTAATTTAAAGTAGTTAGTAGTTGAATAGATATGAAGAGATTGCATTTTGCAAGCTTTCATAGGTGTAGAAATTTTTTTTGAATTCAAAGGAAAAATTGTATCGATTTAGGTAGAATTAGCCATAGTCGTCCTCATGAAAGTTGTAGCTTATCTTTCTAGCTTTCCAACGATATAAAATGTGAAATTTTTGGATATCGGAGTGGAGAGTTATGCTCTTTACAAGTTAGTGATGCTGCACAGGGTAAATATTGGACATTTGTATAGACTTTTTCTTTGCTTGAGTTAATAGAAAATGAGTTCTATGGTGTTTTGAAATAGGAAGAAGAATGAGTGTGATAAGTTAGAGATGAAATGGAGGTCAAAATGATGAGGAAATTGAAGTAGGAATGATAGGATATGCATGAGGGTTGTTAGATGTGATTGAAGGGCTAGAAATCTGGAATTTGACCCGTAAAGGTCCGTTAGGCAGACTTGATGTCCGTTGGGTAGACCTTCTCAGGTATTCCAGTGTTTCTGCTCAGTTCATGTCCCTTTGGAGGGGCATATGTCTACTAAGCGGACCTTCTCGGATATTCCAGTGTTTCCGCTCAGTTCATGTCCCTTTGGAGGGACATATGTCCGCTAAGCGGACCTTCTCGGGTTTGTTTGTGTCCTAGCTCAGTTCATGTCCGTTTGAAGGGATATATTTCCGCTAGGCGGAGTTTCTCAGGACAATTTTATAAATGTGCAAATTTTGACCCTCTAGATGGCGAAATCTCTCTTCGAGGTCTTCAGGGAAGTTATAAAACTCGAAGTCCTCTTTGAAACCGTACTTGAATCGTCCAAACCCGACATCTCTATCAAAAGTTATGCTAATTGTTTCATAATAAACTAGAGACATGGAGCTACAATTGTTCTGAAGAAGTCAATTTGTGATTCCGCTGCCGGAACTGGTTTTGGCTAGAGAGATCCCATGGAAACAACTTTATAAGATAATAAGTTCACGTTTTTGATATTTCGAATAGTTGGACTCCAAAAATGGGGTCCAACAAATGGCCCTAGTTACCAACCTTTATTTGTTTTTCTTTCTACCAATATTACTTAGAAATATTGCAACATGTAAGCCCTTACTATACTATTTAGATAAACAAAAGGATAATAAATTTAGATAAGCATTTTAGAGATTTTATCATAGAAAGTAATTGTCTATCTAAATTTCATCATTCACTTAATATTATATTTACGAAAATAATTATTGATATTTAAGAATTATTTATACTAATTTGCTTTTAATGGAATAATTATACATGTATCCTATCTTCTTCTTTTTTTCCAGTTTGTGTCTAATTAAACAAAATAAATCAATAAAAATATTTTTTCATAACTTGTCCTTCTAGATTTTGCTTCTTTTCTTATTCATATTTCTGCTTACTTCTCTATATACTAGTCATGAAAAGGTGGACACTGGTTATATAACAAAAGACAAGCATTTTCTTTTTCAAAAAAAGACAAACGGATTGTAAAAGTTAATTAAGTGAGATTGATGCTATTGTTGTACTTAAGAGAAATATAAATTAATAATAGTTTTTCATATTTTTACTTTATATTCATACACATGTTGAAAATATTTATACTTTATAAATTAACTGTAGAAATTGGGATTATAAGGGAACTTGTCAATGAATATTAGTTATTATATTTACATGCATTAAAATTAAAATTCTTTATTTTTTACATTAAGTTATGCCATGCGGCAACAATTGGTAATATATATATATATATATATATACACACTATTGTTTTTTTGAAAGTTGTATAAATATAATTGTTATGTGTTCAAGAATGAACACAAGTTATATTATATATTGATTTGTCAATATTAAAATAATTAATATTTTCTTGATTTTGTAAATATTCATATATATATATATATATAATTATTGTGTTTAAAAAAATGATTTATGTTCTCTTAATGTTTTTGAAAATTTACCTATCTTTAATAAAAAGAATTTATTTAAGAAAATACATTATGGTTAATTATCATAAATATTTATTTCAAACATGAATTGAAATATGATTCATTTTTATTAAGATGTATAATTTATTAAACGATGATACAAATAGCTCTACTGTACACGGCTTTCCAACCAAAAAACACTAGGGAAGGGATATGTCCAAGTTTGTAAATTTTATACTATAACACCAAGACAAGACCCACCTTTCTTTCTCTCCCTTTCCACTCCAAATCTGAGGATTAGGAAAGATCCCTCAAATCATTGTAGGGTTTTATTCCCACCCACAGATCCACCAATCTCTATCCCCAAATCTACGCTTTTTCTCGACCACCAAGATGCAACAACAAGGTACCGGAGTTGTTCCCCAGCCCATGCCCGCAGCTGATCACCAGTACCAGCAGCAAAATCCGCCCTGGATGATGCAGCCGCAGCCAGTTCCCCCACCGTCCGGATGGAATCCTCCTCTGATTCCTCCGCCGTCTCAGTACGGGGTAGCACCGCAGCAGGCTGGTGCGGGTATTGCCGCTGCCGACGCCAACGAGGTCAAGTCGTTGTGGATCGGTGACTTGCAGCAATGGATGGATGAGAATTATCTCATGTCGATTTTTTCCTCTACTGGAGAGGTAAAGCTATTGAGTTTTGTTTATCTCAGATGTAAAGCTGCGAACTTAATTGGATTTGGCTTTGTTGTGTTCGTTGTATACTTTTGGCTTTGTGTTCGCGTTGAAGACTATGATTAAAGTGATGCTTATTCTATGTTTTGTACGAATTGTATCGACATTTGGATTAGTTGAATATTTGAATTTTTAGAATGATGGTACGCGTGTGTTTGCATAAAATATTGAAATTTAAAATCTTCGATGAGAAAAATGGACTTGAAGTTTCGCTTATGTTGTCCTCTTGTTTATGGAGATAGACAACAATCGTTTCTTTTTTCATTTTGGTTATTTTTTTCACTTTGCTTTGTCCTATATTTTCATCAAAACATAATTGTGTTGCAGGTTGTGTCAGCCAAGGTAATTCGCAATAAGCAAACAGGTTACCCTGAAGGTTATGGTTTCATTGAGTTTGTATCCCGGACTGCAGCAGAGAGAATCTTGCAGACTTACAATGGTACACTAATGCCGAATGCAGAGCAAAGTTTTCGACTGAACTGGGCTACTCTTGCTGCTGGTGAAAGGCATCAGGATGATGGTCCGGATTATACTATCTTTGTTGGTGATATAGCTGCTGATGTTAATGATTACTTGTTGCAAGAGACATTCAAAAATGTATATCCATCGGTGAAAGGTGCAAAAGTTGTGACTGATCGGATCACTGGACGTTCCAAGGGATATGGCTTTGTGAGGTTTGGTGATGAAAATGAGCAGCAGCGTGCCATGGTTGAAATGAATGGACAGTACTGCTCAACTAGGCCAATGAGGATTGGACCAGCTGCTACTAAGAAACCTGCGACCCAGCAATTCCAGAAAGGTTTTCACTATAAGTACTTACATATATAATCCCTTTATGTGGAGTGGATATTGTTATTCATTTGTATAGTTACAGTTTGTTTTTGTTGCATCAGTCACTTTTTATATGTTGACCCTTACATTCACCGTCTTGGATTCAGTTATTGTGGACTACTTTTGTGTTTTCTTAACATGATACTGATTAAATAATGCCCTTAATTCGCTGTGCACTCAGTTTCAAGTTTGAGGATAGATGGAATTTCAAAGTCATTTCCTTCCAGCAATTACGATTGTAAACTTGGGAACATTTAATCGAACAAAAAAACATGCAAAAACTTATATAAAACTCATGTTGTTTAAAGCAGGACATCAAGCGGCTCTCATTTTGGGGGCCCTGGAACTGATTCAGCTTGAAATGAATCCACCTAAATGCGTGGCCTCATTTTAGGTCAGTTATTTTGTTTACGTCATAAACTTAATTTACTTGTGGCGTTTAGCCACATTCGGCAGTTAATTTTTGAGTTCCTTACCTTTAGAGAGTCACAAGCTAAACTAGTTTTGTTCCTTTTCTCCAAGGTCGTTTAATTTTTTCATAGCTCCTTAATTCAGCTAATTTATGTCAGCCTTTGTTCTATTTCTTCTATTCAGTTCCCTTGCAATGTTGAGACATATGGTCAAGACCTGTTTTTAGATTTCCATACATTATTCTACTTCATGAGTAAAAATGTGCTGTCTATATAGATTATCAATGGTGGAAACCATGTAAAAAACTGTAGATTGGCCCAGTCTTGTAAACATGTGCTGTGTATGTTACATCTGCCACCATGCAAACATGAATGCAGGTTTTTCCAAACTGATATTTACCTGGCCGATGTTGCTATTGAATCCTCTCGCCGACTTTTATTTTTCAAGAGGTTCTGAATTGTAATTCAGTTTAACATTGATGTGTCTATCCAAAAAGATTGTCCATCATGCTGTCAAATAAAAGCCCAAATAAAACTGAAGAGTCCTCAGTTTCCTTTGTTCTGCTTCATATATCAAGAGGCTTACCCTGTCAAAGTAGTACCTGTATCATTTTTGTAGGATGTTTCCTATTAAAGTAAGACTCAACAATCATTTTAAGAACGATGTTTAATAGTAATTAGTGATGCCTTGCTGAAGCATTCTGGTTGCCGAAGCCAACACTTCCTGTTAGTGTAAGGCTCCAAACTTCAGATTATTTCACAGTTTCAATTTGGTTGAAATTCTAAAGCATTTTTGCTGTTATTTTCTGCAGTAGTAATTTTTCCCAAGTGTTTATTCATCACGCTGCTGTATTCCATTTTTTCATAGGCATTTCCTAAATATTGTCTAATTGAATCTTATGCCCTTGTAAATGTTTCTTAGTTGCTGCATTGCTTGGCTAGCTAATTCTATTTTGTTGAGTCTAAATATGATGAATCTATGTAAGTACCTTAAACTTGTTTTTGGACAAGTTGTCATTTATTGTGGCTAATTGAAAAGTAAAATAGCATGCTTCTGAGATGGATATATCTTTTATTTGATTGGCACTTCCACACATACAACTAATTAGGTTTTCTAGTGTTTCTTTTGTCATTTATGTCTGTTTCATCCTTTTTTTCAGCAGTTATGTATTTTTTACTTGATTTGTTATTGCAGCTACTTTTGACAATACTCAAGGAACTCAGGGCGAGAATGATCCAAATAATACAACTGTGGGTAGTTGGTTTGTTATTTACATAGTTAATTTTTTGCTACATCAAATGACTTTGTACTCTCCTCGATGCAGATTTTTGTTGGGGCTCTAGATCCAAGTGTTACTGATGATATTTTGAGAACTGTGTTTAGTAAATATGGTGAGCTAGTGCATGTGAAGATACCTGCTGGCAAGCGGTGCGGTTTTGTTCAGTTTGCAAATCGGTACTTGAGACTTAAAAACCCAAAATTCCACTTCTTAATGATTTTCACTATCTTGATTTCTGTTTTTTTTTTGGTATGTGTTGATCTAGTTCATGCGCGGAGCAAGCACTCTTGATGTTGAATGGAACACAGCTAGCAGGACAATGTATTCGACTATCATGGGGACGAAGTCCATCAAACAAACAGGTCTTTAAGTTGCCCTTACAAAATTTTCGAGTTTTTCTTCTTCTGAAGTTTCCCACTTATTTAACCAAGGATGCTATGTTCAGTCTCAGGCAGAGCAGAACCAGTGGAGTGGTGGTTATTATGGGTATTCTCAAGGATATGATGCATATGGATATGCAGCTACTCCCCAAGATCCTAACATGTATTATGGAGGCTATCCTGGATATGGAAACTATCAGCAGCCAGGGGCTTACCAGCAACCCGGAGCTTATCAACAGCCAGGAACTTATCAACAACAGCGGCAGGTAAATTACACAGTAGCTTCTTGAAAACATTTCTTTTGGAGACAAAGTTGCTAAAACACATTGACTTCTAGGAAGCGTATTATATCAAACAATGCTTACAGTAATATCTCCGACAACTTTGTCATTTAATTTTACAGTCATTACTTATTGGACTCTACATGTTCCATTTATAGTTGAGCATTCATGTCAATTAGACATTACGTCATCATATTATGTGCTACTATTTGATAAAAAATTGTGGGTGCATATCATTTCCGCATAATGACATTTTATGCTTTGTGCAGTGATCTAGTTCTTCTGTTGCTCTTGATGGAGTTGACATGTTCTCTTCATGCAAATTTGAAGTCGCAGATGTCAACTGGCTAACGCTTACCAGTGCTTGGTGTGCGGAATTACGGCTTCGTGGGTGCGTTTTTAGGATTAGTTTTTATTGGTGAGAGGTCTGTATACACAACCGTTAACTGGGGCAGTTCCGCTTTTTCAGGACACAATTTTTTCTTATTTCTTATATATCTGGTACGACAACTGAGTTGATGGAATAACGTCTGCTGTTCATGTCTTATCCCTGCCCTTCCATGTGGTTGTGTATTTGCTCCAACGTATGTGTGCACTTTGGTGTAATGGCTGACCCAGGTATCAGCTTTTCAGCATTGCTAGGTCATTGCTAGTAAGGAATGGAACCTATTACAGCAGTTTTCATCCAGATATTTCACTTTTGATTAGTTTGCTTGCATCGTTACGAAGTGAATTTCTGGTTACGTGCAATATTTTATCTTTCACAGTGGAAAAAACCTGGGATTAAAGATAGGTAAGGGTACTTCAAAAGCTTTTCAACTCATTCAGGCATAGGACCTGTGACCAGTTTCCATTTCAAAGTA
This sequence comes from Erythroxylum longipes, assembly GCA_027563885.1. Classification (NCBI taxonomy): domain Eukaryota; kingdom Viridiplantae; phylum Streptophyta; class Magnoliopsida; order Malpighiales; family Erythroxylaceae; genus Erythroxylum; species Erythroxylum longipes. The sequence continues at coordinate 24,436,533 of JAOQMS010000005.1, read as the reverse complement.
AATAGTTAACTAGAATTTATGAACGTCAAAGAATTTTAGTACGTTAAAAGGAATCAAATTTTCAACACAAATAAATCAATTTGTACCTTCATGCAAATAGCCATTATAAGGCATAACCATTTTTGAAAAACTCGCATGTTAATTTGTACAAATTGACCTATTCTATATGCTTTGATAGGTTAAGCTTGAAAATTAAAGGGTTAGGGTTCTAAGAATTCGTTTATGGATTTAGTTTGAATTTAAAATTAAGTTTAAATATTTAAGGATTTTGTTTTGCTTTTTAAAAAATTAAAAAGAAAAATTTACTCAACATAAATTTATAAGTATCTTGAATTTTTAGTCAACATACTATTGTTGTTTAACAATTTTTCATTCATAAAATTATTAAGGAAGATGCTAGATTCTAGATGATACAAAACTCTCTAAGAAAGGTTTTATACAACTTTTTTCATTTTGTAAATATTAATTCATATTTATCTTAGAGATTATTAGTGTTCTAACAAACGTCGATCTCATGAGAACTACAAGTAATAGTGATAATCATCAATCTCTTATTTAATCTAACAAAACGAATAATTGATATAAAGGGAATAATTAACTAAACTAAATTTACCAATCTAACATAACGAACTATAGTAAATAACACAGAAATAACTCATTGATAAACAAGACCTAAGTGTAAAATCTCCATAAATGTGGTATTTTCTCTAAGATTTTATATAATTCTTATTATTCGTGCCATCATCTATTCATACATATGATTTCTCAATTATTATATAATAAATCTAAAATTGAATCGAAATGCTAGCAAATTTCAATTTAGTAATAAGAAAAAGTCATTGAATAATTAGTAATAAAATTTGGGTCTTTCAATAGACCAAAGAATTAGTTCAAACAATAATTTTACAATCCATCTTATCTAGGTTTATTCTAATTTTGCTTATACTAAAAATAAGAAAACTAACAATAACAAACAAACTAGAACTTTTGAGATTGCAACTATCAAACATAATACCAGGATAACTAGTTAGTATATTATGGGGGATTTTATTATGTTATCGCTTATAGTGGCATTCTAAGCTTAGAATAAGAGGCTTAATAATATGTATTAGGTAGCTCAACGGACATTAGTGACGCATTATGATATTTTTGGAGGTAGATACATTAATCATAAATGTCAAGTGCCCGACAATATGTGGAAACTAATCAAGCAAGTTATTTTTATAAAGAACTAGCCTTAGGCTATATTTAGTTGGACGTAAGGTTTTTAATAGAATAGAATGGCTTATAATAGAATGGAATGTAAATGGATGTAATATTAGAAAAATGATGTTTGGGAGGATGGAAGAATTCATAATGTAATATTTTGAAATGTTGTTTGGAAGAAATGTTCATAATCTAATATAGTGAAATGTTGTTTATCATTATACATTCCATCCTAAACTCTTCAAATCAGAGGTAACTTATTTTTACTATTTAGGATGGAATGAGATGTAATGTGAAACTCTCCCCTTCTACCCTATTTTATTCCATTTCATTATAAGTCCTCCTCTTAAACGATTGGAATAATATTGCATTACATTTTATTCCATTAATAACCAGCCAATCAAACATAAACTTAAAGTAACCCCTATAGTAACATTTATAATCTGAGGCGGAGAAAATATTCCACCTTTTTATGAAACAATCAAGCTCTACTGAATTTCAGTAACAACAACATCAATTAAGTAAGCCAAATCTTAAGGAGATTATGACGAAAGTTATCACTTCAAGAGAGACTTGCTTCAAGAGCACTAAAGCATTTCTTCAAAAACAACAAGCCTTCATCAATAACTTGGAGATTTAGATTAGACAGCTTGCTAAGTTTTTCTCTGAAAAGCAATTTTGTACTTTGCCTAATAAAACTAAGCTAAATCTAAGGAAGCAAGTTAATACAATAACTTTGAGGAGTGGAGGGAGCTGCAAGTTAAAGAATAGAGATATAAGAGAAGTAAAAAGGTTGCCGTAAAAGTAAAGAAGGATGAGGAGAAGAAGAAAGAAAAGAATGAAGAGCCAAAGAAGGAAGTGGTCAAAGATTAAAACCTAAAGATTCGTACCCAAACAAGCTTATAATAGTTAGAAAGGAAGATGAATTTGGTAAGTTTCCAAAGTTTCTTAAAAAATTAGACGTTAACATTCTTTTTATTGAGACTCTTTCACAAATGCCAAAGTAACCAAGTACTTAATAGGTCTCCTTTCTAATAAAATGTTTGATAAGTTAATAATAGTTAGTTTAAGTGAAGAGTGCTCCTACCTCAGAAGATGAAAGATCCATAGAATTTTACTATTCCTTGTAATATTAGTAGCTTATTAATTAAAAAAATTAACAACCTTAAGAGTTAGAATTAATTTGATGCCTTATAACATGTTTAAGTAATTAGGATTAGGTGAACCTAATATATCTAGAATGATCATTTATTTTACAAAAAGATTGATTAAGTATCCTAGGGTATTATGAAAGACAATTTGGTTATGGTTAATTAATTTATATTTTCTATAGACTTTATGATTTTGGATATAAAGGATGATATAAAGATCCCCTTAATCTTATTATGAAATTAATCAACCATTTCATGAGAAGGTGTTTACGCACATGTTAAAAAATTAGGTCTTGTCCAATAATCTTCTAAATGCTCTTGTGTGTTACTTTAGTGTTAGTGTTTTGACTTTTTGTTCAATAATGGTTATAAAAATATTTAAAAGTTGAAGCATCTTTCTCATATATGTTCATTTTATGAACTAGGATGAATTTTATGGATTGAGTTGAAGTTTGAAGGATTGTAAAGTGAATTGGATTTAATTATAATTTGATGCAAGTAGCTAAGTGCCTAAAAATTTAATGAACTTGGCAATTGAATGAATAATGAAGAATCTTAATTGATGTAATTGACTTGTTAAATTTTTGTGGAGTTACCACTTATTTAATTTAAGATTAATGAGATTAATTTGCTTGAAAATAAGCAAATGATTAAGTGTAGGTAAATTTGATAAGTGTTAATTAAGTTGTATTTAGCACGATTTCGAGAGTAATTGACTTGTATTTGGATGATTGCTATAGGATTTGGTGCTTAATATGACTTATATTTTTTTTACAAACTTTATCTTTATTGGTTTATGCCCTACAGCTAATCGTTTTGGTTGTAGTTTAGTGATAATTATTAATAAAGGCATTCTTTATCTTTATGTATTAATTACATTTGATGTTTTAATACTAAAGATAAAATCCTTGGAATAAGTAATGTGTAATTGAAATTATTATAAGATCATACTTGTGAGATTCAATTTACATTTACGTATTATTCCTAAATGTTCCTAATTGTAGTTTCATCAAGACGGGATATTATTGAAATGGTAAAACTAGCACACATTATGTTTCTTTCTTATGGAGAAAGTGATTGATCTCATAAATTAAAATATGGAGATACTTAAACTAATGTGTGGGTGATTATTAGAGAATAAGACATTGAATTGGCCCGACTATGAGAATCCCAAATGGAATATTACTTATGTGTCTATGGATTTTCTCATAATGATGGTTGTATAATTGATCCTTAGACTTGAGATTATCAAGGTATCTCATGTGGGAATTGTTGTGTTTTAATACTACTTATGAATTGTCCTAAGATAATTCAGTTGGTAGTACTTAGATACAATATGAACTATATGGAGATAGTTGAGTAAGTCAATAAAGGATTTGTCACTCTAATTAGGGAGAATGTTTCACTATTTTTGATTAGTGGTGATTTATGGAATTCTCTAGCTAAAGTGAATTGACATTTGAAAAGGCGTTTTCAAATATCAATTATAAATCATTACTAATTAGCAGAAAAAACATGATTGGACTAAAAGAACAGACACTATATCTATACTTTGTCCAATTGGAATATTGAATGACGAAAGGATTAAATTTATACATCGTAACCATGCATGGATAAGTTAAGTCAAACCACTTTGACATTCCTGATATTTGGGTGATCATGAAATGTTGCTAGGCGTCAATCTTTGGTCTATGATTATAAATTATTTAATTGGAGAATTAAAGATAAATAAATAGGAGTTTTAATTTATCCAATTATAACTATAAATTAGAATTATAATTTATAATCATTACTAATATATATTAGTAATCTAGTGGGTCACACATCAAAGAATAATTTGTCAAAGAAAAATCAATTTAATTAAGTTGGACTTAAATATAAAGTTTGAGAAACTTTAGAGATCAAATATAAGATATTTGATTTTATTAAAATTAAGTTAATTATAATTAGAGTATGACTTGAATTATAATTAAGAATTTTAATTTTAATAAAATTACAAAACCACCCTAATAGGAAGGAAAGAAAAATGAGCTAACACTCTTACATTCTTCCTCTCAAAGTGTTAAGAAGTTGTTTTGTGGATACCGTTAAAGACTGGACAATTGAATAGCTCGTGGTTGACAAATTAGGAAAAGTTTCAAAGGATTTTCACAGGAACGCGAACAAGATACGATTTCTTATGATTCGTAATTTTTATTTTATTCAAGTTAATCAATTATTAGGATCCGCTTGAAATCCGTAAAAAAATTTTATTTTTTGCTACGCCTGTAATTCGATCACAGTTAAATTCTAACAATCTTAGCTCCACAATGAAGAAGAAATAAATTCAAGCAAGTTAGAGTCAAGTTAGAGAAGTTTTAGAGTGAGTTTGGATGAACATGGGTGAATATGGTCTTATATTCACTAATAACATAATAATAATATAGAAGAACACATGTCAAACAAAGACTTATACTTAGTAACATTGTAACATCCCATTACCTATAGGAAGGTTAGAATAGTAAATAGGAGTGTTCAGTGAGAGGCAAGAGATGCATTTTT
>JAOQMS010000005.1:24410516-24421170 GCA_027563885.1 Erythroxylum longipes | reverse complement strand
ATGTGGAATGAATGTAGTGATCGCACGTAGCTCACCTTTATCATAGGATATGTACCGGAATGACCTGCGGGCGTCCCGGTACGTACCCAACGGTAAGGGGGTGCTACACCTTTAGTTCTTGGTTCTCATATTTGCTCTAGTCCACCGTCCACACCACTTTTTGGTCCCTAAATCTACTCCTTTAGGCTGCTTACCTGTGCCTCCTCCATCTGTAGCTCTTCCACTGAACGAAGTTGTTGTTTGCCATTACCAGTTGAATTGCTAAAGTTGTAGTTTTGTTTGGGACCTTTTGGCTTTTTGTGATTTGTGTTAGTTAATTAGATTATGAATTGTGAGTTTATGATGGTTGATTGGTGGGTGAACTGTGAATTTATGAGTTTGTGTTGGTGTGTTGCCATTTACAACCAAGCATTATAAGGGTATTATTATGTAAGCATTATCTTCTAATTTTAAGTAACACTTTAACTTGTTTTTGTAAATTATAACGGTGTTGTCATTTATTAACCTAATTTATGTCATTTTATGTCTTATTAACCTAATTCTGTAAGGGATTATTTTCCTGGATGTATATGTATTATTAATGAGTATTTCTGGGAATTGCTTCATAAAGATATGACAGGTTATTTTTATTCTATTAATCATAAGAATGAATTTGAGTTTTTTGAATTAATGTTTGCATTGTTATGTTATTTTCACTAATAAATAACATTATAAATATACAAAATTAAACTTTGAAAGGGATATTTCTAATATGATAGCAAGCTTACAAATGCATATTCATCATCATATCTTATAGATAGATAAATTACATAATATAAAATAGTTTCTAGGAATTGAAAAGAGATACTTTAGGTAATTTAATTTCTTATTGATTATATTTAAGTTAACCTAAGGTAATTAGATTTCTTTATGATTATATTAAAATGAATTTTAAGATATGCCTTGATTTATGAGAGTGTACACATTACTTAATATAATGTGGAAAAGTAAATGTTTAAGTAATCATTTTTTCTTTTTATTTTGTACAATAAAATCATTTTTGTAATATGCATTACCAAAAGAAAGATGTAATGATCGATGTTATATTGTTATGTATTATGTAATGATTTTATATACAAAAACTTTAATTTTTGAATATAAAGTTATTAATTTACTTTTGAGATATATCTTTATTTACTTTTATAGATAAATGGAGAGAAGTTTAAGTACTCCTGATTATTTAGCTACTTTAGGTTTAAGAAGATTTGATGATCCAACATAGGCTCACGTTAGATTGTTTCTTAGAATGAAGAATCATACCATTTGTTTGTATTGCAACAAACATTTGTAAGGTGTGGTAATCACCATATTAAGGAAGCATTTAGCTGGGATCAAAGGTGATATAGAGCTTTTTAAGAAGTTAGTCGTGACATGAAATGGAAAATGAAAAATTTTCTTGAGTAGTACTGAACATGAGAAAGATAGGGGGCAAATATTAAAATACAAAATTGGTAATGGAAGTTCCTTTTTCGATGGTCCAGATGATATTGGGAATGTTAAACGTGGTTTTCCTACCTAACAAGAAGGAAATGTTACATCTGATGTGAGAAAGAGAAGAAGATAGGTGTCTAACTTTTTTAAATCATGAATAAATCTTTCAGCTCAACATTCAAGTTGTAGTGCCTTACAATCTAAAGAAATAACTCATAATGTGGATATGGAAATGGTTGGATGGTGGTATGATTTTGGTATATCATTCAATGTTGCCTAGTCTTATTATTACTAGCCTATGGTGGATGTTATTGCTTCTTATAGTCCAGGACATAATGCTCCTTCAATTAATGACTATAGAGGTAAAATTCTGAGCAACTCTATTTATAAAATAAACAATTATTTAGATGAAAGAAGAATGACTTAAGCAACTTAAAGGTGTTTAATCATGTGTGATGATTGGATAAATAGAAGTCATGAGCTTATTATAAATTTTTTGGTTTAGTCTATTAAGGGGATTTTTTTTTGAATTATATTAATGCATCTAGCCTTGTTAAAAATGTTGATACTTTGTTTCAAATATTTGATAAATTTGTGAATGGCTTTGGGCTTGAAAACATTGTACATATTGTTATTGACAATTATTCTACTTTTAAAGCTGATGGAAAAAGATTGCAAAGCATGTATAATTCTTTTTATTGGACTCCTTGTGTTGCACATTTCATTGACCTGATGTTGAAAAATATAAGAGATCCTAGATACTTTCCTACCATTGAGGAAACTGTGTAGAATGTAATAAAAGGGACTAAGTTTATCCTTAAAAGTGCATGGGTCCTGAATTTGATGAGAGAGAATTTCAACAATTGTAGAAATTTGTGTCGTCTTGCTATTACAAGATTTGTGATTAATGTCATATCACTTTAGTGATTTGTTCTAATAAAGAAAGAGCTTTGACAATATTTACTAGTGATAAGTGAGTTGCATCTTAGTATGTTAGGTTTATTGCTAGAATGAATCTTTTTAGAAATATACTTAAAGATCATAAATTTTAGTCCCTATATTAATTTGTAATATGAATTTGTGAGCCTCTGGTGAGCGTACTTCACCTTGCTAATATTGATGAGAATGCAATAATAGGTTATTTTTGTGATACCATGGAGAGGGTGAAAGAAGTAATTAAAGCCAATATGAATAATATGCCTTCTTTTTATACACCTTATCTTATAGTTATTGATGAAAGATGGAAAAGACAATTTTACACTAAATTAAATAAACAATAAAGGGGAGGTTTGAATAAACAAGATTAAAAAATAAAAATGACATTAAATCATATTAAAGAAAATTTAATTAATGAATTAATATAAACAAACCTTATTCTACAGTCACCTTTTTTATGAAACTAGTATTGATTCTTGATAGAAAGGAGTTCTATTTTACGAACAAGTATTTTTTGGGAGTATTTCTACCAATCTTCTTATATGTGTAAGTAATTAGAAATATATATTCTATTAAATTTTATTAACTAACGACCTAAGTACGATCTTAGGTTTAATTAATTAATAACGTCAAGAATAAAAAAGACCCCATGAATAACACAACACGCCTATCAGTTTATGCCCTTGCAGCCAATCGATTAATTACAATTTGATGTATGACATTATTATTTGATTAATAAAGGCATTATTTATCTTTACGTATTAAGTTAATTACATTTGATGTTTTAATGCTAAAGGTAAAATCCTTGGAATAATTATTGTGTAATTGAAATTATGATAAGATCATAATTATGAACTCAAATTGCATTTATGTATTATTCCTAAATGTTCCTAGTTATAGTTTCATCAAGATGGGATATTGTTAAAATGGTAAAACTAGCATATATTATATTTCTTTCTTATGAAGAAAGTTATTAATCTCATAAATTAAACTATAGAGATACTTAAACTAATGTGTGAGTGCTTATTAGAGAATAAGTTCACTAAAATTACTCATCTATGAGGATCCCAAATGGAATATCACTTATTTGTATATAGATTTCCTTATAATGATGGTCGTGTAATTAATCTTTTAACTTGAGATTACTAAGGTATCTTATGTAGGAAGTACTGTGTTTTTTATGCTACTTATAAATTGTCCTAGATTAATTTAGTCAGTAGTACTTGGATGTAATATGAACTATTTGGAGATAGTTGAGAAGTAAAAAATGTTTCGTCACTCTAAAGTAATTAGAGAGAAGTTTCTATTGTTCTTGATTAGTAATAATTTAATGATTTCCCTTGCCAGAGTGAATTGACATTTGAAAAGATGTTTTCAAATATCAATTATAAATCAATCCATAATTAGCAAAAAATAACCTGATTCTACACTTGATCTTAGCCAAAAGGTTGAGAAAGGTATTGGCTGCAATTCATATCGATTAATCCTGGAAACACCACATACATTTTACCGTAAGGGAATTGTTTTAAACATGAGACATTTGGCTTCCTTCACGTATGGCTGCATGATTTCTAACTTGCCTCTTGTACGCTCCTTCATCTTTGCTCATCTTCCACCTACTTCGTTTTACCCATTCTTTACTCTTAAAAACCATAACTGCTCTAAGGATACTTTCGTCTCATTACACCATTTCATTTTACAGCTCGTTTTTTTCCACTTTGAAGCACTTCTTTTCAGCTTTTCTTCTCTGCCAAAGCTGCTTATTTCTTTTTTCAGCTTTGTTGCCTGACCATGTTACTTTTAGCTGACAATGGTAAAGAGGATTTTCCATCTTTCCCATCTCGGATTCCTCTTGATCCCTCTCCAAGTCAGTCTTTAACCGACCTTAATTTAACCACCTCATCTCTTGTATGTTATAAGGCTAATAAGGTTAGAGTGGAGCTTCTCCATTCCACTGAGTAGATGGTACACCTCAAAATATCGTTTTTTCATGAAAATACTTATTTTATCTCCTTCATCTTTTATGTTAGTAATATTGGGTTCTAACGAGTAGCATTGTGGTCTTAATTAATAGATCTTAGCCGAGATATTTAATTATCTTGGATACTATGCGGTGATTTTAACTCTATATTGTATAGGTATAAGGAAAATGGTAATTTTCATCTTATAAATTACTTTGAAGATTTCAAGCTATGTGTGAACCGGCCGGGTGTGATAGATTTGAATTATGTTGGTCACAAATATACATAGTCCAACAAATAAAGCTCACACTAGTTCATCCAAAAGAATCTTGATCAAGCTTTAGTTAATGGCAGATGGCTAGCACAATTACCTAGAAGAAATGCAACTTTCCTCGACCCTCTTTTCTCAATTCATATCCCAATCAGGATAGAAAAGTTTTTTCAATCAGTTGCTAAGAAATTTCCATTCAGGTTTAACAATTACTTGGCCACAGCTCGAAGATTTCTCGAAGCTTGCAAGAAAGGATCTGATTGCTATTTTCAGTGAAACAAACAATTCATTTGTGTGCAAAAGTTAAAGGAAATTAAAAAGGAACTGAAGTCCTTACACTCCTTGAGGGGCGCCATTAATCAATCACTATCTAAATCTAGGGAAATCTTTACTGAAATCTAAAGAACTCTTTCCTTATTCCCTTATGATCCACAACTTCTAGTCAATGAAAAATAGGCCCTCTTTAACTATATGACCATTGTCCAAAATTACAACTCACTCCTTCGGCAAAGAGAAAAAGTGAATTGGCTTAAATATGGAGATAAATGTATAAAGTTCTTCTTCAACTCAATCCTAGCTTGAAGAACAAAAACATTATCTATTTAATCTCTACTAATGAGGGAGTTCAGCTTGAAAACCATATAGAAATCCAAGAAGAGGCAATAAGGTATGTCAATAATTTGCTTATTTCTTCCAATTTAGATACTATCTCCAATGCTGATCTTTCAGAGCTCATTTCCATGAGAATAAACCATAAGGACTTCCAAATGTTAACTAAGGTTGTCGATGATAGGGAGATTAAGGAAGCTCAATCCAAATTGAATGCTATGAAAGCACCAGGTCCTGATGGACTTAATGGTTTTTTTCTATCAGAAAACTTGGGATATTACAGGCCCCTTTGTCAAGAAAGTAGTGAAAGGATTCTTATCTAATAGAGTGCTTCTTAAGGAAATCAATAAAAATTTTCTTTGTTTGATTTCAAAAAGAGAAAATCCCACATCCTTTAATGAGTTTAGACCAATAGCATGCACAAATTTCCTTTACAAAATTATTTGAAAGATCATTGCAACAAGATTTAAAAAAGCTCTCATTCCACTCATCAGTGAAAACCAGGGGACTTTCATATATAATAGGCAAATTGGTGATAATATATTGATTGTACAAGAGTTACTCCAAGGCTATTATCAAAAAAATTCAACTCCTAACTGCACTATTAAGGTTGATTTTCATAAAGCTTTTGACAATGTACGATGGAGTTTCTTATGGCAGACGATGGAGGCATATGGTTTCCCAGCTATCTTAATTAATTGGATTAAGGATTGTGTCTCCAAAGTAACTTATTCATATATGATCAATGACAACCCTTCCAACTTTTGCAAGGCTGGGAAAGGCCTAAGGTAGGGGGATCCTATTTCCCCTACCTTTTCATCATGTGCATGGAAATGCTTAATTCCATAATTCAGCATGAAATGAACTTGAATACTACATTTAAACACCAATCGAAGTGTAAGAAACTTGGGTTAGCTAACCTTTATTTTGCAGATGATTTGTTACTTTTTGTCATAGACAAACTTGAATCAATCCAAAGCTTTATGAAGGCTCTTGAAAGTTTTAGAGAACTATCAGGTTTGCACATCAACCTTAACAAGAGTCGTTTCATTATTTCCAAAGGAACTGCTCTAATGGCTTCCTGAATAGCTTCACTCACTGGAATGGTTGAGAAAGCACCACCCTTACTATATTTGGGCCTTCCAGTTTCAACCAGGAGACTTACCAACCTCGAATGCAGTCCACTTGTAGAGAAAATTCATAGAAGAGTAGGCTCTTGGGTGAACAAATTCCTATTGTTTACAAGGAAAATCTAACTTATTAAATATGTTCTTAGCTCATTGCATATCTGTTGGAGCTCACATATATTTCTTTCCAAAATTATCAATTCAATTGAATGAATAATCAAGGATTTCTTATGGAACCAGTTGATGAGAGTTAAAAGGAGTGATAAAATCAAATGGTCTGATATTTGCTACCCAAATAAAGAAAGAGGGCTAAACATTTCTTCTGTAAAACTTACCAATCAGATCCTCATTCTGAAACAGTTATAGTGGATTTTTGCAGATAGGAAATCTTTGTGGATAAGGTGGATATATTTTAACTTCCTTAAAAGGAGAAGCATCTGGGTTATATGCAAAACTACTAGCAATTCTTATTTTTTGAATCAATTAATTCATTTAAGAAATCTTCCACAAGATCATAAGTTCTACACCATTGGTAATGGGAAGCTAATCTCCTTATGGTTCGATAATTGGATAGGTCAAGGAACTCTTTTCCATTGACAACATTTGCTTAGAGGTCCTGTCAATATCCCTCTACGTACTAAAATGGACTACTTCATTTAGACACTTACAACCTCCATGTCCTCCCTCTCTTAATCAGGATGCTTTCTTCTGGTATAACAGGCCAAGTCACCAACTATTGAATAAATTCCTAAGAGACCTATTATGGGTGAGGAAACCAGAGGTGGGGTGGAACTAAACCATCTGACACAAATGATCCCCCCAAAAACTTCATTTCTTCTGTGGCTTACTATACATAATATATTAAATACTACTGAACGGATTATGTACTTGAACACTAATCCTTTATGTCCTTTTTGTATAACTCAGGAAAAAATAAGAGATCATTTATTTTTCATGTGTGAGGTGACTATTCTGGTATGGAAAACTGTTCAACTGAGCTACTGTTGGCCTAACTAATTTTCTACTTTCTCCAATTTTGTGCAGTGGTTAGCTACTCAAAGAACACCCCTGAAGTGGACCCATATTGCAGCTATTAGCATGTGTGTATAGACAATATGGAAAGAACATAATACAAGGCAATTCAAACTGAAGTCTAAGCCTAGAGACCTTCTCATTTTAGAAAATTTCTACAGCATCAAAGAGCTTTTATCTTTAAGTAGAATTCCCAATAACATCAATGTTCTCTAGTTATTAATTTCATATACTCTTTATGTTTTTGATTAGTTAAAAAACATTGCATCTATTTAGTGTCTAAGGGTATTCCCCTAGTTCCTCTAACAAGCTTTTAACTAAATTCTTTATTAATGAATTTTTTGCATTCAAAAAAAATAACGGACATGACTGGATACAAAATAGTAGACACTATATCCATACTTTGTCTAATTAGAATACTAAATGTTGAAAGAATTAAATTATATATCATAATCATGCATGGGTAGGTTAAGTTAAACTACTTTAACATTCCTGATATTTGGGTGGTCATTACATGTTGCTAGATGTCAGTCTTGATTTATGATTATAAATTGTTTAATTAGAAAATTACAGATAAATTAAAAGGAGTTTTAACTTATCTGATTTAAACTATGAATTTGAATTAAAATTATTATCATTGCCAATATATTAGGGATCTAATAAGTCACACATATATAGCAATTTAAAAGAGAAAAATCAAATTTAATTAAGTTGGACTTAATTATAAAGTTTGATATATTTTATTTTAAAATTATTATTATTGCAAATATATTAGGGATCAAACATGATATATTTTATTTTATTAAAATTAAAATAATTATAATTAGAGTTAGACTTTAATTATAATTGATGTATTAGACTTTCATTGTAATTGATGTATTTAATTTTAATAGAAGTTGATTTAATTATAAAGTTTGAGAATCTCTAGGGAATAAATATGAGATATTTGATTTTATTAAAATTAAATTAATTAGAAGTTTTGACTTTAATTATAATTGAGGTATTTATTTTTAATAAAAATTAAAAACCCTGATGCTTTTCTTATAAATAGGGAATTAGCATAAAGGAGTCAGCACTCCTATTTTTTCTTCTCAAGACTTGAGAAATTACTCCATGGATTCTCTTAGAGGCTAGACATATGAACAACTTATGATTGACACATTGAAAAACTTTTGAAAGGATTTCAATAATAAAATCGAATTAGGCATGATTTTATATTTTATGATTTGATTTAATTATTCAAGTTATTCAATTATCAAGGTCTGATTGGAAATTCTCAAAATTGTATTTTTTCTCTGCACCTTTAATTTGATCATGGTTGATTTCCAACAGTGTTGTTAGAGCATCCTTTAATTGCTTAACTTGAATTAAAAGCTCGATGGTTGTTGATTTGATAAAAATTAAGGCTTTATGTTTTAATTAAATTAAAATTGTTTTGAAAATTTTTATGTCGCTTCCTTGTCTAGTTTTGTGTTGCAATTATGTTGTTTTGGAAAAACTAATTCATTAACAAAAAACAGGTTGCTTATCCCTTTATATTTTTATTTTGGTTATTTTGTTCTGTAATTACATCTCTTGGCCTAATATGTTGTTCTGCAAAAATTGGTTATGTTATTTTTGTGTGCACTCCTATCACCAGAGGCAAATTGCAATGGTGAGTCACCGACCAGCTTTAAACTGTCACCATTGGTAGGTTGAAAGCAATGGTGAAACACCACCAGTGAATATGGGTTATCTCGCCTATAATCATTACAACAAAGTAGACATTTAGATACGTTTTTTTGCGACGTTTGAAAAATCGTCGACAAAGTTATCATATTGCGATGATTTTATAAATCGTTATTAAAACTAAGCCTTTAGTGACTAACTAGAAAAGTGTCACAAAAGGAACAACATTTCATGACTAATGACAAAAATCGTCGCCAAATGGTGATCATTTAGTGACAATTATCGAAAATCGTTACAAAATGATCCACAACGGGTGACAATTTTAGATAGTCGTCGCTAAATTAACTTTTGGTGACGCTTTTCAGAAATCGTCACCATAATTTGTTAAACATTTGGTGACTAATGTCTGAAATTGTTACCAAAAGGTTCACAAGTGGCGATGATTATACAAAATTGTCAGTAAAAAAACGTTTGGTTTTTTGCTACATTTTTTACATTGTCGCTAAAAGTGACCATTTGGTGACAATATTTAGAAACGTGACCAAAAGATCAACATTTGGTGACAAATTTTGAGAATTGTCACCAAATGTTACATATTCAGTGAAGATTTCTAAAAATCATCACTAAATGGTCCACTTTCGATGACGATTTCTAGAAATCGTCTCCAAAGGGTTGACATTTTTTAAAATTGTTAAACTAACATTTTTATAATCTATGATAGTTAAGATATGTTTTATTGGAGATTTGTTTTGAATGTTTACAACGTATTATTGAAAAAACACACACAACATAATTTTAAGTGTTGAACAGTAGTATTAATTAATTATTAATATTTAGTTATAAAAAATTAGTTAGTTATAAAAAATTTAAATAATTGTATAAATATAATAATATGATATATGGAGTAGTACGAACTTTGAATTAAAAGTTTAAAAATTTATAAAATCATAAAATAAGAACAATAACAGTCCACACTCAATAGTACACAGTTTGACCCCTAACTAATAGAGAGGTTGTTTGACAAATTCTTATAGATACAATAATAAATCAACTTTAAAGCTGAGTCTAGTTGATTGCATCGATAAATGACAATGATGTAATTATTTTTTTGATTCCAAGTGACGTGAGAGTCAGTAAAGGTAATTGAGAACCCCGATGTCTGGATTCTCAAAAAGAGTCCTTGCACGTTCGAAGGCACCAATTGAAATAGTAATAGTTCTTCCTTCGCGCCCTCTTGCAACAACATTTCCGCTATAGCTAGATTTGTAGAGGATACAGTGAATGAGTCACTAGATTTAGTATAAAAGATAAGTTCTGCAAATGAACTGCCAGTACAAAATGGTTTACCTAAAATACAGTCAGTATAGAACTTAGATATTGTCAGATTAGTAAACTGTTAAACAAACCGAAATTGAAGTGACATGCATACCGTTGGATCCCGCTTTTAGGATTTTTATATTTTTATTTTATTCTAATTATTTTATTAGATTATCAAGAATGAACATAAATTAGAATTTATGAATTAGAAATTTTTGGAGTTTAATATGGTATATTATGGATTTTGGTAAGGTGGTATAAAG
>JAOQMS010000005.1:24360227-24410416 GCA_027563885.1 Erythroxylum longipes | reverse complement strand
TGTGGTTTTCTTATGATGCTTTATAAGTGAATTATGATACCATACCATGTGAAGTGAATGTAGTAAGTGAACGTAGCGTGCTCTTATCCTAGGTTATGTACCGGAATGACCTCCGGGCGTCTCGGTGTGTACCTTGCAGTAAGGGAGCTCTACAAACATGGTCCAAACACGGATTTATATTCATGAAATTTAGACTTGTATTCACCAAGTTACCTTTAGATGTGCAAAATATGAAGTACTAAGACAATATAAGAGCAACAAGCACTCGTGTACTAACCTATGATGGAGGTGTTTGGTTATAGAAAAGAATCTGAGGGAATAGTAAAGCAACACAAGATCAATATAGGTTTGTGTTTGGTTCGTGTTAGGTTTGAGTTTTCATACAAATAAGAGACAGAGATGATGAAAAGAAATGAAGGGCCTTCTAGGAGGCCAGAGAGTGGCAACAAGGACGGCCAAAGGATGAGAGGATGGTTAGAGCATTCAAAAACAAATCAATTAAATTTATCTAAATAAATGTAGGTAGCAAATCTCATGAAGGGTCGTCTCGTGGCTTTCAAATTTTTTGTTGCTAATTTGAAATTTATTATCGTAAAATATATGAATTTATTTGTAAAATGTTCGTAAAGGCTTAAATAAAAATTTTCAAATTTTATAAGTTAAATATTGAAAATTATAAATGTCAAGTAACAAAAGATTAATTTTTTAAATCCGTAATATAAAATTCTAGCAAAAGTAAAAGCTAATAATGATTATAAAAACATTAATATAAAAACCTTGAGTTTAGACTGTGTCGGAACATCCCATAAATTTTGGTGTGGTCATGGTCACCTTTTTTTCATTATATTGGCTTTTGATTAGTCAATTTCAAATTTAAAATTTTGATCGAGCTTCCATGGCTTTTCACGATTGGTGTCCACAATTTCAATGGTACATTAATGTTGGATTTTTCAGGAACTTTCTTTCAAGATTCTATGAATCACATATTTAATATACATTTAATTTATTACATATTTAAAATAAATAACTTAAAAATAAATTCAATATATAAATTCTTTAAATTCTAATATATTTTTTCCCTTTCAATATGATAGCATCTTCAAAGCTTGCGATTTTACTTCTTATAAAAATTATTCCTATATTAAAAGAAAAAGAAATTAGTTTACTATCATAAGAAAGACTTTTAAATTATGAAATGCAAATTATATTCCAATTGTCAATAATAGTACTTATTATTATGAACAATAAAATTATGATTATGGTTATATTTACGATAAAAACCACATTCATAATATAATGCAACTTAAACCCAAACATTATATGAAGAATTTCAAATCATGCCTAATTCAAAGATGATCATGGCTTGACTTGATAGTCCAATTTTGATATAATCAAATTTTGAATAAAATCAATATTATTATAATTATTTATTTTTATGAACGATAATAAGACAAATTCAGTAAGTAAAGATGAAGAAGGCAACAATGGCAATGATTGAGCATTGACAAGAAGTTTGTTTTTAAATTTTGAATAAGCTAAGAATTTTGCTTAATATTTTGGAATAAGATTTTCAATAAACATTTATTTATTTTGATGAAATTTCAAAGTTATGTCTAGCAAATATTTATTAACATGTAAAATATTACTTTTAGATTATCAATATACTTAGTTTGAATATTTTATAATAAAATATTTAAATTTGTTTGCAAATAATAATATTAAAGAAAAAACCGTGACAAATAGTTTATAGTCTCTAAAATTCGTACAATAATGACAAAACCATGTTAATTTTAATATGTTATTATAACAAGAAATAATTATCAGTAATTTGTTACGTTTATATTTACAATAACTTTTATAACAAAAAGTTGATGATCAAGTGACAATGAAATTTTTTGTCACAAAAATTACGCATAGTAGTGAACATAGTGATAGTTCCGTTTTTGTGACAATTTTAAGTAGACATTAACTAATTGAATTTTTATTGATAAAACTTTGCTTCACAAAATTAAAATATCGTATAACGGTAATCTGTTTCATCACAACAAGAGAAAAATATTAGTGACCAAATTATGTTTGTCACAACAAATAGAAAATATTGGTGACCAATATATGTTTTATCACACTTACAATTCAATCCCTCCAAAATTACTTTAGAGCCAAATTGCATATGCTTTTAGCGACAAAACTTAATACCAAAAGAAATTGACATTATTAATATATTAATAGTGGCATTTCAATTGTAAATGATACTAAACTGTTACAATTACCATTGTATTAGTGACAAAATAAATAAATAATCACAGTTAATCCAAACAATAGTACCAATTAATTGTTTTGTCACAAAAAAACCTCCTATTTGTGACAAAATGATAGCTATTCACAAAAAAGTTGATACTAAATTACGAATAGTATTGACCACAATGATAGTTCTGTTTTTATGACAATATTAAGTAGACACTAACTAATTGAACTTTTATTGACAAAAGTTTTTGTCACAAAAAGTAAAATATTGTGTGATGGTAAACTGTTTCGTCACAACAAAAGAAAAATATTAGTAAATAAATTATGTTTTGTCACAATAAATAGAAAATATTAGTGACTAACATATGTTTTTTCATAATTACAATTCGTTCCCGCCAAAATTGCTTTGGCGCAAAAATACATATGTTTTTAGTAACAAAACTAAGTGATAAAAGAAAATTTGACACTATTAATATATTAATAATAGTGACAATTTAATTTTGAAAATATTAAATTGTCACAATTACCATTGTATTAGTGACAAAAAATAAATCATTATATTTAATCCAAGCAACAGTGTCAATCAATTGTTTTGCTACAAAAAAACCTCATATCTGTAACGAAATGATAATTAGTTACAAAAAGTTGTCACTAAATGTCTTAACTCTTGTAGTAGTGGGTGCTTATTAGGGAAAATGTTCACCGAACTGACCTATCTAAGAAATCTATTTAAAACATTATCTTGTATATGGATTGCTATGTTTTGATATTACTTATGACATGATTTAGTCAAATATAACTAGTCGATATTCATTGGATGTAACATAGACCATATAAAGGTAGTTAAATGATCAAGATATAATTCATCACTCTAAAGTAATAGGGAGAATGTTTTATTGTTTTTGATTAGTATTGATTTAGAAAATCCTTCGCCAAGGTGGAATGACACTTTGTAAATTAGTTTACAAATGTTATTAATTGAATTAATAACTAATAGAGGAAAATTAATATAATTAGGCTAAAAAAAAGTAAACATTAATTTTATGCTTTATATCTAATAGAAACATTCTATAATGAAATGATTAAATTATGCATAAAAATCATACACGGAAAAGTTAGTCAAAACTACTTTAACATTTTTAAATATTTGGGTGATCATAATGTGAATATAAATTGTTTAATTAAAGAATTAAAGATAAATTAAAAGAAATTTAATTAATTTAATCTTAAATATAATTTATGGTTATAAGTTATATCAATTGTCAACATATTTCGGAATCTAATGGGTCACACATAAAGAAAGAGTTGAAGAGAGAAAATATATTTTAATCAAGTTAAACTTGACTGTAAAGTTTGAAAAACTTTATGATTAAATATGAAATAGTTAATAAATAATAATTAATATAAGATATTAAATATTATTTAGGCATAATTGATATTTAATTTGAATTATTTGTAATTCTAATTAAAGTTTAATTAAAATTAAAATTTAATTTTAATTAAATTATAAAAATATCCAAAACTTATTATAAATAATTTAAGCTTCAAGGGAGTTAGCACTCTTTGCAAAACCTTTTCTGTAACAGTTACAGAATTCTCTTAACTAATTTCAGGAATGCTGTTAGAAGTCAGATATTTGTGCAACTACAATAATTGAGATAAGTCAATTTTAAAAATGATTAAAAATATACGACAAGCAAAGTATCAATCTTCGGTACAAGTAAAAATTATGTTTTTGATTTGTTATAAGTTAAGCATTAATTATTTTATAAAATTTTAGTACTCTTAACTTGAATAAAAAATTTCGTAATTATTTTATCTGATTTCCTAAGATCGTCATCATCTTCTCCTTCGTTATCTTTTGCCTTAACCATTTTCTGGCCTGCAGTAGAAAGATCAGCATAAGTGTGCTCACTCCCCACGATCTTTCTCTTTAATCAGTTTGTCTGTGACCCTGTCGATCCAATTGCTTATCTTCGTTATCTGCATGCTTAATCTTTCCTCTCACTTCCAAGCAAACCTCTTGGACAATCAGAATCTTGTCTTTTTCTTTTGTGAACATGAAAACAGTATTGTACTAAGACCATACTTGAATTAACATTTCCAACAAAGACATTTATACAAACCCCACTTAACATGATACCTTGAATCTCATGATAATTCATGACAAACATACCAAATGAAACTGACCTTTCAAAATCATCACATTAAATGAAAGAAAATCCGAAATTTAAGGCACTTATTAGCAAAAGCGAGAATAACTCTACCACAAAGCGCACGGGGTAATGACTAATGACGCTCTCTTTAGCTTTGTCAGCGAAATATAGTTCACTTTCTCCACCACCGATAAACTTGTTGGCCACTGCATTTATTTAGAATGAGTATCGATTTTTTGATTCTGGGTGGTCATCAAAGGAGAATCGGCATGCTAGGTTGTGAAGAAGGTGAGAGTGAACAAGGAGGTTTAATGTTAGACAGTGAAACGAGAGGTTTTAAGTTTCTTATAAAAGTTATAGTATATTTTATTAAATTTTATCTACACATTTACGTAAAACAGGATTGAAATAAGACGTTGAGTTTAAAGGATCTAAATATAAGAATAGCGTATTTGATGGTGAAAAAGAAAATTTAGTTGGAATCTTATATTCGTACATTAAAAATAAATCTTGAATATCTTAACTACACATTTCTTTTCCCATTAGTATTGTGGCACTACCTCCATTTTATCACATCCATAAACTTATTTCTTTTATTTACTAAATCTATACTATGTTTACAGAATTATTAGAAGGTGAATTGGAAGATAGAATGTCAAAACACCCACCCAGTTTAATAAGTATCTTTAACAATTACATACTATATTTTCATAAATAGGATTTGATAAAAAGTTTGCTTATTTTTAAATATAATTTGAAATATGATTAAGTTGTATAAGTTAAACACACACAACCTTTATTTTTATGAATTTTTAAAAAAAAGATTGAACTTTTTATTTTCCACATTTGAGGTTTTTCTTCTCAATTTTCATTGTTAGTTGTGATTCTTTCTCCTCTCCTTCTTTGGATCCTAATAAAAAATAAAGTCATGAATATAATGTAAACTATAAAAACTTATATTTTTGCAAAATATGTTAAATATCAAAGAAATTTGTGATACACAATGATTTAAGGATAAACCGATAAAAAGTTTAAAAGGTTTAACTGATATTAAATTTCTATAAATTCGGTTAAAAA
This sequence comes from Erythroxylum longipes, assembly GCA_027563885.1. Classification (NCBI taxonomy): domain Eukaryota; kingdom Viridiplantae; phylum Streptophyta; class Magnoliopsida; order Malpighiales; family Erythroxylaceae; genus Erythroxylum; species Erythroxylum longipes. Next base: position 24,404,939 of record JAOQMS010000005.1, on the reverse strand, counting down.
TTAATAAAATTAAAAAAATTGACTTTCATTTAAAATTTTATTAAAATATCAAATAAAAATTAATTTTATACATAAAAAACATTAAAATAAGACAAAATTAAAAAATTTAAAATTAAATAAAATATTTTCCAATTTAAAATTTTTGCACACTACCATTCGAAAATTTTTAATTATCGGCGAAACAAAGAATTTATTGGACATCTTACACACGATAAAAGTGGACGCGATCCTTCGATTCGATTTCGATTTCGATTTGGTTCTTGAGCATCAGGCCAAAACATATAACAAAACAGACTTCACTTCTCAGATCTCTTCGTACATGCACAGTCGGACACAACCATTAATAAGAGGAAACCTTCAAAACCTACACACCAACAGAGTCTCTTCTTCACTTTGTTTTTGTTAAACAGGAAAAACAAAGATATGGGTTTGAAAAATAGAACAGAGGCTGACACAGAGAGTTGTTTGAGGGAGGCCTTATTGTTTGCTACCGTGTGTATAGTCGGGCTCCCTGTCGATGTGCATGTCAGAGATGGCTCTGTCTACTCTGGAACCTTTCATACTGCTTCTGTCGGCGACGACTATGGTACCATGGGCTTTTTTTAAAATTCTTTTTTCCGGTTTATATTGAAAACTTGGAACTTTGTTGACATTGGTCGCTGCATCTCTTAAATTGTTTTTGGGTTGTTATTTTTTGTCGAAGCTTTACATGAGGTTTGATTTATATGAAGAACTGTATTCGAGTCTACGAGATCGGATTGGAATGTAATCTCGGTTTATGTGTTTTGTTCAGTATTCACTTTTCAAAAAATAAAAATAAATAAATGGCCTGTTATTGGCTTTGGACGGTTGAATAAGAATAATATATTTGAAAATTGGAAAGACACTTATGGGGTTGAGTTTTGTATTCCGTTTTAGGTGTTGTGTTGAAGGAAGCAAAGTTAACTAGAAAGGGAAAATGTGAAGCCAATGTAGGCAATGGGAGTGTGATAGACACACTTGTAATTCTCTCTCATGATCTTGTTGAAGTGGTTGCTAAGGTCTGTCACTCTTTCTGTTTTACATCATTATTGATTATTTGGATGTGATGCCTTCTTATAGCTTCATTATGAGTTGTGTTCGTTTTTAGGGAGTTCTATTTCCAGCTGATGGTGTCACCGGAAATATCATTGGTGATGGTATGGAAGCTGTTGTTGCGAGTGAACCTTCCAAGGTTGTTTACCACGAGGAAATCACAGCTAACGAGCTTATGTTGGATAAAAAGAATCTGAACAAAAGCAGGTATTGTCCATTTCTTGGATTTGGTGGAGGATCACGCTATCCTCCTCATTGACATTTGAGTTGCTATTGTACGGTTTCTGTTTTTTCTCAAGTTAGTTGTAAGGTTTGCATTCACATAATAACTATACTTGAGAGAAGTTTTTCTCTGCAACGTGTTTAACTTGCAGGATGTCATGTGGTTAAATGTGTTTCGATAGAATCTTTAAGTCCCTCTAAGGTTTGCGAAAGAAGATGCAATTTCCTTTCTTTTGTGTGTAAAACAATTAAAATTCTTTTTTCTTTATGACCATAAATAGTGGCTTCTGCTTATTTCCTATATTCCTTTGCAGCAAAAGTTTGTATTAGTACTTCACATTTCCTGGTTTCCAATTTAAACATATGATATAATTTCACCTGTTCAAGTAAAAGCTATGCCTTTTTTGAACAACTTGAGCTTTATCATTAAAAAATTTGGCTTGAACAATAATAATTTCTCATTTTTGATTGTCATTTGCTCAGTTAGTAATTGTGGGGAAATGACACTGCTATGTCTAGCAGTGGGGTGTTAAACGAGTGTCTATACCTGCTTTAATGTCTAGAAGTTCAAGTTTTTGTTTAATAAACAAGATTATCTTTTTGGCCCGAGTTGAAGTTAATTGCAAATCTAGTACTTCTTGGTACCTATTTCTCTAAGAAAAAATAGGATGTCACTTTAGTCCAACTTGTGAAGCAATTCGGAATGAGAGAATCAGAATCTATGTGTTTGTATTTCTTCTATTTCTCTCACTGTACCTGTTGCAGTGGGGGTTCAGCCAAAGCCAACAATCGCCATGCTTTTGGTTTCATGCCTATAAAATCTGCAAAAGAACATGAAGAGAAAGAAATGAAGCTGGATTATTCTGGAAATAGCATGGAAATTGAACAGGAGAAAAGGCAGAGACTGAATATCTCAAGGGTAAACGTTCTTCTTGTCCATTGTGAAGGTTTTTGGTAAGAGGCATGTTCTCTTGTGTCAAGTACAATATTTGACGTCAAACACTTTTTCTATGGGTATGGGCTTCTGTGTTATGGTTATAGAATTTGTTGTTTATGACTTGTGTTTATTTTATTGCTTATGAGATTAAGATTTAGTGCAAGTGATTTACAAATAGCTGATGCATCGTCATGAGTCCCACAGTCTTTATGTCAGTGACAAATTGGATGAATCAAATGCTTTAAACATTTTCTATGATCTGTGTGTGTGTGTCTCATGTCTTCTTGGACATGGGTAACATCATTAGTACTTCTAGAATCCATTTCAATTTGTTTATCTGTTACTTAATGCAGCATGAAGAAACTTCTGGTGACTCAACTAATGGAAGGTATATACTATCAACCTTTTCTAATTCATAATCTATTTCTTGATGTTTGTATTTGTAGGATAGATTAGAATTTATTCCTTAGTTCTTGTTCCTTTGGCTCCTACATAAAGACTGCTCAAGGAATATGGCTTTTGTGGTGTAAGTAATTTAAGCATAAAACTCTTACACGGACCTGTGTTTTTGTTCAGTTGGAGACTGCAGTTTTGAGCATGAGTTCCATAACAAATTTTCCAACTCTCAATCAATATTTTAAATGTTCTGTAGTTCAGTCAAATCCTAACATTTCTGTGCACTTTTTCCTTTTCAAATTTGACAGACGGACAGGAGATGAAGGTTCACAGTTCAATCAAGATCATAGCAAAGAGAAGCTTGAGTTTCAAAGAGAAAAGACTGTATGTCAAGCAAGCATAACTAAGTTATTGTTTGAGAACTAAGATCATTAAGAAGGAGGAATTATGCTGTTCATTATCTTTTTATGCAGATATTAAATGATGGTAATTTATTATCTTTTTGCAGACTCATGAAGATCAAAGCCCAAAGTCAATCAGTAAGTTCTTGCCCATTGTTGAAATGACTTAAAATGTTTGGTTACTGATTAGAAAATCAAATGTTGATTGAGTACATGTTCATTGTGTGGTTAGCATTATTTTGATGCTAATGGCGCAGTATAGAATCAAATAGAAGTCTCTACCTTCTGTATGTATTTTATTTTTTGTGCAACTTTGTGATAAATAAAATTGGGCTAAAGATGTGATTTGCATTTCAATATTTTACAAAAAGTTTAAGTAAATATTTATCAGTATCTATGATATCACTTTGCACCCTAACGTTAGTAAAATAGTACTCATTGTAGCTTAACATTATTAAAATAATACTCATTGCATTCTGAAAGTGGTAACAGAGATAACAATAAGAGCTTATTCAAACTTTTTTTGAAACATTAATATAAAAATGACACCTTTAACCAATGTTTAAAGAAATTATTTTAAAGATATCATTATGTAGAAGGTGTAAATTGCCTAGTTGTGACATGACATATGCTAAATTTATAACTCATATCCTAAAAGCTATCAAAAACTTGGTTAGGCGCTATTGGTACCATTTTGAAAACGTTAAAGTGTAACTTGATGCCATAGGTAACAGTTGGAACTAGTTTAGACTTCTTAAGAAACATTAAGGGGCAATTCATACCTTTTGTCATAAAATTAGCAACCATACATTGGATTCTAAATTACTCTATGGTATTATAGGTTTTTACAAATTCCATTTATTTATGGCCATTATGGTATTATAGGTTTTTACAAATTCCATTTATTTATGGCCATCATGTCATAAGTGATCATAACAACATAATATTTTGAGACATTAGTTGCAGAGTTCTATTGTGACTGACATGGTAACCATATATCGGTTAAAGTTTGTATCTCCCTATTTGAATGTACCTCATTTTTTATTTTTTTTTGCTTGTACCCTGTTTTGCATGTTTACTCTGTATGCATAACAGATTCTGGCCCCAGTGAAGCTAAATATGTTGAGAAAGGGCAGATAATCATGAACCTGTTCTGTAATGGAGTATCTGCTGATCCTGGTCATGCACTTAATATCCTGAACAATGGCGAAAGGCCTGCTTCTGTATCCACAATTTCTACCAGTCCTGTTTGTTCAAGTGCTTCGATAGTTCCCAACTCTGTGCTTGATGTTTCCTTGGAGTCACATTCTGGCTCATCTACTTCGAGTAGTGTAGTGTCTCCACAAAGTACTGAATCCAATAAAAGCTCTAAGGTAGTTATTATCTTGGTAGCTGTACAAAGTTTTTTTTTGAAGCATAGGCTATTTAATCTCTACAATATTGAACAGTCTGGTCATAAACCATGAACACATGGCTAATAGTTGTTATGGATGTCTCATTGTAAAGTTTGAGATTTCTTGTATTCTTAGGGATTTTACTGTTATGACCCAGATCATGATTTTTCAGTATTTTTCGAATTCAGGAATTCAAACTAAATCCAGGAGCAAAGATATTCTCTCCATCTTTTCTAAATGCTATATCTGCTACTCCTCCGGCACTGCCAACAGTTGCAAGCATGGCTTACATACCTAGCAACCCCACTGTGACACCTCTTGCTGCTGCTCAACAAGAAGTTGGAATCAACCCTTTTGCACCTCGGCCATCTGTTACTTCCAAGTTTTCTCCATTTAATAACTTGACAGCTGGAAATGGTGGCAGTGGATCTCAATTTTCACAAGCTGTATGTACAGAATTTAATTTTCCCTAGTTCTTTTGTAATTTGACATTAAGCAAACAATCCTTTTAAAGGCCTTTTCAGTTGTTTTACCTGCATAAGTTTCAATTTTCACTCTTCCTTGATGAGGCTTCAGTGTTGTATATATACTGATATGCCACTTTTTTCCTTATTTTATCACCCTGAGTATCATTATGTTTTAATTTATAAGCTTTAAATTTGAGAAGTCTTGGTGAACTAAACTCAAGATTTACATAATGCATGATATAGACTTTGGTCAACTGCTCTAAAAATAGGTAATAGCTGTTAGTAAGTTTGGAGTTCATAAGGAATTTCCTGGTTGGAAGCATGCCTATTCTACTTTTAGGTTGTAATGCCGTAACAAGTAGACAAAGGATGAGAGTATCGAAACTTATCTATCTTCAGGTTGTTTTAATTCAATTGTAGTTCTCATTATGCTTCCTTCCTGTCATAGACTGTTGGGCACATGGGGAGCAGGATGCAGACCCTAAGATATACTAGTCAGTATCCTGCTGTTCAAGCTGGACAGACATATGTACCCCAAAATACACCACCTGTGAGTAAAAGAAAATTTATTTGGATACCTTCTTTTGCTTGTCCAATCAGATTTTAGTTTCTATTTCTGGAAAGATGAGAGATTTTTAACATATAGGCGGATACTGGACAACAGAAGTTACCCTCTCACATTATCTCTTTGTAGGTAATGGTTGGACGACTTGGACAGCAGCTTGTTTATGTGCAACCAGTTCATGTAAGCTTTATACATAACATGATTGAAGCAGTGTGCTGTTGGTACTTTCTTTATTTACATTTAACAGAGATACAGCCCTGCGGTCTAGCTCAAATTTAGGTTTTCTTTTGGCCATGATAGACAGCAATCATTGAGGGGAGGGACAAGTTTCTGTTGTCCAACCTTCAGATAGTGCCTAGAACAATCTTAGTTGAAACTTTGTGTTTAGTGGCTGTGATGAAATCCTGTACAGAGGCTGTGCTTAAAGTTAAATACAGTCTTGGGTTTCTCATTCAATGTTGGATGGAGCAAAAACTCTGATTATTTCACATGCTTTATGATGCATATATGGGTATTTAACCTTCAATCACATATAATTGTTATGAATATCAATGAGCTGGTGATTTTGAATGTCTAATTATGGCGATAATTCATTTGTTATGCCAGTGAACAGTGCATCTCTTTTTTTTTTCTCCTCTTTCTTTTGGTTGGGTGGGCATATCCACATGCTGTAAAAAGTATTTCTAACTGATAGGTTTCATTCATTTTTCTCACATGCGGGCTTGCCTAAGTAAGATACTGCTGTAAAGAGCCTGCTAAACTGTATAATAATTAAGCTGCTTGATTTCTTTATATATGTTATAACCCTTTCTGACTGATTTTATGTGTATTTGCTATATTTTCTGAGATTCTTATGCTGCGAATTCAAAGAAACTGACGATCATCAAATTGCCTTTTATTTCATGTGGAAGGATTTAGTTGCAAATGCAGCTGCTATGTCACCTGTATCTATGCGTCCGCTGTTGACTCAACAGGTGCAATATCCAAAGCACCAAGGTAAAAGAAAGTTTTCATCTTCATTATGACCATGTGATCCATTCCAAGGAATTGTTTGTGTCCATTTCCATGTCACTTGCTGCCTTGTTAATCCAGATTTAGACAAGCTGAGTTAACTATTTGATATTATGAGAATATCATGAGAACTAACTGCCATCTGGAAAATCACACCATTGAACAATAGGTTCCAAAGAATTGCAGCAGAATGTCAAACTATACAATATCAATGCTTGCATAATATCTAGGTGCAAAACCATTATAGAAAAAGTATTATCCTTTTGCCATTGGCATTGAAATAGTAAAAGAAAGTAAAAACTTGGATTGTTCCCGATGTCATGAAATGTGGGAATGATGAGGGTCTCCTGCTTTGCTTTTGTTAAGGCTCATGAATTGGGCAGTTAAAGTGGCCACTGGAAATCATCCTCCTCTTATCTTGGGGCAATGTTCCCACCAAAATTGAAGAAATCAAATAAAAAAGGATATGAAATAAAGCAGGAGCTTCTGGCTGATTTTAATAAAGGTTATTGATGTTCTAATTGTTGCTTATGCAGGTCTCATTGTAGACAGCGGTTTACTTTTTGTAAAGATGATATATAACGATGAGTTAAATTACTAGATACTGTCAACTTAGGAAAGTTAAAAGTGTCTGATTAAAAGGAAAAATATGATGGAAGCATACATTTGTTAAACAATTAAGTTGTCCAACCTTATTTATTTATCATAATTTTATGGTGCTTGAGTATATTTATATTCTATTAATCTTACGTTTGAAATTGGTTCAGCTGGCCAACCCTTGCAGCTGTGCATGCCCCAACCATTTGTAGCTGGTGGACAGCAATCATTTGCACTTACGAGTCACATTCCTGTACTGCAACACCCCGTCCCTGCAAATCGTCCAATTGGAGTTTCAGGATCTACTAACACCTTCAGCACCAAGTTTCCATGAACATAGATTGCCACACAACATTATTGATTCTTTCCCTTGAAGAATAAAAGTTTTTGGTCCACAGGCTTGTGAGTTAACATCCAGTCGGGAGGTAATTAATGTTTATCATGCTGATAGATATGTCAGATATTACGAATTTTTTGTTGTCATCATTTGGGAGATGGTTTCTTCTCTTTATGTAGAAAAACCTACCTGGACAGTTGGAAGATAAAATTGCAGCCTGTGAAAATCATGCAGAACGACCATCAATTTTGATACAATGAATCTTATTTTTCTTTTTGTCTGGTCTCACTCTTTCTGATTGTCAATTTTGGCATGTAAGAGACCTGCAAACTTACAATGAGAAGACGTGAATCATCAACAATCTGTTTGATATGATTCGCATAATCATATCTCTTTTTCCACCTACTGTCACGTTGACTCAAGAACTTTCACGTTGAGTAGCCTTGCATTTCATGGTTTTCATTACCCTATGTAGCTCTGTTTCTAGAGAGTTGAATGTACTTCATTTTCTTGTACTTATTCATTACCTCTGGAACTGATGCTGGCATGTGGGGCAAGAAATATGTTTCAACAACAATGCATACACAAGATAACAGGCAATGAAGCACCAATTTGTGGCCTATTGTGATGGGTTAAGTGGGGTGGAAGTGCAAGTTCTTCCTACGCTGAAAGAGGGTAAAGTTGGATAGGATACAGGCTTTTGTCCCATCCCTTTCTTGAAATTTTCGTAGTATGCATTGATTTCCTAACATACGGGGGATCTTTTTGTTGTTGAGAAAGTCTTCATATTCTATACCCCTTTTAACCTTTTCACATATTTTCTTCACCTTGTAAGAGTCTATGTTCCTTGGTAGAGGTTCAAGGGCTAAGGGTCAATCGTTTGCATTTTCAAACACAGCAGACCTGATTATGTCCATAGATGACTCCCTCCCTAGATCTAGTTCGCAACTGGGGTAGATGCAATTAGATTCAGAGATAATATTAGAAGACTATATGTAGACCTACTTTAGTAGGCTGTAGGTCGCAAACTTAATCGTATTTGTGGAGGTACTCGCATGTTGCAAACTTGTTACGTAAGGAGCTGGCAGGTTTGTCTTAAAATGAGGAGGGATCCTTGGGTTTATATAACAGCAAGCAACTGACTCGTATTAAGGCAAGGCAAGATCGAAAGTTAAGACTTCCACCAGAATTTACGAAACCATTCAAGTTTCCTGCCTATCAGCTTGCAAGCAGTATGGAAAACTACAGACCCGATGACAAATTCCGGTATCACTACTATTGCAGAAAATAGGAACTTGTCAGGACCTTATTTTCAGACTTGAAAACGCTGTGTGTTTCTGTTAAGGCAATGGTATTTCATAAATTGTCACTACTCTCTCTCAAGCTGACAAGCTCTTCAGAAGCTACTTGTAATTCTTAGCATAAAAAGGACACGTGATTCTTAAGCAAAGTACGTCGCATCGGTTATTACACAGTAGCCCTCAAATTTTGTTGTAGACGACCTCCACAGTTATTTGCAGGCCTAAAGACTTTCAGGTATGGGGACTCATCTTCATCCCACACTTAATTTTTATCTCACTTTGTTTTATTGTATTTATAATTATTGTTTACAAATTCAGTAAAATTAAAAATATAATTAAAAATTGTTAATTTCATGTTTTTATTAAAAAATATAATTAAAAATTGTTAATTTCATGTTTTTATTAATTTTCGTACTTGTATATGAAATTATCTTGTTTTGCGAATTCAATCTTTTATTTAAATTTTGCCCCAATTAATTTACATTTTATTAGTTTGACTTTTGTTAGTTTTGAGTCAATTTGAAAGTATAATTAATGTTTGGGTTTAAAATTTTAAAAAAAGGACTAAATAACTAAAAAATGCATAAGGACCAAACTGCAAATGCGGGAGGACTGAATTGCTTAATTAAGTATCAAATATATATCACATATTTTTTTTTCTTTGAAGAATGAAAATAAGCTTATAAAGTTTATTATGACATGTAATTATAAGATATTATGTATATATAGTTTAAGTGGGAGATTGTTGGAATTTTTAATGGACCTATAGTAACATGTCATAGGCTATTATAATATTTGGCCTAATATTAAAAGTGATCTAATAAGTTTTAGGTCCATAGGCCTAAATCATCTAATTATATATAAACTATTATATGTGTAGAAACCCTTGTGTTTCCTAACCTATAATGGATAAATTAGGAATAAGCTTTATATAAATAAGTGGTTATGATTTCAAAGAGTGCATTGGGATTTCTTTTCTATTATCCCATTATTGAAAATGAGACAACCTATATGCATTTTTAAGAAGATTCAAAGCTAAAAGGAAATGCAATACCTCATTCACATTTATTCCAATAAATTCAGGTATACTTCTATAATCAAGTTTATCTTGATAATCTAACATGATTGATCTAGGTTCATATTATAGATTTTACACAGATCAAGTATGGATGTGTAGAATGGAAATTTCATATTATGTGATCTTAACATGCATATTTCTAACTAATCCTACCTTGTTCCCTGGTGATATCAAACTAAACAAAATTAGAGGGTGAACTTGCAAAATCCTTTATACTATATTAAATCATAAAATTTCATTTAACGTATCATTAAATGACTCAATATCTACATGAGTAGTGTGCTCATAAAAGTTCTTAAGTGATAAACCTTTAGTTAGCGGATCTACAATCAAGGAATTTGTCTCAATATATGTTATAGACATCTAACCACTCTGAATTCTTCTTTAATAACAAGGAATTTAATGTTGATATGATTCGACTTTGACAAGTTGTTGTTGTTGTTATAATACATTATTATTGACTTATTGTCATAAAAGAACTTTAATTGTCTTTTGATATCATCTATAATTTAAAGCCCAGTGATAAAGTTTTATAGTCATATCTTATGACTTTCTCATAAAATACTATAAATTTAGCTACCATAGAATAAGAAGCTATGAGTGTCTACTTAGCACTCTTTTACGAAGTAGGCACTCTAACAAACAGATAAATATAGCCTAAAGGTCTATGAATATATTGGCATCCGACGACATTAGAGTCAAAACACCCAATGATCTCTAACTAATATGATCTTCTGTATGTAAGCTTGTAGTCTTTTGTTCTTATAAGATATCACATAACCCTTCTAGCTACTTTCTAATGATCCATTATGAGATTACTTAAATATCTGCCCAATATTCCAATAATGTACGCAACAACATTTGGATGATTACATATATAAGCATATATTAGACTTCCTATAGTCAAAAAAATAAGGAATCTTTTGAATTTCTTTAGTCTCTAAAACAGTCTTGGGGTATTGATTGAGATTAAATTACTATCAATAGTGGTATCACCTGGTTTACTTTCATTCATGCCAAATTTCTCAAGTACCTTCTTGATTTATCTCTTTTATGATAACCCATGAATACCTCAAGAATGATCTTGATGTATCTCATTCCCTAATACAAAAGAAGCATAAGTAAGATCTTTCATCTCAATCTTTTTTTATATAAATTTCTTGGTTTTGTGCAATAAGCCTATAACATTATTGGCAAGCATTATGTCATCAATATATAAAACCATAAAAATATGCTTACTCCCATAGAACTTGTGGTATACACAATTGTCACTAAATTCATCTCAAAACTAAAAAATATGACAATTTGATGAAACTTGTAATACCATTTATGAGAAGCTTACTTAAGTCTATATATGAATTTCTTTAATTTTGCAAACCATGTTCTTTGAATCTTTACAAACAAAGTTTTCAAAATACTTTATATAAGTTATTTCATCAATATCACCATTAAAGAAGATTATATCATCCATGTGATGTAACTTAAAATCAAAGTGTGTCACAAGTGCCATTAAAATATTGAGAGAGTCTTTCAAAGAAACCATGGAGAAAATATCTCAACAACACCATTCATATTAAGGTTCCTGGCATAGTGTACTATAGGACAATACCTCATTCTTCTAGATATTGTTCGCTTGAACCATCATATGAGTTATAATATTTACTATCACAGCCAAATCTAACACTATAATCCTTTTGCCAAGTTAATTCTCACCCCTAACTATTATAACTTTAAAGATATCTAGTGCTTTTGACTTCTTATAAATGAGATAAATATACCCATAATGTTAGTAATTGTTTATGAAAGTAGTAAAATATTTTTTACCATTATAAAAAGGTGTAAAAAATGGCCCACAAATATCTTTATGGATTAGTTCTAAAACATTTGAAGATCTTTTGGCACCTAGTTTCCTTATGTTTATATTGCTTTCCCTTAATACACTCCATAGAAACTATAAAGTTTGGTAGATTAAGTGCATAAAAAACTCCATATGATATAAACCCTTTAATTCTTTGTTTGGAGATGTGTACTAAATGTTTATTCCATAATGAATCAGAATTATCAATTTATTAATTTTCTTTTAGTACCTCATGAATTAACATGTAAGTGTTCATTAGATAAAACAACTGTATTAAGTAAGTATAGGGAACCATATTTTGATAAAGAATAACAATCAATAATTTTTAAATCATAAAAGACTAAATTGTCCATTCCTAAAGGAATAATAATAACCAACATTGTCCAATATATAAATAGAAACCAAATTCCACCTAAAATTATGCAATTGGAGAATTCTCACTTCTCTTAGTCCATTTTGTCATAAGAGAAACTTGCATCCATAAAAGTAAGGGACACTCAATTTGAAGAATGACGTCTAGAACCATACAGTCAAGAACAATCATGTATATTCTCGTTCCAAACCTTAAAGTTCATATCATTTAGCACATGTATATAGTTAGAGTTAGTAGATACTATTGTAGCAAAAGTATTCACCAAATATAGAACAAAAATAAACAAAGCAATAAAATCATAATTAAAATTTGAATGCAACATAATTAGCAAATTCAAATAATGACAAACCTATTATAAAATACCTAGCATAACATTGAAATTTAGTCTTTGAATAGAAATATTAATTTGTAAGTAGCACTTTTATTATAATTATCAAATATTAATAATACTTTCTTGTTAAAACATAAGCTTTTCATTAGATCAATATATAATTTACCTGGAAAGTCAAACAATTGTCGTATATTTATCACTACAAGTAAGTTTGAATTTTGGCTAAATAATAATATTCCTTTGAATTGATTATTATCCATATGAAATTCGTCCACACATGGTCGTATTAATATTTTAATATTAATTAATCTAAATAAAAGAGATTACTTTGGTAACATATTATTTTTAGTAATTAACTTAAATATCAATTAATGAAAATTGAAAAATAAAAATGCCAGAATTTGAATTTAATTAATTATTGAATTAATATTATAATTCCATGTTATCTCATCCAGCAAATCAAAATCATAAAAGTTTTTAATCTCGGCCAAAACTAGAAAACCATAAAAGTTATAAACCTTAAAAGAATGATATGAACAACATGCAATAATTATATGATACTTGGCCAATCTTTAATCCAAACAAATAATGGCCTAGAAACATAAACATGGATGGTTAATGCTTGGTCAAACCAATAATCACAATATGACTTTATTTTTTATTAATACAAAAGTTAGAGCCATATAAATCGTAAAGGAGACAATTTTGTTAACATATAAAAATAACCATAGATGGGAAAAGAACAAGATTACACTGAAATTAAAACAATCCACAAATCTCAATAATCTAATATGATATAGGCTTTGATACGAATTTAGATGTTAATATAAAATCTATAATATGAACCTATATCAATCATGTAATGATTAGTTATAACAAACTTGATTATAAAAGTGTACCTATTCATTATAATAAACGTGATTGAGGTGTTGCAGCTACTTGTGGTTTTTGGCCTTCAAAAGATGCATATAGCTGGTCTGTCTTTCCTAATGATGGGATATATGAAAAAAAGACCCTATATTCTCTTCGGGACCAAAACCACTTATTTATATATATTGCTTATTTCTAATTTGCCTAACATAAGTTAGGAATAAAATGTTAAAGTTTTTACATATATAATAACCTATACTTAATTAGGGATGGCAATTTCAGCCTGGCCAGGCCCATTTTTGGCCCTGATTTAGCAAGTCACGGGCCGGCCCGGCCCAGCCTGACAAAACAGTGTCATTTTGTCTAAAACGATGCCATTTTGTTTTTTTAATTAAAAAATACTAACGGGCTGGGTTTGGCCAGGCCTGTCGGCGGGCCGAGCAGGCCACGGGCCGGCCTGCGCCCCTCAGTGTTTGAGGTCGGGCTAGGCTCAGGCCGAGGCCCGAGCTCGGCCCGGCTCATTGACATGCTTATACTTAATTAGGCGATTTAGGCTCATTAACCTAAAACCTTATTATACTAAACCTTATAATAGTCCGTTACATATAATCACACGTACACACACACACACAGACTAAAAATTCCAAAATCCCTTACTAAAATTGAACCAAAATAAAAAGAAAAATGGTAACAATCTTGGCCAAATGAACTAATGAAAGGGAACCATTTAATGTACTCATCTAAACTATATCATATAGATATTATGAACTTTTACTCCATCTAAGTCTCTTTCAACTACATCTTAGAAATAGGAAAGATTAGGCATTTTTATAATATATCTAGCATTAGATTACATAAGACATTAAGGTGATGTTTGGTTCTATTTATTTTTATGATTTTCTATTTTGGTTGTGAAAAAATAAAACAAAAAACGCACATTTGGGAAAAAGTTTTAGTTTATGGTTTTCAAATTTTGGAAAACAACAAAACAAATACAAAAATGCAAATATCATATTTTCTACATGTTTTCAATAGGTTTCTTTATTAAAAAAAAGAAGTCTTAATTTCTAAAACCAGAAAATAGGAGTTCTAATTCTATTTTTATTTATTTTTATCTATCCTTTTTGTTCTAGTTCTCCTTCCTCATTGTTTGTTTATTATATTGTATCTAAATTTAGACACCCTCAAAATGATTTCTAGAATTAAAGATTTTTAGGTAAGCCTCTTTTGTTCTTGCTTTTCATATTTGGGTATTATTTTCCTATCTCAAATAACTTGCTTAAAATGAAAAAAAGACCCTTTTTTTAGGCCTCATACTCACTTTAATGGTTTGTTGTAAGTTATTCCTTTATCTCTTATCCATGTCCTAAGGAGCTCTTTTCTTTATTAATCTTCATTCTCATCTTTGATTCTTCTTTCTACTCCTTTTGAAACTAGTTGATATTGACCAATTTAACAAGTCATCCTTTATGTTATTACTGCTTAGATCTGCTATATGTTCTTGAGTTTGTCATTTGTCCTAGGAATATGAATTAGTATTGCAATTTAATTTTGCTTTATTGTAAATAGAGGGAAACATTAGATGTTATTTTGGGAGGTAGGGTTGGATCGCTAGATAATGTATAAGTTAACTAAATTTACTTAGTTGGGATTAGAATATGCTAATATAAAAATTATAAACCCATAAAGTTCTCAGAAGAAAAGGATCAAAAATATTTATATAAACCCGGATATCTATAAGAAAATATAAGGAATTCTAGGAAAAAGACTTGCCATATGTGATAATTATTTCACTTTGTTTTAGTTTTAAAAACATTTATCCATGTTATTGTTATCCAATCTTGAAGTTCATCTTATACTTGCATGGATTGGAAATACTAGAAAAGAAGAAAGAGAAGTAGAAAATGGATCGAAGACATGAAAATATGTTAAAAAAGAGAGATGCATATTCATATTAATTTACTTTGCCCTAAAGCATGCTTTTAGAGAAATTGGTACTTAGATGGTATTATTAGGAAAATGATTCCTTGGGAAAGAGTGACAGATGAACTATTTATTCGAAAGGACTTAGAGCTAATGAGAATGGTTGGACTACCTTTTTACTTAAGCCCAAAATGTTGGGTGAATAGAGTATTATATTCCCCTTGAGTTAAGGTTGAATGGTATGTTTTATTATGTGGAAAAGGCAGTAATGTGAACTCAGAGAAAAATTAGCCAAAATATCTCCTTTACTAAAAGTATAGCATGTAATTCTTTACACTTCCCTTTTGGCTTTTATAATGAATAAGGAATATAGTTTAGTTTGTTTTACCTAAGCACCATATAGATTTGATGTAGATGAATGGTAAAAGATTCCTACCCCCTTGTCATTAAGTACCCATGTGATTTGGAGAAGACTAGTTACTTGTGAGATCTGTAGTAAAATACCATATACAAGTAATATATAATAAAGTATACCTTTTTTTCCCTAAAACATTGAAGAACATTGATCTAACAAAGCACAATCAGATTGTGATATCCATGTACTATATAAAGTTGGGTGTAACCTACAAAATTAGGTTTGTACATAAGATGGTTGTATTATGAATCATGAATAAATGACAAGTAATGTATAGAAAACTATATATTTTTATCATACTTTAGTGAATAGATCAATTAGTAGGTAATGGTGAATTTACTTATACCGAAGCATCAAATTGCTAGCTCATAGCCATGTGCTAACCTAGATCGTAATCAATTCTTTAATAAGATAAGAAAATGTTATGATTTGTAAAACAAATTAATCAAAATAAAAAGAAAATATTAGTGCTAAATGGACTACAAAATTTACATAGTAAATATGCTATAAAATAACAGAGGAAATGATACAAGCTCAAACATTGGTTTTACAAATTGAATACCATCAAAGAATATTATATCATTTATGAAATATAGCCTGAGATAATATTATTGATATTGCATAGTCTACAATGTAATTTGTAGTAAGATAATACTTGACAATAGCACTTTTATATAGAGTTTAGTAGCTTCCTATTCTTTAGTTTACATCCATAAAAAAACTTTATAAAAAATTATATATGTAACTTGTACATTATTGTTCCAACCTTAACATGATTAAGACCTTATCAAGTTATTAGGAACTTGGAATTTGAAAATGTTAAATCTCCTTTCCATACCAGTGAAGACAACTAAGGAAAGCAAAAGGGAAAACATTTCCAAGCTAAATTTAATTATTCATTAAATAAACATGATTACATATGTTCTAAATTAAGATTAGGCTTCAATAAATCGATTACTACATAATCCAAAATCCATCTACTTTAATTGATTAAATCATCTACTACATAAAAATGGAAGAATGTCATTATCTTGTATTGTTGCATTTTTAAGAGGTAATTTAAGTGGTAAAAGAACAACCTAGTACCCCGTAACGGAAATCTATTAAATGATGTGCCAATATTGTTGATGTTTAAACCACTTGGTCACTATAAGCTAAAGTGTCCAACTTGAACATAAGAATGGAATTTCAATTTACCAATCTCAATTATTTAGGGAGTTTGATGGGCAATATGAGACAATTGGTTGAAAACTTCCTTTTCTCTTATATTATGTTTATGAGATTATCTTAAGCTTACATGTAAATACCATTTGAAATAAAGATAATGAACTTTATAATGAAATTTTTGATCTAATATAATATTTTCTTTTCAATTTTTCGTGTTGTCATTTATTTGGAATTACTTTTAGTGATGGAAGATTTTTATAATATAAATGATTCTAATGATTATTTGGAAATAAATAAAAAGGATGAGGTAGTTTAGAATAATGTAAACGATTCTAGTGATTATATGGAAACAAATAAAAAGGATGGGGTATGGAATGATACCATAGAGATGCATCTAATCTCACTAATGATTAAAGAAGTAAAAAAGAGAAATCGAATACTACTACCTTATCTAAATATGTTCGTAAGAATATTAAGGCAAGCCTTTAAACAAAATTCGATAAAAGATTATATCGATAGTCAATTAAAGAAAAAGCATAATGCGTTGAGGGCAAGATGGAAGAATTTCAAGAACTTATTCAAAGAAATAGGAATCAGTTACAACTCCTTTACTGGTGAGTTAATACTACATATGAATGTTGGGGAAATTTATTTAAGGCAAAATATATCTTTTTTATTAATATATCATATTTTTTTCTCATGTATGCTTTCCATTATTGTGGGCGTATAAAATGGCTCATAAATTCAAGACTTATCACCTCTTCATCCATCATTCAATGGTTTGCATACATTGATTCAACTTATAATTCCATTTGACCTTCTCGAACTAGTGCGATGGATTTTTAATAAGGTTGACTTGAACGAGTTAAAAAATCAGGAATCATGTTGGCTACCGCTTCTCTCTGATGGATTTTGTGTTACTAGTGATATTTTCAAGAATTTGTGTACTTCTTTGCAGTTTGTGACAAAGGAAGTGCCATTTTATTGGACACTGGCAAACCCTGTTCATTCTTTCTTCCAAATGCGCGCAGTTAGGAAGATTGGCCACAATCTGAGCAGAAGAGAGTTTTTTAGTTTTGTATATTATAGAGGATATTTATCTTTTTGCGTGCAAGTTGGCTGCTAAATGTGATTTAGATTCTGCTTATAGTTGTTTGCTAGATGCCATTAAGTTGTTTATAGAGAAAATTTTATGCAACAAGGAATGCTTTATCCTTTATGCTTGGTGTTGTCACGAGTTATTATGGGCACTCCTTTGGAGATTCTTTCTTACAGCATGTCTAGAACTGGCATGACTAAAGATAATTATTGTTTCTTTTTGTTGAACCAAGTCCCCTGCATTTGTCAGTCTTTGGGAAGATTTATCTAAATAGTTTTAAACAAAGATTATCATCTTAGGATCAAGGTGGTTGAAGAGCACTGTGCTTTAAGGCTATGTTTGACTGGACGTAAAGTTTTTAATGAAATGGATTGGAATGATTTATAATGGAATGGAACTTAAATGGATGTAATATTAGAAAATTGTTATTTGGGAGGGATGGAAGGGTTCATAATGTAATATAGTGAAATGTTATCTGGATAAAGGTTTATAATGTAATATAGTGTAAAGTTGTTTACCATTTTACATTCCATCTTAAACCCCCAAATAAGAGATTTTTTATTTTTACTGTTTAGGATATAATGGGATGTAATATGAAACCCTCTTCTTCCATCCTATTCTATTTCATTCCATTATAAAACCTTCTCCCAAATGATGAAATAATATTACATTTCATTCCATTCCATTATAAAACCTCCAACTAAACATAGCCTAACTCTATCATATGAGGACTTTATGATGCTTCTGGCTGTTGCTTTGTCATAAATGAATTCTATTTTCACAATATGGTAAAAGCAACATTGCATGCATTTTGAAGTTATACCTTCATTTTATTCAAAATTGATCTTAAACAATTTCCATCAATGGGAGAGTTTTCACTCTAAATTTATACTTCAGGAGGTTGTTAGCAAGTCTTTTCCATCTTCTATTGAAGAGCTTGCCAATCGTATGAATAATAGTCTTCTGTTAAAAAGCAGGTTTTTTTTGTGCCAAAAGAAACAGATGGGAAACAGGAGGTTTCTTTTGAAAAGATTTTTGATAAAGAGAGTTAGTGTAGAATGCGCTCTATAAATGTTTTAGTTGGCACTTGGCAATCTATGATTAAGATATTCTTATTTATCTCAGAATATTGTAGATCAGGAAAGACTCCAAATGTTTTTGGCCTTTTTTTTTATAGATGCCTAAATCATTTTAAGAACCATTCTTGAATTAATCACAAAGATTGCTAATGGGTTAACCAAATCTCATTCTATGCAATCGATAAGATCATCCTTTTTTTATAGGTTTGATGATTCCTTCTCTAAATTTTTTAATATTAATACACATTCATATGTTATAACAATTCTTATTTTGTTAATGTTATCATTCTTATATTTAAAATATAAATTAAAATAAATTATGATATAATTAATTTTTTCAAATACACAAATTATAATATAATTATATTTGCAATCATATTTTAATTAATGTTATTTGCAATCATACACAAATCATAATAATAGAAATTTAAAATAACATCAATTTATTTATTTTATTAATATTATTTTCACATATTTCACATATAAATAATAACCATAATTAATATGAAAAACTCATTTAATCATCATACAAATATAAAATTAAGAACAATACTAAATATTTAAAATATTATAATTTCAACATATGATAAATATTAATTACATTAAATGAAAAGAATAATAAATATCCATGATTCTCTAACATTTAGAATTTACAACAAGAGTTTGTGCCGAAGAACTAATTAGAAGTGAAACCTGAAATAAAAATATTTATAACCCTATCTCCTAACATCCTTACAATTGCACTAAAGCGATTTCAGGTGGTTCTAGTAATCAACAATGATATCTTCCATTTTGTTATTGAAAGATTCTCATCTATAATTTACACTTTATTTTACAGTCAAGTAAATTTGGAAAGCTCAATAAGCCAATCTAGTTCCCTGAGGTCAGTCAGGTAAATTGGGAAAGCTCAAGAAGCCAATCTAGTTCCCTGAGGTCCTTGACCTACCACATATATATACGAGTGAGCCAAGTGATAAAACCCTAATTTACAAGCTTTATGGAGTGATTATGCACTTGGATGTGATGAATGTTGCATTTTTCAGGGCATTACACTTTCTATGTCAAAAATATCCAAAACAAATGGTTTAAAATTGATGACAACATGGTATGTTCCCTATTTAGACAATTATCATTGGAGCAAAATTTCAATAGTTATTTATGTGTTTTTTTTAAAATATGACTCATTGAAGATTGGTTAGCCATGTAAAAACACTCAAATCGTATATCTTCTTTTGCTAGATATCTCCATGTACCACTCTAATTAAATTTTCAATTGTGTTGTTAATAGGAGTATAATTGATTATGAAATTATTCCATAACACTTAGCAATTATTGACATGAAATTGCTTATGATACTCACTTTAATTCATATATGATTTTAAGTACAATTTGGAAGCAAAGAAATTAAAGTGAGTCGAAAGCATTACATTTGGGCCGTTTTCTGAAGATTAATTTTCACTTGTCTTCATGGAGCAAGAAGAAGAAAATTAAAAGAAGAAAAAAAAATCAAAATACAAAGAAGAAGAATTAAAAGTGCTTGCTAGAAAAATGAAGAAAAAATCAATAGCAACTGAAGAAGCAAAACGACCCTAAAGCATGAAGAAAAAGTAGGCGTAGAAGCAAGAAACGACAACAAATGATAGGCAGGAGCAAGCCAAAATGCAGTCCACACCACCTGAAACGCAGATCATTCATTTTACTAAACGCAAACAACGTCTACGTTTCATGCAAACGTTATTCATGAAACGCAGACGTTTGGCCAAGACATGCGGAAGAGGAGTGGAGGCGTGAATAGTATACATGACCCAACATATTAAATCGTCACATCAAAAACAGAGCGGGGGAAGAGAAGAGAAGAGAGAGCTGGCAGCAGAAGAAGAGTGAATATTAGGGTGGTCCAAGCAAGTTTATTCGTCAAATCAATGAATAGGAAAAGAGAATATGAGGCTTACGACAGAATAGAGAAGGGAGGCGCAAAAAACAAAGAGGTTTCGGCTAAGGTATATGAGTGTGGTTGAAGCATTTTTCTGAGAGAGATCCATAGAGGGCTAGATATTCTGACGCCGATTCGGAGGTGACATCGACGTATGTCTTTGTTTTTGTTGTTTCTTTCTCTCATTAGGAATAAATTATGTTATCTTGTGTTTATTGTTGTGAAAAGATGATTTTAATACGTTCATCGAATCTTTTATTTGTAAACTCATTGCCAAAATTTCGATGTAATCCATAATTGTTATGTTGAAATTTATATGTAGCGACTAATGATTCGTAGTCATTAGGGATAGTATGACCTAGGTTAAATAATGCATCGTATGTTGTTATTGCCTTGATTAATTGGTTTTTCTCATTTGTAATGCTACTGCCTAATTAAATCTAGAGATCGTATCCTAGGTTATTCGGTGGTTAAGTTTAATTAACGATCGTATCTTGATTAAAAAAAACCTAAGGGAAAACTCGGGTTAATTATTAACCTACGATTAATTATTGCTAGGAGAGGTTAGAGAATAAAAAATCAATGAAATATATTTAACTAGGATGTAGGCTGAGATTGAACCAATGAATCAGGTCCCTACCAAATTCCCCACTTTTATCATTTTTTGCATGTTTTCTTTAATTTGTTTCCATTATGTTAGTTTTATTTTATTTTCTTGTTCCAAAATCCAAAGCCCCATTTTTCCTAAACACCGATTAATTTCATTTCAACAACTTTTCACACACTCTGTGGGATCGGCCTAGACCCACCACTACTATAGTAATAGTTTAGTTATTTTATTTTGACTAGCGTTACGACACGCTCTCAGTTGCAGAAAAACTTTAAATCATTCTATTGCAAGAATATCTTGAATGAGTTATTGTGCTCCAATTTTTTGAATATCAGAAAATGCTCATAAGAATCACAGACTTTTGGTCATAAATTTAAGCTACATACAGTAGTTTGTCAGCTACACAAAAACTCATAGAGTCAATTCATACAAGTTCTAGTTCTAGTAGGCTTTCTGGGATAGTGGAATCTTTTGTGGTCTTAAGTTTTTCTATAACAACCCAAAATACCCGCCACAGATATTATCCGATTTAGGTTGCCTATCAGGCCAAGGCCCTTATAGTTTTGCTCTTCCTATCCTGAGAAAACACATCTATGTGGAAGAGGTATTTGTATCCTTATAAGGTGTACTTCGTTCTCCTCTCTAATCGATGTGCGATCTCACAATCTACCCCCTTAGGGCCCAATGTCCTCGCTGGCACAACAGGTTGGGAACTGGCTCTAATACCATTTTTAACAGCCAAGATCACCCACCCATAGATATTGTCTGCTTTGGGTTGCCCATCGGGCCAAGGCCCTCACGATTTTGTTCTTTCCGCCCCTGAAAAAACGTGTCTATAAGGAAGAGATATCTATACCCTTATAAGGAGTACTTCATTCTCCTCTCCAACCAATGTGGGATCTCACATTTTTCCCCTTCCTCTTTTATGTTGTTGATATCTTTTAAAATGGCTTCACCATCCAATTCTCTCTTTTTTAATTTGTCCATTATGTAAGTGAAATAAGTTGAGATATTTTTCTATGCTTTTGATATTGTGGTTGCCATGCTTGCTAGGTAACTGTTGTTGAACTTGAGAGCGTCCTCATGAAAGGTGCATTGTGACACTCTAAAAAGTTCTTAAACCACAATTATCCAAAACCCTCAATAGCTCCAAAAGAGAAAAGTTCATCAGACGCCAAAGTATTTTATGTAACATAAGTACCAAGCTGTCACATAAATATATATATACACATGCAAATAACTTTACTCAAGTAATCTTCTGGCCCCACCTAATTTCCACTATGCTAATCATGTACATTGGGGTTATCGGAAATCACTCGATTTTCTTAAAAAATAGCAGCAAGGGTGAGCTGCCTACTCAATAAGGGTAATCGATCGTACCTTTAAAATAAGATAACTCAATATATAAATATAAAGCTTAGTTAAGTGACTAAAACATTCATATAATACAAGGATACACAACATTACTCAGTTTAATTCGAAAAATTAACAAAATTTTCAAAATTTTACCAAAAAATGATTAACACAAATATTAATTTATAATTGTCATTTGTGCTTTATCTCATAATTAACTGAATTGTCTACCCTTGCTTAACCTAGTAGGCTTAGATCCAATGGTCTACTAACTCATCTCTACTTATCATAAACTCTGATCAAGTGGAATTGTAATTAGATGTATAAATATCGGCACAAGGTACCTCAGTTTCTCAATCTCTCTTGGTACCCTGGTACTACTTCAGTACCTAGCCATCTGCACAGGATATCCTCAAGACTCAGGATATCCCGGTATCACTTTGGTACCTAGTCATCAGCACAGGACATCCTCAAAACTTAGAATGCCCGACATATGCTCTACGAACAGATACTTAATCATCACTCGCTCATCTCTAAATAACCTATCAATTAATGAGTATTGAATGTAGCCTATCTTAGGCAAGCCACTAATTCTCGATTTTCACCATTTATTTACAACACATTATCAGCCAGTCTATATTTAATTAATACATTTTTTATCGAATTAACAAGTAATACAACTTGTAAAATGTAACAAAATATAAAAGTGAAACATCTTATACTTCATTAATTATTTGCGAAATAAAATAAACATAATTCATGTATGTAACTATTAATTATTAATTTAATTAATGATTAATTCAAAATATCATTTGCTAAAAATAATTTATTAATAATAAAATGATACATTATTCTAAGAGTGCAGTCTAAGGTTATCCTTTGGACTCATCTAATTGATAGTCCAAATTATTCCTTAATCGGACTTTTGGACCTAAAAATTACAAAATTTTATTAGACTAATTTAAGAAAATTTCCAACCCAGTTACACTTAATAATCTAATATTATCCCCTTTTCCACTTTATTCTTAATTATAAAAATAATATCTTTACTAACCTAACCACTATAATTACTAAATTACCCTTAACTAATTAAAAGTCCAATTTTCCCTCATTTATTTCAATTTATACCAAAAATACCATTTTTGAAAGTAAAATCCATATTTACCCTTCACTATTTGCATTTATTACTTTTCCCCTTAATGTAACTTAAAATTTTCAAAATTGTCACTTCCTTCATCCTCTTCTCTTCTTTTCTCATTTTCTAGCCTCCTTTGCTCCAATTTATTAATCTCTTTCTATAACTACGATTTGTCTCAAATAATGACAACATGTAATCCAACTATAAACTAGTGTAGGATGATCAAAAATCACAAAATATCACTTGGAATTTTACCTATATTTTAAAAGATTTTGGGGTTGTTGTCCTTCACAATTTCCTCCCAATATTTTGCAAAACAAACACAATGAGGAAACTTATAAGAGAAGTGTCATGTGTAGGAGAAACAATGGTGCATTTAGACACATTTACCAGATAGAAAATGGAGAGAAAGATGAAGAAGAAGAGTTAATTTCTTTGGTGTTCTCATCATTTTCCAACTGCTAATCTTTTCTACATGTTTAATAGTTTATGGGCTAGGGTGCCTTTATTTTATGAGCTTTACAAATCTCCCCCTCTTAAAAAATTTCGTCCTCAGAATTAAATTACATACCTAAGGATTCAACAAATGAGGATATTGAGGTTGAACTTCATCCTCTACCTCCCAAGTTGCTTCTCTCATAGAATAATGATGACTTCATAAAACTTGCACCATTAGAATCTCCCATCTCTTTAATTTCCTAATTTGTCTATCCAATATCTCCACTGGCTCCTCTTTATAAGTTACGTCATTTGGAACTTCAATCTTAGGCCTCGATATAACATGACTAGGATTCGATCGATATCATCTCAATATCGACACATAGAACACATCATAAACCTATGATAACTCTAGTGGTAATGCTAATTTGTAAGCTAACGGCCCCACACATTGTAAACATGGCTTGATATATCTCAGACTCAATTTCTTATCCTACCAAACCTCATAATTCCCCTCTAAGGTAATGCCCAAAGAAATACTATATCTCTAACATTGTACTCCATCTCCCAACGATGTTGATCGATATATTTCTTTTGCCGATCCTGTGCTGCCTTCAAACATTGCCTTTTTGTCCCTATTTTTTTTACCATTTCTTAAATTAACTCTGATCCCTCTAATAATCTAACACCCTCTATATCCCAACATATCGAATCTTTACACCGCCTACCATATAATGCCTCAAATGGTGCTATATTGATGCTAGAGTGATAACTATTGTTATACGCAAACTCCATTAAGGGTAAATATATATCCCAATCATCCTCAAAGTTTAGCATATAAACTCGCATCATATCCTCCAATGTATGAATCATACACTTTGACCGTCCATCTGACTGAGAGTAAAATGCAGTAATCAAATTCAACCTAGTTCCCAAAGCTGTTTGTAAACTCATCCAGAATCAAGAAGTAAATCGTGGATCTCGATCTGATACAATAGACACTGGAACCCATTGTAACCTTACAATCTCATCAACATACAACTTGGCGAGCTTTTCCAAGGAGTTTGTCTATTGTACATGTAAGAAAAGAGCTGATTTAGTCAACCTATCCATAATCACCCAAACTAAATCATGTCTACGTCTGGTCCTACGTAGCACTACCAAGAAATTTATCAAAATTTTCTCCCGCTTCCGTGAAGGAATGGCTAAGGGTCTTAATTTCCTTGTTGGTGCCTCCTCTCTCGTCATATGGTATATCCTCGCTTGAGTTTGCCCATGTGTTGAGGACGTCCCATTAGTACTCGTACCTAGTGTTTGTCTGTGCCAATTCCTCTACCACCACCTCTGCTACCAGTTCTTCCCGAACCTCTACCCAAACCAAAGGCTCCACTTTGACCATGTATTGTCTCCTCTACCCGAACTCCCGAAATACTCCCTACTATCGGACAAATCCTTTGTAAGTGCCTTTGCTCTCCACATATATAGCATGACTGACTGATCCCAATGGGTTCCTAACATTGTCCTCTGTGAACTCTCCTACAGATAACACAACTTTGTAATCCTCCAACTCCTCTATTAAAAGGTCCTTTGAAGCTCTTACTAACCCCTTTGTCGAATCCCACTAATGTAGCACTAGTAGTGCTATGTTGTCCTGAATCCCTGTCAGCTCCTCGATCTCCACCAGAAAGTTAGGAACTACCACTCCTGCTCGATGTGGCATCGACTCTCCTAGATCTCCCTGCACCAGTAGACCATGAGTGACTAGCTCCCCTTTTAAATAACTGACTCCATTCTCCATAATGAGACTCCGATCGCCTTTTTAGCTCTCCTCTCCTTCTGTCTTCTTTTATTACATCCTCTACTCTAAGTGCAGTCTCTAATAATTTCTTAAAATCAGGAGTAACTCCCAAACCTAAGCGAATATCCGTCTTCATACCTTTCTCAAATTGGTAACATCTGCCTTCCGAATTAGCCACAGCCTCTAAAGCATATGTAGATAATGTTGCAAAGTGAGCCTCATAATCTATAACCAATATCTCCTCATTTTGAACCAAACTGATAAAATCCATCTTCTTTCAATCCTGATATATTTATGGAGTGTATTTATCTCTAAACTCTCTCTAGAACTCTTGCTAAGTCATCTATTGTGTCTCATATGATCTCTTCACTAAGTTAGTACATTGCCTTAGAATAAGGAAATGATGTACAACAACCTTCTTTCTAAGGTAAACTCCAAACGGTCCAAAACCAACCAAGTCTGCTCCCACTAGGCCTTAACGTCCTCAGGATCAGTATTATCTTGAAACTCTACTGCACTCATCTTAAGGATATACTTATACTTGCAATCCACCTTATAATCACCTCAAGCTGGAGCCGTAGTAATAGCCTGTTGCATCATCTACGGTGGCATTGACACCTGTCCTCCTACTCGATCCATTCTGGCATCCCCTTGCTCAGGCACATCCGGAGCACGGATCAAATTACCTAATTCCCTTATCGACTCTGGGCCAGCAGGATCCTCTCTTTAAACCATCTTAAATAAGATAAAAACATGTCATTAGTTTTTTTTTCACTTAATACATCCCTACAAATGTAAAGCCACTCTGATACCACCTAATGTGATGCCCCCAAAAATTCTTAAATCACAATTGTCCAAAGCCCTCAATAGTTCCAAAACAGAAAAGTTCGTTAGATACCAAAGTATTCTATATAACACAACTAGTCGAGCTTATATATATATATATATTCAAACAACTTTACTTAAGTAATCTGCTGGCTCTACCTAATTTTCACTGTGTCAATCACGTACACTAAGGTTATTGACAATCACTCAATTTCTTAAAAAAATAGTGGCAAGGGATGAGCTGCCTACTTAGTAAGGGTAACCGACCATACCTTTAAAATCAAATAACTCAATATATAAATATAAAGGTTAGTTAAGTGATTAAAACATTCATATAATACGAAGATACACAACATTACTCAGTCTAATCCGAACAATTAACAAAAATCTCAAAATTTTACCAAACAATGATTAATAGAAATATTAATTTATAACTGCCATTTATGCTTATCTTATAATTAACTGAATTGTCTAACCCTACTTAACCTAGTAAGCTTACATTCAATGGTCTACCGACTCAGCTCTACTCATCATAAACTCTTATCAAGTGGAAACGTAATTAAATATATAAATATCATCACAGAGTACCTCAATTTATCAATCTCTCTTGGTACCCCGGTATTACTCTAGTACCTAGCCATCGACATAAGATATCCTCAAGACTCAGGATATCTTGATATCACTCAGGTACCTATCCATTAGCACAAGACATCCTTGGGACTCAGGATGCTCCAGTATTTGCTCCACGGATAGATACCTAGCCATCGCTCGCTTATTTCTAAACAACTTATCAATCTATGACCATCGAATATAACCTATCTTAGGCAAGCCACTGATTCTCGATTTTCTCCAATTGTTTACAACATATTATCAGTCAATCTCTATTTAATTAACACATTTTTCTTCGAATTAACAAGCAATACACCTTGTAAAACGTAACAAAATATAATAGCGAAACACCTTGTACTTCATTAATTATTTGCGAAATAAAATAAACATAATTCATGTATATAACTATTAATTATTAATTTAATTAATGATTATTTTACAATATCATTCGTTAAAAATAATTTATCAATAACAAAACGACAGATTATTCTAAGATTACAATCTAAGTTATCCTTACCTCAATTTCAAACTCAACTAATTGATAGTCCAAATTACTCCTTAATCGGACCTTCGTTCTTAGAAATTACAAAATTTTATTAGACTAATTTAAGAAAATTTCTAACCTAATTACACTTAATTATCTAATATTATCCTCTTTTCCACTTTATTCTTAATTATAAAAAATAATATCCTTACTAACCTAACCACCATAATTACTAAAATACCATTAACTAATTCAAAGTCATATTTTACTCTCATTTATTTCAATTAATACCAAAAATTTCCTTCTTGAAAGTAAATTCTAGATTTACCCTTTATTAATTGCATTTCTTACTTTGCCGCTTAATGCAACTTAAATTTTCCAAAATTGTCATCTCCTTCACCCTCTCTTCTTCTCCTATTAGGGATGGCAATGAGTTGAGCCATGGGCCTAAATTTAGGTATTTTCAATGGCTAACCCATGGGTCAAATCAGGCTCAGACCAATCTGTGGCCCAATTATTTTAAGCAAAAAGATATTGTTTTGCTTAGAAGAGAAGAGTTACGTATTGGGTCGGCCTAGGCTTAGACAACCTAAGCTCGGACTCAATTAAAAAAATTATTGTTTTACACTTTTAATTTTAAAAAATATTTTTAAAAAATTAGCGAGACTGGCCATGAATTAGCTCATTGCCATCCTTGCTCCTATCTCCTCTTCTTTTCTTATTTTCCAGCCACTTTTGCTTCAATTTTTTTATCTCTTTCCATGAATACAATTTGTCTTAAACAACTACAATATGTAGTCCAACTATAGACTAGCGTAGGATAATCAAAAATCACAAAAAGATACAAAATAGCAACTAGAATTTTACCTATGTTTTAAAAGATTTTGAAGTTATTAGCCTCTACAATTTCTTCCAAATTTTTTACAAAACAAATACAATGAGAGATCTTATAAGAGAAGTGTCACATACAGGAGAAATAACGGTGCATTTAGACACACTTACCGGCAAAAAAATGGAGAGAAAGAGGTAGAAGAAGAGCTAATTTCTTTGGTGTTCTCGTCATTTTCCAGCTGCTAGCCTTTTGTACATGTTTAATAGTTTATCAGCTGGGCTACTTTTTATTTTGTGGGCCTTACACGCATACATGCTTTTTTGTGCAAGGTGACAGATCTCCGTCTATAGTCAAGATTACAACTCCACTCTTTCACTGCATATGTTTAGTTCGAGATCCATATCCACATGATTGAATATGGTTCAAGTGCATCATGATTCAATTGCAAGGGCTGTGGCTCTATGAGTGGCGATGAGAAGAGAGAGTATAGATGAAGCTGATAAGGTTGGGTTATTGGGTAGACAGGACAAAGAGAGCAGATTATGTAGAAATTTGTGTTGGGGTTTAAGTTGTTTGGTATAATTTTTTTTGCAAATAAGTCCCTAAAATTTTTAAACTTTATAGTACTAAATGATAATTAATCAGTATTTTAAATATTGTTCGGTACCAAAAAAAAGCCCTAGTATTGTCTAGTACGAATGGTTGATACTGAACGATAATATTTTATACAATTTTTTGGCTGATACGGTACCAAATTCAATTCTTTGATTTGAATTCAATAGTACACAACTTTACTCCTAACTAATAGAAAAACTGTTTCTGTTAATGTTGAATTAAATATGAATCTTAATCTTTCAAATTTTTTAATCTCCAATTTTTATGATTAGTTCAAACTTTCATATAATGAAATTGTTTTTTCATATCACTAAAATCAATTTTATTGTAAATTTTTGTTTGAGCCGGTGCAATTTTTGATCGACCCCTTTCTTTTTACCTATTAAGCAAAAAATGTTGACATAAAGGTGTACATTACTTTACAAGAATATTGTTCTGATGTTCTTATATCCACAATTTGTTAGGAGAGATGAAGGCACTTGAGTTGCAGGAAAGAAAAAAGATGCTGACTCCATTATAGTCCAGAGCAGTAAAAAACTAAAGTCAAAAAAGAGAATCTAAGAAGAAGTTCGACAATCATGCAAACAAGTTCGACTGTTTAGGACTGGACAAATCAGAATAAAGTAGTGCAATGATGTCTTCCAGTCTTATCCATTTAAAATTGGAGTAAGCAATTTCGTGCTATCTATTTGAATCCTTGTCATTTCAATATAAAGACTATTAAAGAAGTCATATCATATACTTCTTAGCTTTTGATCCGCTGAGATCCTCATCCAAATAAATGATCCAAGACTTGGCACAGGAATACGTAAGTAACGTTCTTTCAGATTGAATGTTGTAAATTTTTTAGTTTAATATTTTACATTTTAAAATCTTTATTAAATATTCAAGAGTTAAATAATTTAATTTAAATAATATTTAAGTAAATAATTTTGATAATATAAATAATAAAATACATGAAAGCTAATATTTGAATATATTACATGCTTCTTTCTTTTCATTAATATAATTTTTGATTATTCAGGATTATGTTTTTAAAATGAAATTACTTATTTAATGTTTAAAAATTATACAAAAATATAATATACTCTTTTCAAATATCAGTCTTTATATACATTTTTTATTTAGTTAGGTTAATAAATATAAATTAAAACAACATTTAAAATCTGGATATTTAATTAAAAACTGAAATAAAATAAAAAGAAAAATAAAGGCTTTGAAACTCATTACCCTTTTTCCGCCCGCGTTGTTGTTATGGGCCTTGACGAGTTTAAACAAACGGGCTTTTATTGCACGTGGTTTCAAGTCAAAGATCCGGTTCAAGAGTGATTTCATGCCAAAAGTATCTTAGATCTCATGAATCATGATCATGAAGTCTCTGCAAATCTAATTCAAAGAGTTCCAATCGAAACTACTAGCTACTGAACACTTGCCTTTTCTTGCTCCTATCCTCCCTTTTAAAATATAAAACGTAAGTTAGGCGACCTAACCTCATTCACCTATTCCAACAATAAGGTTCAGTGGTTCCAGCCTTGATGCATCCTGTTTCTTAAAGTGGCACATTTCCTGGTGAAAAATAAGAAAATAGGTTCAATTTAAATTTATTAAAAGATAGAATCTGATTCTAATTTAACCGAATCAAACCAAACATACCCAAATTCTCGTTTAAGCAAGATATGAGAAGGGTAAGATGTATGCAATCATGCTCGCATTTCTGATAGAGATACAGAAACTGTTTTCTGATAGACAAAATCAGTTGAAAAAAATATTAAGAGAGTTTTAATTCCACCAGTACCATGACTTCAATTCCTAATTCCAACTTCTAAAAGAATAATTCAAAATGTGTGAAGTAAATCTTTTAGCACAGAGTCAATCTCAACAAATAAAAAGTTAAGAGGAACGAAAGAAGCTTCAGGTTGCTTAAATTTGTTGTCCAAAGGATTCGCTGGTACAGAAGAAAAGAAAACTCATCATCATTAAATGAACCAATCTGCATAAAAACCATGGAAGGGGGAGGAGCGGAGCCGCTCTGGACTAGTTTTGGGTAAATCGCAGGATGAGCCGGCCCCCACATCCACGTGTGAAGCAAACGGCCAAGACTTGTCTGCCTATTTGGTGGCTATCCCCAAAGGAAACCAAGATCAAGATGGTCTACATCAATTTGAATATAAACAATGGTTAATAATAAAATTAGTGGTCGATTAAAGTTTTATTAATGAGGGGAAATTAGTATATATATATATATAAAGAGAAGGATTTAGATCTTGGAAAAGACCCAATTATAAGTTATCGTAATAAAATGTCACGCCCATGTGGGTACATTTCTGTCGCCTAGCTAGAAAGCATTTAAAGTAGGCTTTTAGAGAGTTCATGGGTATGGTCTAGGGTGCCATCATGTGCCACGTGGATTTCCCCTCGGATGCTTTTCTATAGGGCTATATTATTTTAGAAGTGGGGCATATCTAGGTGGAGATGGAACAAGTACAATCAATAATGTTTAGAAGTAGAACCCTAATTCTGTAAGCTTTTCTTTTTATATATCAATTTATTCCCATTCTTGAGTTTCTTATTTCAACTTGAAAAAGATTTAATGGCATTGGCAAGTAATATATTTTTTTGTTAGAGAAGTTAAATTACATCCAACAACATGATGTTGCAATAAACTTAAAAACGGTTTAATCAATTTATTAAGAGATGAATTGTAAACTCATTATCATCAACAGTCAGTTAAAGTCTTTTTAATGTGCAAAATCAAGAAAAATATCAGATGATTTATTTAAAAAGTTTTAATATTCTTATTATTAGGATAATTTGTAATTAGTTGTTGTGAATATATATATTTATTTATATGTATTTTATGAATATTTTTCTTATATTTGTATCAAATATTACCAAATAAATTTGTTTTCTAAATATAAAAGGCAAATATTAATTTCTAAATTACTAAACATACTATGGGGTCATATTGGAAATCTTCCATGACACATGTTATTATTCCTTTCCTCTTTTAAACTTATATAACTTGGTAACCCAAGGACAACTCATGTCGTAGAATCCGAAGCCTCCTTCAAGTAATGAACAAAACAAAGCACAAAATTAAAAAACGACAGCGTATGCTTCAGTCATTTATTAATATACCAATCTATAACGTCTCTCTGCACCACACACGTGCAATTGCCGCTTATTTCTCTCCCTCTCCGTCGTCGTATCAGCTTTACTACTAACTCTCAAATCAATCCCCTAAAATATACGTTGACCCACTGTATATGTACGATTACGTTTCCATACGAAGTTATTAGCTAATTGATTAATTAAGATTTATTTTCTAGTGAAAATTTATCCTAAGAAAAATGTATAAATTATAATTAACAAATATATAAAAAAGTTAAATAATGTTGTAAATATTTAATGGAATTTAAATAATAAAATAAGACGGTCATCACTTGAAGAAAAACAACTAGTCCACCTTAGAATTTTGATTAAAACTGTTAGTTAATGTCTAATACAACTGTAAAACGGTTTCCTTAACATACGTCTCCGTAGGTGTCTCGTATACGTATGCATGTGTTTGTCTTTCGCCTGCTACGAAAATCTCTCTCTTTCTCTGTTACTCTCTACTTTCTCACATTTCACACACAGACTCACACATTCACACGTACACACAAACACACGCAGAGACTATCTCCGTGAAAAACCTTTGAGCTTTGGTCCTTAGTTAGCTAGTGGCCTAAATGGGTTCTCGTTTCCTAGAGAAATGAAGATCACCGGAAACTTGAATTCCGCCGCCGCATTTCAGGCCAACTCCTTAGCTTCCAAGGTCCTAAACCCACCTCCTGACTCAGATCTCAGAACCTCCCCCAAGCCCCGCCGAAGGACCCGGAAACCGAGCTTGACTCGATTGAAGAGAGTCGGAGCTCCGGTTGGAAGGCGGAGCAGACCCGAGACCCCGTTACTGAAATGGAAAATCGAAGATAGAGTGGTCAATGTTGACAATGAAGACGGTGGTGAGGCGGCAGGGGAGGAGGAGAAGAAGAATGGTGGGCCGAAAGGCCGCCATAGAAGCGTGAAAGCTGTTTCAGCGAGGAGGCTTGCTGCTGGGTTGTGGCGGTTGCAGCTGCCGGAAACGGTGGTCGGTGGTGGTGGACAGAGGAGGAGGAGAAGTAGGAAGGATCTGGTAGGGTTTCAGGTGGTTTTCTCTCCTGCCTTGTCCTTGTTGTTTGCTCTAGAAAGATCAGTGTTTTGTTTTATTTTAATTTAATTTGGATGACAAAGTGAGGAAGTTGAATGTGGGTTAATGGTTCTGCTTTGATTGCTTTGTGTGATGAATGTGGTTTGATCGAGTGGTTTAAGTTTGTAAGTTATGATTGATTGTTGCTTAGTTTAAAAGTTTGTCTCCACGATGATGGTATTCATATTAGCAGTAATACGATTTATTCTCGTGATTATTATTGAAATGAATGTCATCAATCGAATCTTCATGAAAGGAAACTAATTAGCTGGAAGCTTGTAGTTGGATAAAAGACGGGAACTTTGTTGTTTATTTGAAACTGTTTTTGTTTTTAGATGTACATGTTGTCAATGCATTGATGGGTCTTAGTAGATGATTTTAAAAACCTGTCTATTTACTGCATGGTTTCCAAATTGAGGGTTGTTCTGCTGTTGGTTGTTAGACAATCCCATTCCCATTGGATGTGGAATTTGATTTGTAATGTTTTTTGACTTTTTGCTTTTGTTGTGTTTTTTGTCTTTGTAGCCTGGTTCTCGTCATGTGGCCATCCAATTTGAACCTTGGCGCGAGGAGAAAGCACATACGTTTGGAGCAAAGGATCCATCGGAGAGCCCTAGTTCTGTCTCTGGCATGAAGCCCAGATTCTTGTGTAAGGTATGTCTGTTCCTGAAGTGTCGGGTGGAAATAACATGTTCAATGTGGACAAAACCAGCAAGGATCGTTAAAGCATTTAAACTTCTAATTTTTCTGTTCATCAAATCAAATGTTATATTGCTTAGTGAGCATGTTCAGTGGACTTAATTCATTTTGAAGTTTTCTTCTATTTTAAATAGCATCTTCCATATACAAAAAGTATCTTGTTCTGTTAACCTCCCTCATATAATTTCCTCCCTGAAGGTGAGATGGGAGGGTAGTCTAATGTGTTGTTTAGTCTTTTCTGCTGCGAAACATTTTTAACATTTTATGTTTATGAAAACAGATGTATGAGAAGGAAATGAACTTTAATACATCACAGTTTTTCGGATCTAAGCAATGTCCCTTGGTATCATCAAGTATTGTTTTACTTTTCATTTCATTGGTTTATGTAAATATTTTTGAGTTAGAACCACTGCATGGTTTTGTAGTATAGACAAGAGTTGTTTTGGCTAGGATAGGCATGGTTAAAAACCTAATGGACTGGTTTCTTCCTATGGACAGTAGCCGTTTTTATCTATCAAAATATGCCTTCCTCATTGCTATCTAACTGGAGTTTGGAACAGTGGCACAATCCTTTTGTATTGACTTCAGAAGCTCATTCTAAAGTTATACCAACTAATAATTTCTCCATTTTAACTGTTCAAGAATTAAACTTGCTTTAGTTTGTCATTTTTATCCCACAATCTCACTCATAAAAATAAGCTACATGATGGCTTGTGCATACTTATATCACTGTTAGGTCTTTGTCTAATATAGACCTGCTGACTTCTACTTTAGATTGAACCCGCATATCAGTTTTCCATCTCTGCGATGGAAGGCGCGACAAAGTGGAATCCTGTCTGTGTGGGGGCATCAGATGAGGCACGCCAGATATACAGCAACACGAAGTGTCTGAATCAACAGGTGAGTGCTGTATCAGTAGTTTCTGCACTTGAAGCTGAACTGGAGCAGGCACAACAACGCGTTCAAGATCTGGAGACTGAGCGTCGGTCCTCAAAAAAGAAACTGGAGCATTTCTTGAAGAAAGTAAGTGAGGAAAGGGCTGCTTGGAGGAGCAGAGAGCATGAGAAAATTCGTGCATTTATAGATGATGTCAAAGCTGACTTGAACCATGAAAAGAAAAATCGTCAACGACTGGAAATAATCAATTCAAAATTGGTTAATGAGCTGGCTGATGCAAAAGTATCAGCAAAGCGATACATGCAGGATTATGAGAAGGAAAGAAAGGCGAGAGAACTAATAGAGGAAGTATGTGATGAACTTGCTAAGGAAATTGGCGAGGATAAAGCTGAAGTTGACGCATTAAAGAGGGAATCAGTCAAACTTCGGGAAGAAGTGGATGAGGAAAGGAAGATGCTGCAGATGGCTGAGGTTTGGCGTGAAGAGCGTGTTCAAATGAAGTTGGTTGATGCAAAGGTGGCTCTTGAAGAGAAGTATTCACAGATGAAGAAGCTTGTAGCTGATTTAGAAACTTTCCTAATGTCAAAAAGCACAAATTTAGATGTGAAGGAAATGAGAGAAGCTGAATTGCTTATGCAGGCAGCAGCCTCTGTGAATATTCAGGACACAAAGGCATTTGTGTATGAACCCCCTAACTCGGATGATATTTTTTCTGTTCTTGAAGATGTTAATCTTGGTGAAGCCAATGAACGTGAGATTGAACCTTGCGTTGCTTACAGTCCTGCAAGCCATGCCTCAAAAATTCACACTGTTAGTCCTGAAGTCAACCTTACTTACAAAGATGGCCATAGACATTTCCAGTATGTTAATCGGAATGGTGATGTGGAGGAAGATGAAAGTGGCTGGGAAACTGTGAGCCATCTTGAGGATCAGGTATCAAGCTACTCACCAGAAGGGAGTGTCCCATCTGTAAATAAGAACATGCTGGAAAGGAATATCTCAGGGAGTGAAACAGAACGAGAAGGAAGCGCGTGTGAAGGAACCCCCATTACCGAGATCAGTGAACTCTGCAGCGTGCCAACAAAGCATTTCAAGGTCTCTTCCATTACAAGGCTTTGGAGATCTTGTCCAAATAACGGGGAGAATTACAAGATTGTCTCAGTGGATGGAATAAATGGTAGGCTTTCAAATGGAAGGAAATCTAATGGGAGCATTATATCTCCAGATCAAGGGTCAGGTAAAGGTGGCCTGAGCCCCTCCGATTTGATGGGAGAGTGGAGCTCACCAGACTCGGAAAATCCTCACATAGCTAGAGGAATGAAAGGATGCATCGATTGGCCGCGTGGCGCACAGAAGAATAGTTTAAAGGCAAAGCTATTGGAGGCAAGGATGGAGAGTCAGAAAGTTCAATTGCGTCATGTACTTAAACAGAAGATCTAAGTCTAGTGATGCATGACTTGTTTATTGATATTATTACTGATAAAGCCAGATCAAAAATAAATGGTCTCATTTTGACATGGAAGAATGCTCTTTCTACTTTTTGTAAATGCTTAGGGGAGAATTTGCATCTTTAGCTTCTTCGGCTTTCATCTTAATGCTTTATTTTGCATCTATTCTAATGCATCTCTAGGATCTTGGAGCTTGTCACACTCGCCAAATGGATACGGTCGAAATAACCCTACTGGCGTTCTCCTTTTCTGTTGCCTTTGAGCATGCAAAGAAATTTTTAGCCTTACCAATATTGCTGTTGTTACTTGGCCTTCATAATCATTTGTATTATTATACTGTAATTCACTTATATGCGTTGGTTGAACTTTGCATGTTCTCCCAAAAGACAAACTGTGCAATGTACCCTCAAGGCAAGGCAAGAGAATTATATAATTGCAATCTTAGATACATCTTTTCGCAATATGTAGATCCAAGGTAAGGTAATGCTTGTTACTCTGCATGACGCTTCAACTATCCCAATAAAGGGTATATTATACGAAGAAAAGTAACTAATTTTAAAGTGTTCCAACTTTTTCAGAATTGAGATATAATATTATTATATCTCTAACTCTTATTTAGTGTTTTTATTTTTGTTAGTAATAAAAATATAATTAACTTGATGTTAATAACTAATTAAAATTTTGTTTAAAAATGTTAGAAACTAAAATCATAAAACAAACACTATGAACTATAACAAAACCAAACAACCCTTTGACTATTATTTTTTACACTATATTTACTAACATAAATATTATTAAAAAAATTATAAATTGGCGAACAACGCTTTTTTTTAATCGCTCTCTCTTTATAAGAAAAGTGTATTTTCATGAATAACAAAAGTATATAATAATATTAAAAATTTGATTGGAAAGTTGTATAGATAGTTTTGTAACTTTCTTTGTACAAACTTTCTAGAAATGATTTAAGAATTTCACAAAAAAGGTTTTAAAATTTCATAGGAAAATGTGGACAGATTTAGTAGCACATATCCATTAGTATAATCCATAGCTTGTGCATGTGTTATCTTAAACCTGGCAAGAAAGCAAGCAGAGATAGCATTTTGAACAACAAGGCCTGAAAATGAAAAACATCACAATTATAGTTACAGCATTACAAGTACTGTTTTATTAGTTTTACAGGAATTCGGACCTTAGTGTATGTCAATCCCAGATAAACGGAAACAAGTTTGTTTTCCACAGTTTGTGTCAATTATATTCTTGAAAGTTGACATGGCCTGTGGCTTGAGCATGCTCAGCAGCCTCCTGTGTGTTCGCATTAGAATTAGAAACATCAAAAGTCACGTCAATATACTAATATTGACAAAGTGTTCATATATTAGCAATTTCATATGAACTCACCTTCTGACCAACTACACCGATTTGGCATACTCCACAACGCAAAGTGAAGTTAGCGGTATCAGTATAGCTTCTCTTCCTGCAAGTAATAGCATAAAAAAATTTTGTCTATAGCTCAGCTTATAAATATATAATACAAGTGCAACTCTTTCCATCTCCACACGTTCCAGCCATGTAGAAAATGTTCACCGAACTTTTACCATGTTAAGCAATGGCCGTGTGCAGACATATATACATGCAAACCTAACAGCACATTGTAAAATGAAAGTGAATTCCTAACATCCACTGTAAGCCAGTGCATGGGGCGATTAAGATGTATGCCAAAATGCAGAACATCTAATTAGCAAAACTTACTCAAAATATAGAGAAAAAAAATGAAGTTATGAAGAAACTTGGGCTTAGAATAACAAAATGCGTCATCCAAACAATCATTGACTTGTTGTAGAGTATCTTGATGAGTTCCCATGACCTACTGATGCTTCTAGAAATTTTTTGCAGTGAGAAAAACACTGCAGTGATAAACTATTAAGTCTAAAGGAGGCACTGAACATTACCTTTGTTGATCTTTGACAAGATTAAGAGCAAGCCCCTCAACTGGCCCAATAGTCCTGTTCTTTTGTACAGCAAATATGGTCTGATCAAACTCCTCCGATGCTCCCTCAAATGGAGACATCTGGTCACGGGAATTAGCAGAATGAGCATGTCAATAAGTTGAATATCAATAAGACTGCAGATATACAGATAGGAGTGGAACAGAGAAGATTTCTTGAAATTGAATAGAAAGAAGATGACTGTATAACAATTGTGATCAGAAGTTTCCTGCCTAATCAGCTCGAGGCATATGCTTCTAGCTAGTGTGCAGGTATCTATCCAGGCTATAGTAGCTAGCAAACATTCCCCTTGTTTTTCTTCATCATTGCTCGGCACAAAATTCCAATCAGAAGACCTCCCTCTTTTGGGAGACATCTAAGCATTCAGCATAATTTCTACTATCCTTTCATTTCAACAAGATACTTGACCAGAAGAAAATCAGAATAAAGCCAAAAAACAAAACAATAATAAAACAACTTACAGCCAAAGCATCATAGTGGAGCCCATCATAAATCAGCATGACTCTTTCAGAGTAATTCCTGTCCTGTCAAATGATAACCAGAGGAAGAGAATAGGTACTCATTATTGATCAAAGGTGGACTCAAATGTAAATAGAATTGATCAGCTTTGCTGACCTGGCCATACAAATCACATCGATTGGTTTGGATATCATATGCGGCAATTTCACGTCCATAATAATCAGCTAATATGGAAAGCTCAATTGCACCTATATGAAAATTTCATAGGGAGCAAATCAGTGAAACAAATCTAGGTTCTTTGCTTTTGCTTGATTTGTAAAATAAAAATGTCATGGATATTTTGGGAGAATATATTTTCATAGGTCTTAGCTTGTTGGTATAATTTGTTGTTAGTCTTTATGAACGTGAATCATAAGAATTCTATATTGTAAATATTCATAAGATTACAAGATGTACAGGTTTATAGTTATACGGCCACCTAAATAATGAAATAATCCTAGAAAATAAAGATTAATTGACAAAACTATACAAGAGCTATAGAAACTAAATTATAACTAGATCAGCTAATCACGTAAATCTTGTATCACTCCCCCTCAAATTTGGTTGAAGATGCCTTCCATAGCTAGCTTGCTTACTAGAAATTCATACCAACCCTTTTATAGTCTTTTGGCGAGTATATCGACTATGTGATCTATAGATGGTACGTGAGGAACACAGGTTTACACATTTTTTATTTTCACTTTGATAAAATGCTTGTAAGCTTCAACATGGCTCATTCTATCATGCAAAAGAAAGTTGCGAGCAATTGAGGTGTCGGCCTTGTTATTACAGTAGACCTTCATGAGAAGTGTCACCAGAATCTTCAGGTCTTCAAATAGTCTTTTTCTTTTTTTCACAATATCTCACAAATTTCATAAGCAAGAGACCTGAACTCTGCCTCAACGCTGCTTCGAACCATAACATTATGTTTTTTGCTTCAGCATGTAACAAGATTTCCTCCAGTAAAGGTGTAGTAGCTCGACGTTGATCATTTGTCAAAGGTCCAACCAGCCCAGTCTACATCTATATAGACTTCTATTTGTAGGTTGGTATGTTTCTGAAACATAAGACCCTTTTTAAGAGCTCCTTTCAAGTATTTTAATATCCTATAAGCTGCATCAATATGAACTTATCTAGGTGAGTACATATATTGGCTAACTATATTCACATCAAAAGTGACATCAAGATGGGTATGAGACAAGCAAATTAATTTCTTCAATAGTCTCTGAAACTTCTGTCGGCAACATCTTCAGCTTTAGTATGATCAAGTTTTAGATAAACGTCAAGAGGAGTTTTAAAATTTTTACAACCTAGGAGACTTGTTTATGTAAGAAGATCAAGAATATATTTCTTTGTTACATACAAACACCTTCTTTTGATCTAGCAAACTACATGCCAAGGAGATATTTTAATAATCCTAGATTCTTGATCTCAAAGTCTCGTGCCAATTTCTTTTTCAGTTATATTAGTCCTCCAATAGCATCACCTGTCAAGACTATATCATCCACACAGACGAATAGGATAGATAACTTACTTTCCTTCAATCACTTATAGACCATTGTGTGATCAGCTTGGCTTTGTTGATAACCATAACTTCTCATTACCTTCCCAAAGTGTATGAGCGGAGATTTTTTTTAAGTCTATTGACTTCATTGTGACCGAACATCTTCTCCATTAAGAAAAGCATTTTTGCTATCTAACTGGTATAGAGGCCAAATACAATTAAAAGGATAGTACTTGGATGGAGTTGATTTTGTTAACTGGAGTGAAAGTTTCTTAATAATCAATTACAAGGATAGTACTTATTTGGATTTGAATTAATACTACCGAAGCCTTAAGCTTCTTTATTCTTGGAATCTTCATCTTTAAAAAAGTAGAAGCCATCTATAAATTTATCACTGCCAATTGTCTTTCCCAAGCTCAATTCTTGAAAAACAAAGTGGGGTATAAAAAATTTAAAATGACAATTAGAGCTCCAGATAATTTACTAACTGATAGCATATCACAACTAAGTTTAGGAACTTGTAGAACATTTTTTTAGAGGGATAATTTTCGAGACATTTATCAAACCTTTTCCAGCTATAGCGGAATAAGAACTATCTCATATATGAATTTTATCATGTCCAGAACACGTGTAATAAGTATGGAATAAACTAGAAGAGCTTGTCATATGACAAAAAGACTCTCGAATTTACAATCCAAGAAGTAGAATAATTAGGTAAATGACAACGTAGTGCCTTTGAAACACTACTTGCTTAAGCAATGGAAGCATTAGGAGTACTCAATGCTCGAGATGGATTTCAACAGCTTCAAGAGTTTATCAAAATGCTCTTTGTTCAAGGAAACTGAGTCTGTCTTATGTGCAGTAGCATGATTGAATCGGTCTTCATGAGAGCCCTTCAATTAATTGGTTTTCTGTGAATATTAAAGTCAGTCTCACGTGTATGACAAGGCTTATTATAATAATCACACTGGACATGAATTTTATCATTAGGTTTCTCAACAGTGTTTTGGCAACCCTCACCTCGACAACCAAGGCTGAATTTTCAATAAAATTACCAAGGTTCTTTTTGTTGAAAAGACAACGACTCTCCTTATGATGTATCTCAAAGAAGACTTCTCCAAGTGATGGAAGGGGTTATCAGTGAATAATCTTGTCTCTAACTTCATCAAACCCCACACTTAGACCACTAAGAAATTTAAAATATGGTTATCTTCCACAAACATTATCCCAAAGCTCCTTTGTCGTGTGATAGCACAAATAGTTGGACCTTACGTACTCCTCCATTGAGTTCACCAACCACGTTATCACCATCGAGTTCTCGGCATCCCATATTGGATAAGTTGGATCACTCTATCAAGTAGCCAATTTTGCCCCTACCAAGGATATACACGTGCACAAATTGAGACCAACGCAAATAATTCTCTATTTAGTTTGATAGTGATGATCTGAGTGGAGTGAGAATATGAGGTAGGCAAGCCTGCAGGGGTGTTTACAGGCTGTTCAGGAGGAATGGTTGTCTCAAAAACGTCAGACATTATGATAGAAAGACAAAATAGGAAGAGGAGGATAAACTAGTTCAGGTAAGAGGCTAGTGTTTAGGTTTTTTATTGCAAGTTTATTGGCAATTAGGGTTAATAGGAATGGATTCCTGCTTTGATACCATATGAATGTGAATTGTAAGAATTCTACATTGTATATATTCGTAAGAGTACAGGTTGTACAAATTTGTAGTTATAAAACCACCTAAGGAATGAATCCTAGAAATAGGTTGACAATTATAAAGGAGTTATTCTAGGAAATTAAATTACAACCAAATCTGTTACGTTCCCGACTCATGGATCGTGTCACAGGGCGATTCACACAGAAATCAAAATCAAGCAAATAATCTTTGTTCTTGCCTTTACTCGAGTTCTTGCGTCGACCTATTTTGATAAGTAATTCGGCTCGTCAAAGGGAACCCGAAACCTCTGAATTCGTTAGAGAGAACTCAAATCTCAATTGAAATAATTTTCTGACCCCCTTCAATTATTCTGAATAAAGCCATAAATAGGCGACGTTTTACAAGCTATAGAAATCCTAAAATAGTAAGTTTCTAAAATAAGAAGTAATGCCTATCTCGTTATAAGCTTATCCTAACATCGTAAGCTTATCTAACTGAACTTTTATTCAAATAAAATAACTTATCCTAAGCAATGCTCCATTTTCCACTTGCTGAAATAAAAGTGTGGCCTCTTCAGATTGCTTTAGCTCTGCTTTAATCGAGTCCACCAAGGAGCAACGAGGGAAACTGATGGCGTGCAAGGAAATGTTGTCGACGTCCCTGCGAGATAAGGCATCAGCAGCAGAGTTCAATTTCCCAGCTCGATAATCTACTGTAAACATATATCCCATGAGTTTACTAAGCCAATGCTGTTGAGGCGGTGTGGTGAGTCGTTGCTCCAACAAATATTTAAGACTATAATGGTCAGTCTTAATAAGAAAAGATCTCCCCCATAAGTAAGGCCACCAATTCTGTACCGCATTGGCCAACCCAATTAACTCCCTTTCATAAGCCGCTAGTTTTTGATGTCTCAAAGCCAACTGTCAACTGAAAAATGCTATGGGATGCCCATCTTGTTGAAGAACAGCGCCAATACCCCCTCCAGAAGCATCACACTCAACCACAAAATCTTTGGTGAAATCTGGAAGATGAAGCACCGGTGCTGAAGAAAGAGCTGCTTTCAATTTCGTAAATGCTTCTAATGCAAGATCTGTCCATTGAAAAGTTTTTTTTTTCAACATAGAAGTAAGTGGAGCTGCCAAAATTCCATAATCACGAATGAACTTCCGGTAGTATCCTGTGAGGCCCAGAAAACCACGCAGAGATGTAAGAGATTGCGGCTGAGGCCAATCCTGTACAGCCTGCACTTTACTTAAATCAACGCCTACACCAGCACTTGTAATAATATGGCCCAAATCAGCCACCTGCGTCGACGCAAAACTGCATTTGGAGCGCTTTAGGTACAACTTGTGAGCCCGCAGTAGAGTGAACACTTTGCTCATGTGTGTCAAATGTTCCTCCCATGATTTACTATACACCAATATGTCGTCAAAAAATACTAATACAAATTAACGCAAAAAATCTCAGAATACCTCATTCACCAGTGCTTGGAAGGTGGCCGGTGCGTTCGTTAACCCAAAGGGCATGACCAGAAACTCGAAGTGCCCATGGTGAGTGCGAAATGCAGTTTTCTCAATGTCTTCAGGAGCCATGCGAACCTAATGATACCCAGAACGCAAATCCAGCTTGGTGAAAAATTTAGCCCCATATAATTCGTCAAGTAGCTCGTCCACCACTGGAATGGGAAATTTGTCATGAACAGTCTTCGCATTTAACTCTCGAAAATCAATACACAAACGCCATGTGCCATCTTGTTTTGGTACTAACAGGACAGGAGAAGAGAAGGGTAAGCGACTAGGTCGTATAAATCGTTGCCGTAGCAGGTTGTCACACTGAGCCTCGATCTCATCCTTTTGCCGATGTGGATACCTATAGGGCCGTACCACGATAGGAGCTGTACCTGAAAGTAGGCATATTCTGTGATCACACTGTCGTATAGGGGGTAGACCTTCAGGTTCACAAAATACATCATTAAAAGCCAACAAGATCTCATCAAGTTGTTGTGTTGTGGGCGACGTGTTCACCATGAAGTGAGCCTGACATTCTTAGTGGCAGGGCAATCCCTGCAATAAAATTGAATCTCCCCTCCAATTGAAAGACATGGTTAATGCAGCAAAATCCCATAAGATAGGACCCAAATTTTCTAGCCATTTAACTCCGAGCACCATATCAAAACCCCCCAAAGGAATCACAAAAAATTCAGCACAAAAATTGTGACCTGCGATGGAGAAGGGCACTCTAC
>JAOQMS010000005.1:24346306-24360127 GCA_027563885.1 Erythroxylum longipes | reverse complement strand
GCTGCCAGGCCCCTTTTCTAACGCTGCTCCCCTTCTGCAATTGTAACCTTTGCTCATAAGCTCTTGCTAAATTCATAACTGCAGA
Organism: Erythroxylum longipes; assembly: GCA_027563885.1. NCBI lineage: Eukaryota > Viridiplantae > Streptophyta > Magnoliopsida > Malpighiales > Erythroxylaceae > Erythroxylum > Erythroxylum longipes. Next base: position 24,360,042 of record JAOQMS010000005.1, on the reverse strand, counting down.
TAAATCAAGAGGCTTCATCAACTGGAAATCCATGTGCAATATGTCGTCCAAACCTGCCATGAACAAATCAACATAAAGGTGTTCTGGGATTTTGTCGACTGATCTAGCCAATCTTTCCTGAAACTGGTGTTGGTATTCCTCTATAGTCCCTGTCTGCCGTAAAGTGACCAGCTCCCCCACTGGGTTATTACTTCCTGGAGGTCCAAAACGCTGAAAGCATTGTTTTGAAATTCTGACCAACTCAGCATCCCTCTAGTTCTTTTCAATTGATAGTACCATAATTGTGCTTCTCCCAATAAATGGAATCCTGCAAGACCCACCTTCTCTGCTTCAAGAGTTCTTTGATTGTCAAAGAACTGCTCACACCTGTGGGCCCAAATCAATGGATCTTCTCTGCCATCATAGGTGGGGAAATCCATCTTGGCAAATCAAGGTGCCATGGTTGGTGCGGGAAGGTCTTGCGTCCCTGTTCTGTCTGTGGCCACCGTCGACTGCTCCTTCCAGGGTGACGCCGAACTACTTGTTTACCCTGTTTTTTGAACTTGTCGACCTCCAAATCCCAATGCTGCAAAGTGCTCTTGCATAATCTGCGCTATCCTCAGTTCCATTGCCGCAAATTTGGAGTCCACATAAGTGCGTTCTTCCACAAAACGTGCCTCTATTCTTGCTTCCCTATCATCACCCGTCGTGTTGGGCTCTGATACCAAATTGTTACGTTCCCGACTTATGGATCGTGTCACAGGGCGATTCATACAGAAATCAAAATCAAGCAAATAATCTTTGTTCTTGCCTTTACTAGAGTTCTTGCGTCGACCTATTTTGATAAGTAATTCGGCTCGTCAAAGGGAACTCGAAACCTTTGAATTCGTTAGAGAGAACTCAAATCTCAATTGAAATAATTTTCTGACCCCCTTCAATTATTCTGAATAAAGCCATAAATAGGCGACGTTTTACAAGCTATAGAAATCCTAAAATAGTAAGTTTCTAAAATAAGAAGTAATGCCTATCTCGTTATAAGCTTATCCTAACACCGTAAGCTTATCTAACTGAACTTTTATTCAAATAAAATAACTTATCCTAACTGATCTTTTATTGAGATAAAATCTAACTAAATAACTTCTAAATCGACAAGGCTTCAGCGCTCCTTCCGCTTGTAGGACTGACCTACGAACGCATCCATAACAAAATCACCCTAATCACATTGGTTATTTTTCATGTCCAATTATTGTCCTAGTTTTGAGGAGGTAGGGGTAACATTCAAACCTTACGTATGAACTCTTCTACAATTATGAATGAAAGCATACTGAGTTTTTCTACTAACAAAACCAAGGTATTGCTCTAGAGATCTTCATGTCCAGTTACTATCCTAATTTTGAGGAGGTAGTAGTAACAGTCAAACCTTACGTATCAACTCTTCTGCAATTATAAATGAAAGCAACTAAGTTTTTCTACAAACAAAACCAAGGTATTTTTCTAGAGATTTTCGGGTTCTCTCTAATCCAAAAGGAGCCCATATTGTATTCTAAAAAAATAGGCAGAAAAAGGAAGGAAGAAAAAACTCAAGGACTGCCGGAGTGTTTGCCTAAGTGGAGAAGACCTATGACTCAATAGTTTCTAAGGAAACATCACAAAAATACATCACATATTTTTTTCTGACACAGACATCCTTGGTAGTAAGCTTGAGTTGTAATATGGACAATATAAAAATATTTAACAATAGAGACAATTATGCCTTACTAATTTCAAATGCTGGTGCGGTTACATTCATAAGTACCTTGATCCATTTTTATTTCATTTCAAATATGTTTGAGGATCCTTATATTCCTCAATTAAAAATGAAGGGATTTAGAAGAAGAGTTTACTATCTTTAGTCACATTCCCTCTATTGAACATGTCGATTTCAAGACTTATGGGCTTTACGCCTGATAGCCCATATCACCTAGGCTAGTTCCAAGCTATGTAAAAACAAAACTGTCACAGAGAGCAAAGTAGGTTTCCTCTCCTTTTAGTCGAGTTAACTTCACTCCTATTAAAACTCACCCAAAAAGGCAACCAACTTTCAATAATAGTTGGGGTTATTTTGATAAATACATTAAACCAACTCCAATCTTTTTACAGAAATATAATTATAACTGTTTGAATCAGGAAAATAGAATCACACCTATGAGAAAGGGTCACAACTTTTTAGTAATGGGAATTCAAAGATTATTTATGTGAGCAAATAACTATCCAATTTTATGAATTCTTCAAATGTAAGTCAAATTACATGGCTAGTACATTTCAAGTAGATTAGATGCAAAATATATTGGCAGCACTTTTATGAGATAAGGATTAGTAGAAAGGTGGTTTTCAAGTGCTACAATAATGAAAACCCTCAACAAAAATAAGAACATATAACTAAAGTAAAAAATACCAATTATCTTAAATAATATACAAGACAACATAAAATGCTGTCTTTAACGTAATAGATGCTCCAAACAAGTAATATAGGATTCAATTTATGAAATCATAGATGCTTTAAACTATATTATTCGCTCACCACAGATGCATTATGCTCTTGCACTTTAGCTACTGTTTAGATATAAACTCAACTTCTGGTTACCACATTGTTATCAGTCATTAGTTTCTATTTAATGAAGCATGCACTCAACAACAGGAGAAAATGAAGGGAACATACCTCCCCACTTTTCGGAGTCAAGAATCCAAGTGCAATATTCACTATTTGGTTTTCCAAGAAAAGCTTCATTATATCTTACCGGATCACTTACCACATTTGCTGCTATTATCTTCAAACAACATTGGAAGCAAAAGAAGTCACGAAATGAGGCAGTAAAAGACAATTGGCAAGTGAACGCAGCAATTTGGGAGATAAATATACAAAATCCAGAAATTCATGTCTATCAATCAATCAATGCATTAATTCTTCACGTTTTCCCCTAAAATAATAAACAAGTTGTATAATCCAAAACTCTTAAGTGACATCATCTGCAATCAAAGCCAAAACTTGCGAAGCATTAACACACTCAGAAACTTCAAGAATAGTTTATTTTATCCCTACATTCAAAGAGCATGAAAATCAGCATTATACACATAGGTACAGACTTTAACTACAGAAAGAAGAAACAATGAGACATATCTAAGATCTTTGCAAGGCAAAGTTTTAGAAAGTTCATGAAACTTGCTAGGCCAACATTGAGAAGGAACAAAACTTAAAATATGAAAACACATTACAAAAGTTATTTAAATTACCCGTAGAAAGTTGCAAGGTAGTCCTGATCCATTTGACTCAAATCTATTCCAGGGAAAATTTGTTCTTTTAGGACATTCTCATACTCATGGGAGTGTATAATCATTGGGATCCTACTAAAAGTGGAAGATAGCAACATATACAAAGACACTACAAAAACATCCAACCCATGTCTTTGTTATTTTATGCCTCGGTAGTGACACAATCCATGGGTATAAATGCATTTGTTCTCATTTAAATGATCAAGTTTTCATTCCCATTTAAAGTCTCGTATTAAAGAAACTAGTTCCCATTGCCCAAGAGACTTCTTTTTTTAGGGAGAAACATTGTAATATCAGTCACTTCTGTGTAGTGAAAAAGCTCCCAACTTCTGTTAAACAATGTCAACCATATTGAAAATCTTCTTCACAGCTTAGGTCCACAGTCATCATCAAACACTAGGGAATAGACTTTTTCTATTTGGCTGCCACTACATATGTATTTTTATGACCTTCCAATACAACTTTGGCACAATCAATCACCATAAAAGTTACTCCACATACTTGCATTATAATAATTATCCTGTTATGGTAAGATATTTATATATATACCCTCCAATCAACTAAATACGCATTCAAAAGTTACCATACATTAATCACTAAATGATCCAATTGCAAACCAAACATGCCATAAAGTAACTCTGTGACATGCATAGATAAGAATTGACCGATCAATTAAATACGTATCCAAAAGTTATCATATATTAATCACTAAATAATCTGATTGCAAAAACAAAAAAAAAATGCCATAAAGTAACTCTTGCATCATGCATAGACAAGAATTGAAACACAACATGCCAAAAGTTGATCGATATCTGTTCTCAGAAAATGACCAAAGCAGGCGCAATCTTAAACATGAGTAGATGAATTTAAATTGAATTCCTGCAATTAACTGTCGCAAAATGAGACACAGATAAGTTTAAGAATTGAAATATATATAGCACATTGGCAGAAAATCTAAAGTGATGGATGGGAACCTGTCTCAATTCTGGAGCTTTGTTCTTGTCATGGTCCATTACATACCTGCAAAGATTAGGAAAGGAAAATCAATGATCAAAACTAAAAAGAACAAATGAATAACTATAGATTTCCTGCAATCTCAAAACATACCCCACGGCATTGAAAAGGCAACTGTTATCAGAGGGAATAATTCTTCTAACAATGATTTCCTCCATGTGTAAATATGCACCTGGGAACAATGACAGGAACCTTAGTTATTCTGCAGTTTCGACATAAAAGTAGAGCATAAAGTTGCATGATTGATCACAAAACGATAAATTGCAGGCCAAATATTAATATACTATTGTAGTTGAATCCATGTACCAGAACCTAAATCCTGACAAACATGCATCTAGAACTCACAAAATTGTCATGCATTATTTCCACGTATATCTTAATCTTTTTGATCCTTTCGAATTAAGATTGTTTCTAACCATGTAGGTATTGCCAAAGTCCATTATTGAGCTAAGGCAAGACCAATAAAACAAAACATACAAAGGAATGGGTTAGCGCTATATTGAGCTAAACTTTTACGATAGAACTGAAGTTTATAAGTGAAAAGGAAAACCGCGACCGAGAAACAATATTGAACCGTATAATAAAGACCCCATAAACAAGCTCAACAACTCGCCCCCGAAAATAGCACACCGAAAGAATAAAAGAACCTAGCTAGTTGGGTTCCACAAGCAACACCAACCCAGAAGCAAAAAACAGCAAGGAAGAGCAGCGTTCTGAAGAAGTAAACAAATACAGGACTTCAAAAACGCAGGAAACGAAGAAGATATAATAAACAAGAAGATAAAGAGCAAATCTTTAGATCTGAAAGCATAGCGCGAACAAGTTTTAAGGTAAAAAGAGGAAAACAGAGCAAGACAGGAACGAAAGAGAAGGAGACCCAGATTCAAAAATATATAGATATAGGTGAAAGCAGGAACCTTTCTGAAATTGGGAAGGATAAGGAGGAGGAGTTGGTGACGGTTAGAGAGAGAACGAGAAGGTTGGCAATGAAAAGAAAGGAACAAAATTAGAAAAGTAAGTGTGAATATTATGCTTTAAAGAGCAAGCTACCGAATGAATAGATGTTCTGTTCCAGCCGTGCGTGCCTCTGTCTGTAACTATACTTGCATGTGACAATTTTCCCTTTATCCTTTCGATTAAAAAGAAAAAAAAGAGAGGTTAAATATTTAAATATTAATTTTTAATACATTTTTATGAAATATTGTATTAAAAAATTAATATTTCATAAACTTTCAATTTAAATTTTCTATTAATACTGTATTAAGGATATATTCAATATTTTTAAAATCTTTTTGTCAAGTGTATTAAAAAATAAAATTTATATCCTCTTTCCGCCCAACTCATCTAAAAGAGTTGTGTAAGTATTTAAATTTGAAGGTATGACATTGGAATGTATTTTTCAAACACTTTTAGTAGCCTGTGGATTCTTTCTCCTTGACATAAGCCTCATATGATTGTCTTATTTCATTAAAAAAAATAGAAGTAAAACTATCCCTTAAGTCATTGTGTAATTATATGCCAAGCCTTGAACAAGTAAGACTTGCAACTTTTAGATTTAGTCTTTGATTTATAAAAATTAAGTCCATGCCAAGATGGTCCTACTTTTCAACTTTTCCTTTTTCTTTTTACCAGTATCTTAAAATCCTGAAAATAAAAGATGTGAATTATAAATACTCATTGGATAAGGTATTCCAAAGTTAATCAAATTAATAGTAGGATAAGAATTCAAATTAGTAATCTACACTTAATTATAATTTGACCTAAAGATAGAATAAGAATATCTTTTTTCTTCTAGAAAATGTTCAAATTGGACTATAACATTTTTATCAAAATTTAATTTAAACTCAAATGTTTCAACACATTAAAAAAGAAATTCCACAAATGTTTAATTCAAACCCAACTTAAATTTTTTGTTAGTTCTCCATCACAAAATATATACTTAATATTTTTTGAGGTCCTTTTTCTCAAATGTATGTGTTATATGTCAAATGGGACTTAAAAATAAAAAAATCGTATTCTCCTCACCCTCCACTCTCTTTAAACACATTTTTTTGACAATAACAAAAAAATCAAGTATTTCATTTCTCTCATATGGGTTTGTGTATAGAACATGAAAACACAATATAGAAATGTTGAAGTATGTTTCACTTATATTAATATATGGTGTTCACAGTTCAAATATATATAGTAGGAAATACACTAGCACACAAACACTATAACAAGATAATAGATACTTATTCTAACTAAATCAGTAAATAGGATAAAATTAACCATAATTATCTAATCTTGGTATGCATTCTAAATGCCTCAATACCCCCTTAAGCAAGAGAGTCCTAATACCACTTGAAGCTTGGAACATAGCTACATAAACTGTTGACTGTTTAGTGGTTTTATTAATACGTCAGTACTTTGATTAAAATATGGTATAAATCGAACTGTTATATCACCACGAGCCACCTTTTTACATACAAAGCGATAGTCCACCTTAATATGTTTTGTACACACATGAAAAATGGGATTAACAACTAAGAAAGTTGCACCAAGATTATCACACTAGAGTATAGGAGCTTGTTGGGGTTGGACTGCAGAAGTACAGATAAAATATTCCAGATAAACTCAACCACCTCCTGTGTGATTAAAAGAAGGTAAAATAAAATATGGGCAAAGAAAAATAACTATAAGGACATTGAGAATTTTTACGTGAAAAACCCGTAAAAGGAAAAAACCACGGGACCGTAGTCTAGATAAAAACTTCCACTATAAAAATAATGGGATTACAAGGATCTCACCAAAAAAGGTGGCTTTCCTACTATTGAGAGGACTATGCCAAGATTATCAAACTATGATTTTATGAATAAAACTGATTACCTCACTCAAAACCCTTTTCACATATACCAAAATAAAAACAGAGTTTTTCTTTTCCTTATAATTTTCTCTCCAGGAGAAACTCTCTGTTTTTCTCTCCCTTTTCTTTCTCTTGGATTTTCTTTCGGTTGTCATGCAAAAATGTATGGCTCAGGTCCTTTATTTATAGGACCTGAGCAGCATGTAATTGTCGACAATTTGTCTACAATTGAATTCCACAAATGCTGCACCGAATACAGAAGGCTACGCTAAAAAACCAATTCAAACTTTCTACTGGCCAATTTAGATAAGCTTCCCATCTTCACATGTGTGAGGGTCCCACAAGTCTGTGGGCTCCGCCATTAACTCCTTTCCTTTTATTTTTTATTTTTTATTAGCGTGGGTCCCACCATATGTGGCAAGACCTTATAATTCTCCCCCTCAAGCTTATATGGGGGGTTCAGCTATGCCTGCCATCCCTTTGTAGACATTAAGCTTCTTTATTGGTAGCACCTTGGTCGTCATATGCTATTCGTTGTCATCGGTATGAATTTTCTTCAGCTGAAATAACTTTATAACCAGAGCATCACGAATCCAGTGATACCTCACATCAATGTGCTTGGATCTTGAATGGAACGTTGGATTCTTACTGAGGTAAATTACGCTTTAACGTCGCAATACAGAACAAGCTCGTCTTGTTCCAAGCCTAGTTCCTGTAGGAACTTTTTCATCCATCCCAATTCCTTGGTTGCTTCCGTTGCCGCAATTCACTCTGCTTCGGTACTGGACAAAGCAACACATTTCTATAGCTTTGATTGCCATGAAACAACCTCCCCTGCAAAAGTCATCAAGTAGGAGATGTGGACTTCCTGGAATCAATATCTCCTGCCATATCTACATCTATGTAGCCTTCTAACACAGGTTTTCCATTCCCAAAACGTAAACATGTTTTGGTAGTTCCTCTGAGATATCTGAGGATCCACTTCACTGCTTCCTAGTGTTTGTTTCCCGGATTTGCAAGATATCGACTTACAACTCTAACCGCATGGGCAATATTTGGCCTTGTGCATACCTTAGCATACATCAGACTGCCAACTGCAGAAGTATAAGGAATCTTTTTCATCTCCTCCTTTGATTCGCCATTTGTAGGACACTGTTTGGAAGTTAGCTTGAAGTGGCCTGCGAGTGGAGAGCTAACAGGTTTAGACTTGCTTATGTTGAATTTTTCCAGCACTTTTTCAATATATCGCTCCTGCGATAACCAAAGATGTTGGTTGTTCTTGTCACGAGTGATTCTCATGTCAAAGATCTGCTTAGCTGGTCCCAAGTCCTTCATGGCAAAGGACTTGTCCAATTATACTTTCAAGCTTTGAATTTTTTGAGAATCTCGACCAACGATCAACATGTTGTCAACATATAACAGGAGGATTGTAAAGTCACCATCAGAAAATTTCTTCATGAACATACAGTGGTCAACAGTTGTCCTGCTGTAACCATGCTCCACCATAAAGGAATCAAACTTCCTATACCACTGTCTCGGAGTTTGTTTTAACTTGTACAAGCTCTTTTTCAATCTGCATACCAGCTACTTCTTGCCTTTGACCTCAAAACCCTCTGGCTACTCCATGTAGATCTCCTCTTCTAAGTCATCATGGAAAAAGGCAATTTTCACATCAAGCTGTTTGATTTCTAAATTCATACTGGTAGCTATACCAAGCACAACTCTAATTGAAGACATTTTAACCACTAGTGAGAAAATTTCTTCAAATTCAATCCCCCTCTTTTGACCGAATCCTTTCACAACCAATCTTGCCTTGTACCTTGGTTGTAAGTTGCTTTCTTCTATCTTCAATCTGTACACTCATTTATTCTTAAGTGCTTTCCATCCTTTTGGGAGTTTCACTAACTCAAAAGTGTGGTTCTCGTGCAAGGATTTCATCTCATTATGCATGGCTAGTAACCATTCCTTTCTGTGCTCGTCTGTCATGGCTTCCTTATAGCAATATGGTTCTCCTCCTTCAGTGAGTAGAATATACTGATGAGGAGGATATCTGCTAGAAGGCTGACGTGGTCTAGATGACCTTCTCAATCCTGATTGATGTACTGGATCTATAGCAGCTTACTCAGGAACAATAGCACCATTAGTAGCTGGCTCTAGAACATTAATTGTTGGCCCGTCGTCATTATTGCCTCCATTTTGAATATCTCCCCCTTGGTTATTAAGAGGCATCAATGGTTGCGAATGAGGTGGTTCTGGATCCCAATCATTATCAGCAGCGACATCATCATGAGACTTTGCATCATCCGATTGTTTAAAGTCTACAATCATCATATCTTCGAGAAACACAACATCTCAGCTTCTGATCACTTTCCTTTCCTTTAGATCCCATAATTTGTATCCAAAATCATCTCGTCCACTCCCGAGATAGATGCATTGCCTAGACTTGCTGTTAAGTTTGGATCTCTCATCACGAGAAATATGTACAAAGGCCCTAAAACCAAAAACTTTCAAATGGTTGTATAAAACATCTTTACCTTTCCACACTTTCTCTGGAACATCATGATTGAGAGGAACTGATGGAGAAAGGTTAATCATGTCTACTGCATTCCTCAATGCCTTTGCTCAAAAGGACTTTGACAATTTTGCATAAGAGAGCATGCACCGAATTATTTCTACAATGGTACTGTTCATTCTCTCTGCTACACCATTTTACCGAGGTGTCTTAGGAGTGGTCTTTTCTAGTCTGATGCCATGTTCCTTACAGTAGTTCTCAAATGGACCTCTGTACTCACCACTGTTGTCTGCTTGGACACACTTTAGTTTCCTGCCAGTTTCTCTTTCAGTACTAGCATGAAAAGACTTAAACACATTGAGCACCTGGTCTTTGGTCTTCAAAGAGTATGCCCAAACTTTCCTGGAAAAGTCATTAATGAAAGTAACAAAGTACAAAGCTCCTCCAAGAGATTTATTAATCATCGAGCATACATCAGTATGTATCAATTCAAGTTGATGTGACCTTCTGTGAGGTGGTGAACTGTGAAATGCAACTCTATGTTGTTTTCTAATTAAACAATGAGTGCATGTTTTTTAGATTTGTACCTTTCAAAGGTAAAATATTCTTCTTGGCAAGGATTTTGAGCCCTTTCACACTCAAGTGTCCTAGCTGCTTGTGCTATAGATCTGTGGAGGCATCTTTGGCTGCATTTACCTCCCCTTTGCATACTTTGGATTGTGTCATATACAAACCAATCTTTGTACCTCAGGCAATTATCAAAGGACCTTTGGAGAGCATCCATTTTCCTCCTCCAAAGTGGTTGTCATAACCTTTATCATCAAGGGTAAGAGTGGAGGTTAAATGTAGACACATATCTGGCACGTGTCTAACGTTTTTCAACAGCAGTCAGCATTCAGTAATGGTTTCCAAACAAATATCTCCAATGCCAATAATTTTAGCCACCGACTTGTTACCCATCCTGACATCACCGAAATCACCGCTGGTGTAAGATGAGAAAAAGTCTCATTGAGGGGTGACATGATACGAGATAGCTGAATCTGCTACCCAAGTAGTATCTTGACATGCAACATTAACGCAACCATCATCACAAATAATGGCTACATCACCATCACCATCTGATACAATAGCAATTGTGCCAGCATTTTCCTTCTTCTCTTCTCCATGATCTCTTTTGTATTTTCTATATTCCTTTTTTACATGGCTGGGTTTGTCACAGTAGAAGCACTTGATGCTTGTTCTTGATTGGGATCTGCCTCTGAGCTTCCCTTTACCTTTTCTATCACTGAATTCAAGAGTTCTGCTTTTATTTCTCCCCTGTCTTTCAGTGACTAGAACTTCGAAACTGGTACTGGCTACACTTTGCTCCTTCCTCCTGGTCTCTTCATTCATAATGTTGTCTTTCACTCTTTGTAGAGTGAATTTGAATTACTGAGTGACACAACCAGAGTATTCCAACTGTCTGGTAATGACCCCAGTAAAATTAGAGCCTGCACCTCATCGCCTAGTTGAAGTTTCATTGTGTTCAACTGATTCAGGAGTCCTTGGAAGTTGTTTACATGCTCTGAAGCATCCTGAACTTCTTTATACTTTAGATTTATAAGCTTTCGAATTGTGAAAGCTTTATTTTAAGCATTTTTCTTAGCCAATAACTCTTCCAGTTTTGTCCAAACTGTGTAAGCATCATCTTCCTCGAAGACATGTTGATGACGCTCCCATCTATCCATTTCTTGATGTGTGCTGTGGCCTTTCGGTTCATGGGATCTCATTCTTTATCCGCCAGTTCGGATAGCTTGACACCTTTATTCATAATTGGCAAATAAAGGTCTTTGCAGTACAATTAATCCATGATCTTCATCTTCCATAAAGCATAATTAGAAGAATTCAATTTTTTCATGTTTGAATCCTTTCCATAATTACACAAAAGTACCGCTACACAACCAGTAGCTCTGATACCACTTTGTTGGGGTTAGACTGCAGAAGTACGGATAAAATATTCCAAATAAACTTAACCCCTTATTGTGTAATTGAAAGAAGATAAAATAAAATATGAACAAAGAAAAATAACTATAAGGACATCAAAAATTTTTATATGAAAAACCCGTAAAAGGGAAAAACCACGGGGCTGTAGTCCAGATAAAAACTTTCATTATGAAAATAATGAGATTACAAGGATCTCACCAAAAAAGGTAGCTTTTCTATTATTGAGAGGACTATGCCAAGATTACCAAACTATGATTTTATCAGTAGAACTGACTACCTCAGTCCAAACCCTTTTGACATATATCAAAATAAAAATAGGGGTTTTCTTTTCCTTACAATTTTCTCTCTAGGAGAAACTCTCTATTTTTCTCTCCCTTTTCTTTCTCTTGGATTTTCTTTTGGTTGTCATGCAAAAATGCATGGCTCAGGTCCTCTATTTATAGGACCTGAGCTACATGCAATTGTGGACAATTTGTTCACAATTGAATTCCACAAATGCTGCACCAAATATAGAAGGCTACGCTAAAAAACCAATTCAAACTTTCTGCTGGCCAATTTGGATAAGCTTTCCATCTTCACATGTGTGTGGGTCCCATATGTCTGTGGCCCCGCCACTAACTCCTTTCTTTTTATTTATTTATTGTTTTTTGTTAGCATGGGTCCCACCATATGTGGCGGGACCTCACAGAGCTTGAGTATCAGAGATGCGAAGCTTATTGAGTAAAGACAATAGCCAAAGAATTTCAACAAAACATGCAATAGCCTGATATTCTACTTCCGTGCTAGACCTTGAAACAACATTTTACTTTTTGGACCCCCAAGAGACCAAATTAGAGACCATTAATTGCAAAAACTAGTCGTAGATTGACGATCGTTTGGGCAACCGATCTAATCAATGTTTGAAAAACTAGATAGTTAAAAAGAAGAGCTAGTCAAAGGGAACATCCTACAGTGTGCAATCCCCTTAAGATAACGTAGAAACTTTTTAACTGATATCTAATGACCATGATAAGGTTTTTGTATAAATTAACTTAACTTATTAACCATAAATGCAATTTTAGTTCGTGTAATAGACAACTATTGAAGGCTGCTAACGATACTGCGGTACATCTTGGAATTAGAAATTGCAATAGAACCAAATTCAGAAAGTTGTTTACTAGTGCTCATGGGAAGTTTTTTTAGGCTTCGAATTAAGTAATTGAGCCTTTTCAAGATGTACCAAATGTACATTGATTGATTCAAAAATAATCCAGCAGGTGACCTATATGCTTATAGACCTTAAAGCAAAGTCTTAGCTAAGTTCATGAATTAATTGAAAAATAAATTTTTTTGTGCTACCAGTCACTAAATATCGTCTACATACACCAAAAAAACTGTGAGATGTCCAGAATAATAGTGTGTGAATAATGAATTATCACTAACTAAGTAAAAGAATCCCAAACTCAATAGCTTTGAGCTAAGCCAAGTGAACCAAGCTCGTGGAGCATGTTTAAGGCCATAGCCTTGTGAGATCAACATATAACATTAAGGCTACAAGAATCAACAAAACTTGGAGGCTTAGACATTTAGACTTCTTTTTGCAACACACCATGTAAAAATGCATTTTTCACGTCAAACTGCTAAATATGTCAATTATTAGAAACAGACAGAGATAGAACAATTTGAATTGTTGTAGGTTTAACAATAGGGTTAAAAGTCTTCTAATAATCCAATCCTTCATGTTAATGAAAACCCTTCACCACTAATCGAGCTTTGTATCTTTCAATGAAACCATCAGATTTTCACTTAACTTTGAAAACCCAATTGAACTTGTAAGATGTTATTTTATTATGTTAATTGGAATTATCCTTTTTATTTTAACTATATTTTGGTGCTTAAATAAGAAATTTTCATTTTTGTTTTGTTTTAGGAGATGGCAAGTGAAGGTTGCATCAAATTGGAGCATTATTGGTCAAAATCCCAAATTTTGGAAAAAATGGATAGATTGCCGCAGTGGATAAGGCAAGATTATGCTTAGTGCCAGATTCACTTTAAGAGTTGGAATTCAATTAGGAAACTTATTTCCATTCCTATTATGTAGGGATTTGGATTTGT
>JAOQMS010000005.1:24275989-24297630 GCA_027563885.1 Erythroxylum longipes | reverse complement strand
ATTTTTCATATAATATGTATGAATTTTATTATTTAATAAATTAAAATATCTATAATTATAGTATGACACAGATACGAAATATAGTAATTATATACTAAAAATATTAATTTGATGTGACTCGTTATGTTCAAAAACTTAATATTATGATATTTTTAAATATAAAGTAATATTATAAAATTAAATAAAGATTAAAAAGTTTAATTAACCATTTTATTATATTCTTCCAAATTTTAGTGCAATTAAAAAAAACTAACTTTGAAAACACACATAACAAAAGTAGAGAGTAAAGTGGAGGACAATATTGTCATTAGGCAAACAACCAATTTTAAAAGCTCCTATTATAGATCTTTTAGAAATTAACTTATTAGAGTTAAATAAGCTAACCCATAAGCAAATCAATAATTTTTTAAGATAGTCAAAAAGTTAACTTTTAGTCAATAAGATTAAAAACAATTTATAAGTTGTTTACCAAACACCTCTTATTACTTGACGTAATAAAATAGTAGTTAGGATGTCTGTGTGTATAAGATAATTTTACATGAATGGAGTGAATTTCGTCGAGAGGAAAGAAAAAGTCCTGGTAGATTCTTTGCTTAAGGCTCTCGCAGGAGAATGAGTTTATGGAAGAAGTTAGAAGAAAGTGTTGGAAGGCACACGTAAACGTCGATTGGTTACTGCGAAAGTTTCCAAATGCTTTTGCCTTTTAGCGTGGTGTGATTTGATTGCCCAAATTCGTTGAATGACTGTTGCCAAATTGATGAATGTGGGTCATTGTCTTAAAGTTTTATATCACCATTAATAGACTAAATTTGTCTTAAAAGTACAATCATCTTTTTGTTTCGAAATTTCACTTAATTGTCATTGCTTTCGAAATTATTGTCTTCCCCTTGTGAAAAAGATAGCTTTTTTAAAAAAACTTTTTCTTTCGATTTCATTGAATTAAATTCAATTGCATAAAAGGAGTTTTTAGAAGTTTGGTGTCACTATGGTCAATGTAGTTGTTCCTTCAATTTGCTAATTAACATTTCATTTTTCAGATCAGGCTGTTGGGAGTACTTTATACTTACTTATAAGCCTTTCAATTTATCAAGTTGTGCCCACATCTTTCCTAAACACTATGGTTACTCGTTCAAAATACTTAATATTGTCGTCCGTTAATTCCTTTTATTTGAAGTAGAAAGATAGAGAATCTTTTAGTCTTGGTTCATGTCATATTCCGTGCATGTTAAAGAATTGTTAAATTTTATTAGTCCAACTCAATTGTCCCAAATTCAACCAAAGAACTGAAAAGAGAAGGAAAGATGTGAAGTCTTTGAGTAAAGAAAGTTGGTGAAAGATCCAAAAGGGACATTAATTATGCTTTTTAACCTAATGTTATACTTGCACATATCATTGTTCATTTGTTCCAAGACCCAAAAAAAAAAAAAAAAAACAAAGGATCCAAATGTGAAACAGACATCGGACAAGACATGCAGATCATTTAGGACAAAAGTGAGGTATGTCTCTTATTCTCGCCTCTTGCTCCAAACCGTCCCTCTCTTCATGCGGGGATTTGGAGTCTTCATAAGAAACCAGCCATCGCCAACAACTCTTTATAAGATAAGAGTCCGAGCTAGGATTTTGATCAGAAGACAGTGCCTTGTTGCTCTTGAATCATTCTCTTTTCCTTTGTCCTGTGAATTCTGCCAACCAAAAAGAAAAACGGGAAAATTTTCATCTTTAATTGTTTATATCAATTCCATGTTGCAGATTTCCCTTTAGAATCTGAGGAAAGTTGTGACTTCTTTGAAGGTTCTCAATCCAACAAAAAGGTGGATTCTTGCTTTCTTTAATGCAATCCTTCTTCTTTACATGAACTGCTTTTTTGGATTGGTTTCATTTGTTAACGAACTGTCATCTCTGAAAATCCTTACTTTTCTTTGTATATTATTATCTTGGATTCTGAAATTTGGATGGTCCCCGTAAACTAATTTTCCAGGTCTGTATAATGTTTTGCAGGAAATTGGCCATGGATGATAGATATGGTTTGATGAGACAGAGCAGTGGTTTGTGGAAATCACTGAGAGATGGAGACTTCGACGAAGAGGATGTTTGGGACGTTTTAAGAGACCGAAAAGATGTAACTTTTCGAAAATCGAACAAAAAATCTGTACAATCCTATGTTTCTATTGCAAGAAACTGCCCGACTGCTGCAAGAATGATTCCGAGAGCAACTACTGCTGGTAATAACAGTAGTAGCAACACCTCTTCACATGACTCGAAGCTTCTGCAGCAACAATCAGCACCTGTTAACATTCCAAACTGGTCAATGATTTCTGGAAAACACTCCAAGAAAACCTCGAAGAATGCAAATGCATGGATTGATGACAACCAAAGTGTTCTCGACGGTAGCGATGACGATGGTGGTGATGGAATTGTTAATGGTAGAGGTGACTGTGACGAAGAAGATGAGGATTATAGAGAATACAATTCCAAGTTGCCCCCACACGAGTTGATTGCAAGAAGGCTTGCAAAGACTCAGATTTCATCATTTTCTGTTTTTGAAGGTGTTGGTAGGACCCTAAAAGGTAGGGACCTTAGCAGAGTAAGGAATGCTGTTTTGACCGAAACTGGTTTCCTTGAATCACTGTGACAAGACATGGTAATGTTCTGATAAATCTGCAATGGCAGGTTCTGTTGTACATGTGTGTCTCTTCTTGATCTGGTTTTGGTTTTCTGTTAAGGACAAAGGTGATCCACTTTTATCTAGGCACGATTATGTTGTATTGATGATGTCCATTTGGTCCTGGAATTGACTGCTTCTCTTGTTTCAGATACTCAACAAATAGCACAAGAAAATGACGAATGGAGCATAAAAACACATTTGACATATCATAAGGATTAGAAGGGAATATAGTGATCTTTCCTCGTTATAAATTACACTATCAAGACTATTATTATAATAACCCGGACCACCTACTTACAGATGTTGTTTGCTTTAGACCTTTGTCCAGTCAAACCCTCACGGTTTTGTTCTTCCCACTCTTAGAAAGACGCGTGTATAAGGGAGAAATCTTCGACTTATAAGGCTTATTTTGTTCCCTTCTATAATCGATATAGGAATTTAACATTCTACTCCTCTTAAAGGCCCAGCATCCTTACTGACACACAAGCCTGGATCCACCCTACTTGGAGGCCCAGCGTCCTTGCTGGCACATCGGCCCGGGTCCTGGCTCTGATACTATTATAATAGCGCGGACCTTTCGCTCATAGATATTGTTCGCTTTGGGCCTTGGCCCAGCCAAGCCCTTACAGTTTTGCACTTCCCATCTCTTAGAAAAATGCGTCTATGAGGGAGAGGTTTCTATAACCTTAGAAGGCCTACTTCTTTCTCCTCTCTGAGCAATATGGAAATCTAACATTCTACCCTCATTGGAGGCTCAACGTCTTTGTTGGCCTATAGGCCTGGATTTACCCCCCTTGGAGGCCCAGCGTCATGCTGGCCCACAGGTCTGGATCCACCCCCTTGGAGGCCCAGCATCGTTGCTGGCCCACAGCCCTGGATCCACCTTCCTTGGAGGCCTAGCGTCCTTGCTGGCACATCACCCGGGTACTGGCTCTGATACCATTGTAACAACCCTATACCGCCCGCTCATAGATATTGTCCGCTTTGGATCTTGACCCAACCAAACCATCACAGTTTTGCTCTTCCCATCCTTTAGGAAAACGTGTCTATGAGGGAGAGGTATCATAGCTTTATAAGGCCTATTTCGTTTCCCTCTTCAATCGATATGGGAATCTAACATTCTACTCCCCTTGGAGGCCTAGCATCCTCCTTAGTCCACAGGCCTAGATCCACCCTCCTTGGAGGCCCAGCCTCGTTGCTGGCCCACAGGACTGGATTCACCCTCTTGGAGGCCCCGCCTCGTTGCTGGCACATTAGCCCGGCTACTGACTTTGATACCATTTGTAACAGTTCAGACTACTAGTTCATAGATATTGTCCCCTTTAGGCCTTGGCCCAGTTAAGCCCTCATGGTTTGCTCTTCCCACCTTTGAGAAAAATATTAGATTCTCATATCGATTAAAGAGGGGAACAAAATAGGCCTTATAAGGCTATAGAAACCTCTCCCTTATAAACGCGTCTTCCTAAGGGTGGGAAGAGCAAAACCGTGAAGGCTTGGTTGAGTCAAGGCTCAAAGCGGACAATATCTGTAAGCGGGTGGTCCGGGCTGTTATAATAGTATCAGAGCTAGTAATCGGGCCGATGTGCCAGCAAAGACGCTGGGCTTCCAAGGGAGTTGGATCCGGGCCTGTGGGTCAGCAAGGACACTAAGCCTCTAAGAGGTAAATCCAAGCCTGTGGGCCAGCGAGAACGTTGGGCCTCCAAGGTGTGTGAAATGTTAGATTCCAATATCTCTTAGAGAGAGGAATGAAGTAGGTCTTATAAGATTATGTAAACCTCTCCTTCATAGACGCGTTTTCTCAAGAGGTGGGAAGAACAAAACTGTGAAGACTTGGTTGAGCCAAGGCCCAAAGCAGACAATATCTATAAACAAATGGTCCGAGCTGTTATGAGGTAATTTGTAGTGTTCTTTCCCCTCATTGCAATTGGTGCACTTCATTATTAAGACCATTATGGGGTCTTAATGGGCTAATTTGTAACCTAAAAGTTGCAACTTCTGTGTTGGTTTGGTGTTCTGAAATGACAGTGATGAGAGAAAACACAGATTAGTGCACTTCATTGCGGAGTGGGGATCCTGTCCAATTTTAATCGTATTTTAAAATGACGTGGAACGCAATCAGAATAGTTACATTAGATAGATGTATCAGTTATGTGTGGTTAGTATCGTCTACGTTGAGCCTATATCATTCCAGAAGACTTGCTCGTTTTTAATATTCTTACGTAGCTACGGTCCGATTTCCGTTGGTTACAATTGACAATGTATGAAGATGAAAACAACTTGTACATTATAATTGATTATAAGGAAAAGTCTCCACTTGTTAATAATGTCTTGGAAGATGAAGAAACCAGACGTCAGAAAGCAGAAACCTTCTCTAGTGATTGTTAAACCCGAACAAGACGCCTGTTATGTTCTACAGTGAAGCAGTTCTCCCATCAACCACGTTGTTTTCACCCTCTCATTTTCTCTCTGTGCTGTGCACTTTAGGGCTTCTACAGTTGTCCAAGCTCACAGCACAGAGACGTTCTACAGTTGTCCAAGGTCATTGGTTATATACATTCTTTTCTTTGCATTTATAAAGAGATTATTTTGCGACTCGAATCATGTTCAGTCTTATCTATAGACAATTTACGTTCACAGTTAAATTCAATGTAACTGTTCACGTTTTAAAGCATTCAATTAACAGAAAAACATAATTAACCAAACTAAACTCTCTCTTTTTATTATAATTTCCTTATATGCAAAAAAATTCCTCAAAATTCAAATAAGTTTGATAAAATCTTCCATTAGAATTATTACAAGCTTTTCAGACTGAAGATTCTCCAAATGTGTTCTCCCCGCTATATGTGACGTACAAAAAGCCGTCTTCATCTTTGTGATCCTGATAAAGCGCAGACATAAAGGAAGCTGTGACAATAAAAGTAAACCACCATGTCAAAAGTCGATGAATAAATTTGACAGTACTTATAACACTATATCTGTTGTTATCCTCACAAGTGGGTGGTAAAATATTGTTGACAAAAATGAATATAGCCTTCTCAGCACTGAGCTTTATCTTCTTACGAATCACAAAAACAAACTGCCCAACAGTCATCTGGCCAAGAACAAGAAACCTGCAGTCACAAGAAAAGGAAAACTAAGCTACAGCTTTATGGAATGCCTATAGTTCCATTCCAAGATATCATTTATTTGTTCCGTAATAAGCAAAACTGTTTTCAGTTTCACCTTAAGTGCATTGGTATTATATGCAATTCTAATCATCATTGAACAATCATCCCAAATTCTTTAAAAATCTTGTTCATCAAACACACATTTCACAGCAAATTTTACAGCTCAAAGGTATATCAGTTTAGCCGTCCTCAGTTTCATAGGAAGTCAAAACTACATTGATCTGCAATATTTATTATAATCACAATCTAACCAGCTTCTGGTGCAAGGGAGATCCCACAGAAAGAAACAGATGGTGGTACCAATAGATAGAGCTAGCATGAACTGTATAATCATCGGTTGCCATGCATTTATTGCTCAAGTGTAAGACACAAAACATGGAGGACTGTCAACTGTGCCCATACGAGAAATTGCTTTAAATTGAATGATAAATAGATTTCGGTTTAAATTCCATTCAGCATACCAATTTATATAAATTTAGCGCAACATTTTCATATT
This sequence comes from Erythroxylum longipes, assembly GCA_027563885.1. NCBI lineage: Eukaryota > Viridiplantae > Streptophyta > Magnoliopsida > Malpighiales > Erythroxylaceae > Erythroxylum > Erythroxylum longipes. The sequence continues at coordinate 24,291,302 of JAOQMS010000005.1, read as the reverse complement.
GCAGGAAGCACCTGAACACTAATTTTAATTTCCGTTACCGAAGCCATTAAACAAGTCCAAGGACACACTCGAAAGCGGCGAGAGAAAAGAGAAAGCAGAGAGGGTCTTTATGAGAAAACAACTTCGCTTCCATTTAAGTGCATGCATCCAGGAATTCAATCAACTCAATAGCACTTCAAGAAGAGAAAAAGAAGAAACTGACAGACTAACCTCTGTTTATCAATATCTGGTACATCACTTTTTGCAGCCTTTTCTACGATAATCTGCAGAGAGGAGGAAAATGAAAATGGATTAACATAAAATAAGTTAACACACACAAACTCAAACAAAGTAACCAACTAGATCTTTGACTTTAACAAAATTTCCTACCGGAATTTTTCCAGGATAAAGCTGCCTAATCTTGGCACATTCCGCCTGCCTCTTTTCTGGAACAAGAAAAGTATATTGAGAACAGATCAGAAGTTAGTAGATAAAATGGAAAATAACAACGATATGCAGTGAATAGATCAGTAGATCTTTCAAAGAGGTGGCCATGAGTAAACTAAGTCACAAGTAGTAGAGCACAATCCCTTACTTCATTAACAGGACAATATATACTTTTAACCTGAGCATAAACTAATTCAACACCGAAGAGAAGAGGACTGTCTACTACTACTTTGAGGAATAGAATCATAACAATCTAGCCTCGTGTACTTGTCGCAGATTCTTGTTGGTCACTCGATGAGAACGCAGACGAATCCATAATCACAGTAAAAAAAATAATGCTAATTCTATGCACCGAAATCCTAAAAAGCGATGCCAGTCCTATTCCTGACTAGTTGATATGAGCAAAGTATTCTTATCAATTGCCACCACCAGCAAGTATCCTATGAAGCCGAGCCTAATCTCTTTCACCTTAATCAAGGGATCAAGCATCTCTGGATGCACTAAGATGAAAGAACTATGCACTTCAACCCTTCAATGAAACACCTTCATCTGACATGTTAGATGGTAATACACTAAAACTCTAAGCCTCGACTAAATGGTAGATAAAAAGACTTCATGTTTCATTGTTATATGCTCCAGACAACACAAAGAGATCGAATAAGAAATATATAAATGAAAATAAGATTAATATTAAAGGCATAATCAAAGAACCAACTATACATATCCATGCATGACCTTGTGTTCGACCCACTATAGTATCCTTTGTTAAAACCACAAGCTAGCAAAAACCCAGATCACAAAATCAAAATTCCCACACGAGAAAGATAAAAGAATCAACAAAACGCATCTATGAACGTAAACAGAGAGAGAGAGAGAGAGAGAGAACCAAAAGGATGCTCCAACTTGAAGGATTTTTTGCCCATGATTTAGTAATTGAGACTGTATTAAAACCAAATATATAATCCTTGAAAAGCAAACAAACTTTGTATCTTTTGGAACTTGATGACAAGTGCTTTTATATATATTAGAGATTCAATGAGTATAGATAACTTGAAGAAGAATGTGTTCTTATTCAACTAAAACATCTTTCCTGTGGATGGGTAATTGTTTACAGCGGACTGAGATTGCACCTTACGACGTCGTCTCTTCAGTTGTTTGCTTTTCATTTAACTCAAGGATAGTCTTTCAATTTTCAACAAACAGTCCCTAAGATAGAGTTCCCCTGAAGTTGTGCGATAGAGTTGGTTGGGATTCTATAATGTTAAAATCCATTAAGTCAAAATTTAATTAAATTGATGCATATCTAAATTCCAACTGATAATTAAGCATTTAATAAGAATACTAAAATACTAATAAGATCAACAAAGTTAAAACAAATCACATTCATCTATTATTTTTCTATGGATAGGATAGTTAGCAATTTGGACCATATTACGTCCCAAATCCTGCATACCAACAGGATCTCTACCGAATTGTTGTTGTAGTTGAATATTAGTGGGATGAACTATTCATCCTTCATTAATTTAATATGCACTAACCAATTAGGTACTGCAACACGAGTTTAAATACATTGTCACCCTTAATCAAATTGTTTACAATGTAAGATCAAGTATTTAATTAGATTTAGCAAATAGAAAGTCACAAGCGTAGAATCTGCATTACTGAAACCAACAAACTTCTCTATAAAACCACCTGAAGAAAAAAACATAATAACAAAGCTTCTGTGCTCTTTATTGTGATATGACCAAGTTGAAGAACCATATCTGATGATATCCAAGTTTGTTATGCCGGAGTTATACATCCATAAATTTATATATCCAGGTATATTATATAGGCTGTCACATGAAATCACTCGAGACTGATCAGCAGGTTCCATGGTGAGACATAAAGAGAGTGGCCACTAGGCTCTGATTTCTTCCAGTTCCTTGGAAGGAACAGGAGGAGGTTCAAAGATGCTAAAAGCCCTGAAAGCTGAGATCACTGCTAAAACAACAAAGCAGCACAGAGCCAATGCATGAAGAAGCAAAGCTAGCTTCATTCTGTTGCAGAACTTCCCGTAAGAACTACAGGCTTCGCTCCATGTCACTTCCTTATCACCATTGTAAGCTAAGAATACAATCTCCAAAACTGCAGCCCCAGATGTGACAGTTAAGTAAGCTAAAATCTGCTCAAGGAAAAAGATTAATAGATATGAGTAAAGAAACCAACTGTGCGGCAAGGAGGAGCAGCAGTCTAGTTCTTGTAAGTTGTTTCATCTATAACGAATGGCGGCACATGTTAGTAGATTAGGAAATTTGATAATTAACTAGGAAAATAATATTCTTACAACCTAAATTTAGTGGGAGAAAAAATCTCATTCAGAATTTCAGATACCAGAACAAAGATAGGAATAGAAAGGAAACCCGTTAAATGTTTTTAAGTTTCCAGACACTGAGAAATCATGAGGTTTAAAGGAAGAACCTGGTCTGAGATAAAGAACAGCCATGCTTTAGAAACTAAGCATCTGATCCATGCGGAGACACAAGCGATAAAAGCATAACCAGCGCCGATGGCACTAATACAGACCATATACCTGAAAAAGAAAAAGAACGGAAATAATTCAGACATAGCTGTAGAGCAAGGATAATATTCGATTAAGACTCAGATTGATCTTACTTGAGCCCTAGAAGATTGCTGAACTTCAAATCTCCATAGCTGCTATTATCCTGGTGATTTGTGACCGTTAACCATATGGTTGCAACACTAAGAGGAATCACAGAGAGCCTAAGTGAACAATCTACAAGCTTGAGCATTGGAGCCATGTCTGCGAGAAATCAAAACTACTTGAACTATGAATAAGATACAGGAATAAAAAAGAGTTATGACTGAACTGAAACTGGCAGATGGGTTTAAATATAAACTTGGTTCTGTATAATTAAAATCTGGGTTTAAAAGAAAAGGCTTGCGAGAGTGTGAAATGGAAGTCAGTGGTCGGAAGTGGAAAGAGGTCGTAGTGGATGTGGGGCTTTACTTTGTCTGTGGAGGTGTCATGCTGCTATCATTTGTTTCATTCTTTGGTAGTATCTGCTAAACCCTGACATGAACATTCCACATGACTTTCTCGCTTCATTTATTTTTACCATCCACGAGTCTTCAACTTGTGGATGTCACCTTGGTAAGCCTTTTTTCCAAGTATGGTTCTGGCTTTGCGAAACATGGTCCAGAACTTCAAATTGCAGTCTTGTTGCCATTTTCCTAATTTATAACTTCCTTGCGTCATGGTGACGAAATTGACAGCAACTAAACCCATTCAACTTTTTTATTTTCTGAGCGGCTTGATCATTGTTGGGAAAGCTTTAAAATTGATTTTCTTGGTGCGTAAACATATTTACATACCGCGTCATGCTCCCAAAATCATTCACTTTCAAGTTTTTTCTTTCTTTTTTTTTGAAAAACTTCACTTGAAAGTTGTCAGCACCAACAGTAAGTTCTATCAACAAAGCTCGCAGCTTAACCAAAAAAAAAATATATATAAAACCATCAACAATTTCAAAGAAACTACCATGTTTATGTTCTGTTACAGACAGTGAAATAAAATAGTTAAAAAAAAAAAAGAGTTGCTGGTGCATAAAGCACGCATTTCATTTTGGCATGCTTCAGCAAGCAAAAGATAGGCCACTGATGAGAATATAAGGCAATGATGACAAAAGATAAGAATCACCAAAGAAGCGACTATGTGAATCAAAGAGCAGATCTGCTAACCATAATCTGGAGCTTATTCAGGAGTTTCATTAACCATAACAAGCATATAAAGAATAAAAAATTACGTCCTCTTCTATAGGGTAATTGCTGTTAGGAGCCTCTACCTGTTCAAAATGGAGAATCCCAGTAGCTAGAACCCCTCCCTCCTACATCCCTCTTACTTTACATTTCCCAGTTTACCCACACCGTTGAAAGTCATCCGTTTGATTCCTCCTGACTTTGGAAGATGAGCTATTTGGTCAGAACTCAGCACTCCACAAAGCATTTTCACCTTCGCCACAACGCCGGTGGACCTCTTTTATCCTCTCAACAGACTTGCAAATCCCACTACAGCTCCAATCAAATGATGCAACACATATATTGCCTGCTTGTGCCTTCCACTCACAATCTGTGGTAAGCAATTTTGTTACGTATCAGCATACTTTTTGCCTTTCAATCCTGTGTCATGTATGCCACTTTACTACGACTAGGTTTTACTTTACACCTACTAGCTAACTAACAGCATATTATTAGTAGGTAAAAAACGGCTCATTCGTTTGGAAGAAACAGTAATAATAATGAAGATAACATATAAGTGAGAGTTACTTTTATGGCTATATCTGGATCATGTTTGTGCAGAAATTCAAAGCTAGCACAGCCAAGTAATTTATTGTTCCCGCCCTTTTCATTAAGCTGAAAAAATAACCATGTCGATAAGGAAAGAGGGCTCCAGCATTTGAAGTTCTCATTCCTCCTGGAAGTGCATGATTTACAATAGAAAGAACACCAGGCTAGTTTCATCATCAATTTGATAATCATTGCAAATGGCAAAAACTGTCACTATCCAAGAACACTAACAAGCACTAGGATCCTTCCCTAACCAAACATATCCGAATAAAAATTACTTGACTCTTAAAATTCTACCAACTAGAAGAAGATCTTGATTGGGTCAGCTTATTCCAACAAACGAGCCAACATTAACATGGATACCGGGTACACGAAGAAAGGATGTTGTTCAAGAGATTACCAGGTGGGGTACCACAACACATTCTCCTGTCATCAATATGCTCAACATCCAGTCCAATAAACCATGATCCTAATGAGACATCCTCATTTGCATACTTATGTAGCACATGCCTGGAAAAATAGAATTCCAAGAGGAATAAGGTAAGGGAAACAAACTTTGGCACAAAGGCTACCAATCCATGAAAGAAACTGAAACTTACTGGTTGATTGAGATGTAAGTAGCTAAATGATTTGAGATGGCATATAATTGCCCTGTAGCATGGCGGAAATACTTGTTTCCCTCCTCCCCAAATTTCCAGTACTCAGGCTCATGGTACTTGACTCCCCTATTTGAGAAACAAACCACAAGGAAAGAAAAATAAGGCCTTATTCTCAAGCAAAGAACTTAACCGAAAGCGCAAGTATAAAGGATCATTTGTCTTACTTTTGAGCAAGAACTGGGCCGGATTTCATACATCCAATGTATACCCTGGATTTTGAGCGATGCCTAGCCAACGTTGCTCCAAGTGTTGCTGCCAACACAAGTTTGATGGGTTCCATTAGGAACAAGATATCAATATTTAATATTTCTCAAAGAAAAAAGATATCAATATTTAATATCAAAGGGGAAAGTAAAAATGCAGTAGCAAAAACTTAAATATACTATGCGCATGTACTTGGAATTATTTGGTATCCAATGCGTTCCCTTTGCATGCAATTATGTAATGTCATGAATCTCTCACCATATCAAAGGGGAAAGTAAAAATGCAGTAGCAAAAACTTAAAATATACTATGCGCATGTACTTGGGAGTTATTTTTGGTATTCAATGCGTTCCCTTTGGATGCAATTATGTAATGTCATGAATCTCTCACCATAGTCACGAAAAGCACCATCTCTTTTACGTTCACAAGTTAATCAAAATGAGACATCCATGTTCCAAACATCAAAATCTAAACTATCATTACGGGCACATGACATGTAGATGATGACCAGAAGATGGGAGAAATATCCTTCTATGCTAATTGGTATGTACAAGTCCAGTTTCAGTCTCGCTTTCATGGATACAAATTCATGAAGATCCTAGAAATACAACTTTATGCATTAACTCTTCTCTCACTAGGATTTTCTTCCCAAGAAAGAAATTTGATAGACAGCATTTGACGCAACACACACTTAAGCATTCAAAAAGTGATGTTTTGATGAGCAGAAACAATTTGATGTAAATAGAGTGACTAGACACCTACTCACCTATATTAACATGCACGTCGTCATCGACTTTGACATAGAAATCTGCATCCCATAAAGCAAGAGCAGTGGTAAAATATGTCTTTGTTTTTGCAGACAATTCAAGGTAACCCTCAACATGCTCCTGCTCACATAGATTTTGTGGAAAAATAAAAGCATGAGTTTTATTGTTTTCTTTATACTTATTGTCAAACCCGTCTTGGTTCAATATAATTAGGATAAAGAAACATTACCAGCCTCAAAAGGTCGCCATGTTTCTGATCTTCTGCTTCAATTGCTCTATCAAGGATACCACCAGCTGTAGCACTAGTGATTGAACAACCAACCAAATTCTATAAGCATAAGGACCATATCCTGTTCAATCATTTTTCATTCTGATTTGTAATATTTGATAGCTTGACGAAAACAAGTCCTTGGCCAACCCATTTATATATTCAAATTCAAAAAACAGAATATTTTTTTTCTCTGACATGTACTTTTAACAAAACTTTACTCAGAACTGAGAGAACTGCTCCACCTGTGACCTATCACGAAGCGAATTATGATGCCCTTCTCTTCCTCAAGCTTCTTTCTTTTATCTCCTAGTTTTTTGAAAACAATGAAAAGGGATCATTATACTGATACAGCTATCAAGAAGAATTATGCATTCAAAACCAACTTGTCAGAAGATAACATTCACTAACCTTGAGGCATCCAAGTAGCACGAACCGAATCTCTTCGCTTTCGGCTGCTGAAAGCTGTGTTTATGCCTACAATCATTAAGTACTTTCTTTTCCCAGTCGATTCAGTCATTTTCAAATCATCTGACACTGGAGAACCATTTAAGATGGAATCTTGTGCAGCCCTTGCCGCAGCTAATTCCATCTCCAAATTTGAAATTGTTTTGTCTAGTGTTCTGTTGTACGAGTAAGACATTAGCATCAACTGGTTTAAAAGAAATTGACAAAGACACAAACTGATAGTAGCTTACTGTATGGCATGATGCGTTTTTGAAACTTCCCCCATAATGTCCTTGGATTTATGTTTTCCTTCCTTCTGATGGCACCAAAGTTTACAGGCATGCGCAGAATTAGCATATAGAAAATTTCCTTGGGCAAGCAAGCACAAAGTCCTCACAGAAGTTAAAGTGGGTACTTACAGTTTCAGGGGCGCATCCCTCTGAAATTAACTTCAGGTTTTCTTGTTCATTTTCTGGTATCCTAGATATATCCATAACTTCAGGTTCTGCCCACATTCTGCAATCAACATATTTTAATTAGCATGTAAATAATCAAAGTTCTTTGATGGCGTAGAAGATCACAAATAGCATGCCTCTTCTAGTTTCTAAGTGCCCTTGAACGTTGAAAGCAGGTGGCCATTGCAAGGGACAGGAAAGCAGATCATTATGGAAATTGTTTTCTCTTACCACAATAAGGACAATAAGTTTCCACATCAAGCTGTACAACATACATTGAAGTCAACTCTAATTACAACAAGGGACATGTAATGAAGTAATAAAACAAATATGTATTTCCTCAAGAAATACAGGTGAATAACCACAAAAATAACTTCTAAGGACCATTCTCCAGATAGGAGACAAGAACTGTGCAACAAATATTCCATTGCTGAAAAGATACGGCTAGTTATATGAGGTAATAAGCATCACTTTTCAAGAAGGGAGGGAAATTACTGAACTCCCAACACTGCGCAGCAGAGCACATTTCTCAGGTGTTATCCTCAACAAAGCAGACGAATTAATTTTTGGCATCTGTTGCAAGGTGAGTTGGAATGGGTTTTGGCTGAGCATATCTACTCTCCATTCAAATGCTTAGAAAAGCCAAAGCACTGGCTTCTGCAACAAATTTAAACAAACCATAGAATATCTAAGAAGGCTAACTGAGTTTATTCTGGAAAAAGGGATGCTGACAGAAAAGTCTCATCTACTGCTTATTTGCAAATCCCAGTGTCTCCCGATGTCTTATGCCTGTTTTCTGCACCGAAGCAATGTTGGTCTTCCTAGCTTTGCAAAGTGTTAAATCTAGAACATCAGAACCAGCTACTGGGTTTTAAGGGACAGAAGGACATCAAGTTTTCCAAGCCTCTGATTTTCAACCTTTGGAACCATTGAATTCCATCACGGTGTCCAACATACAAACTACAAGAACTCATCTTCAAATTCGTAGTAGCTCCTCATATGCAGGAAATATAGTTAAGAGATTGATGTTTCATCTTCATAACGAATTGTAGGATATCCACCACCTTCAAAGCAGAATCTAGTCTGAATCTGTTTCTGGAAACAACTTGCTACCAATTCAGGTATAGTTGGTTGTAATAACTGAAAATCTGACTTCTATTGTGGTTGCCTAAGTGTCAATTTCATATCAATCGTACAGTAAAAATGGAGAGAACATAACTTAAATTGAGAGAAAAAGAAAAGGACATCGCCAATCATGACATAACTACAAGATACACGCTCTAATATACAACAAAAAAGTGCTCGAGATCCAATTTATGGATTATATTGACACTTATTAAGACCCTTAAAGTGCAGAACATGTAGTTGCAATTATTATCTTGAAAAACTAATAATGTTCCGACCTTAACACACAAAGCTGATTGGTACATGCCAAACAAATAAATAACCAATATAAACTGAAAGCGTAAATGACTGCCAAAAAGATGATTAGAAAAAACAACGCATATTTTAGCTGCAGAGTACATTGAAGAAGGAAGAACTATGAAGTTGACAATTAAGAATTCCACCTAGAGCGACAAGATACACAAATTACCTATCAGAGAACAGCATCCCTGCACAGAAGCAACCTATACAAAGAAGAAGGGTCCATTTCTTTGACACCACACTCTTTGCAGCCGGTTCTCCTCCAGCTCTACTCTTCCAACTCATTGTGGCTCTCGACCAAACCATAATCTAACTTGAACGGGAAACCATTTCAAATCCCGAGTCAATCCACTCAGTTGACCCCGACGACCCAGATCCCAAAAAACCCTCCTTTAGCTCAAAATTTATTTCTTTAGACCTCAAAATATGCAAATTCTAACAAAGATCGAAAGAGAACGAAAATCAAGAAGCTTTAGGACTAAATTCACAAAACTAGTATACTTTGTCAAGATATATTCATAGACACATAAGGATATGTATAAAGATTGATGCTTTTCCACCAAAAAAAGGATAAAATGCTGATGTTTCGCTCAAAAACAGTTCTCTCACTAGAAATGCCCTCTTTGCCACTCGGGTTTCGTAATCTTCAAAGTCTGGAATTGCAGCTGGAGAGGCGGTGGAGTTGCGCGGAAACAAATGAACAACACCAACTTCAAGTTCAACGACCTTTGTGCAATCTTTTATCTCCAAATGGTACAATTTCTAAATATGAAACAATATAAAATTCTGTACTCGACGGCCGTAAACCAAACCTTTCTGTCTTAATGCGGTGTACTAATTGTGCGTTTACAGGCTAGTGAGCTTGCGTTGCCGACGCATCAACCACCTTGTTTTAGGGACATTTTCCTTACAATTCTAGGACCCAACAACACCGCAAGTTGCTTGGAACCAAAAGGCATGTGCCACTTAATTCAAATGAAAAAAATCATGTGCCTATGTTGAAAGTTACGAGCTTTGGCCTCTTTAGGCCATTACATACTAGAAATTTTAGGCCTGTTTGACAATCAGCTAATTGCATTAGTTGATAGCTGATAGCTAATTATATCAGTTGATTTGACCAGCGAATTGCATTAGTTGTTTGTTAGAGATGTTTGGTAAAATAAACTATTTAGTATTAGCTGTTTATATGTAAAATGACATATAAGGACATAACTTTAAAAAAATTATAATAACATGAGTATTATATTTGAATATTTTTTTAAATATTTTTATAAAATTTTAAATTTTAAATATTTAATTTTACAAAAATTAAGTTTATAAATATATTAAAAATATAATAATTATTATCATCGTCGTAAATCCAGATAAATTTCTACTTCTAAATAATATCTGGTCCACGTTGAAGCCTGGTCATTTACACAGTTACTAAAGATATACCATCACTGTAACAAAAATAAAAGCACAAGAGTTCCTGCTTGAGTAAATCCATTTGAGATTGGAGGGCATATTCGGCACTTGAGTAATCAGCTGAAGCAAAACGCTGCCCCTCCTTAGCTTGTTAACAATCGGCTTATTAGATTGGTAAAAATAGCTGGTCAATATGGTCAACTAATTAAATTGGTTCAATCAACTACTTTTTTAGCTGATAAGCTAACATCCAAACGGGGCCTAAATCTTTAAGACTATTAGCTTATGTGAAATTAGAGATTCTCATTCTAAACTAAAGGAACAAAATCTTCTCTTCCGAGATACCCTATTTCCTCTGTTCCTGTGAAATATCATCTACCCAATTTTAATTTACTTATTGCAATAAATGAACGAGATCAGTTTTAGAATAGGGGGAATATATCTTTGGGAACAGAAGATCTGTTCTCAGAACTAGATCAAGAATTAGATATTTAGTAACAAGGAAAAAATGAGGACACATTTTTTCATGGAATAACCGTTGACTTAATTGACATAATGACATAGTTACACCATCTGATCACCCTGGCCCAACTTCCGCTAAAGTTTTCAAGTAAAGTTACCCTTCAAAAAATTTAGGGTAAGGAAGCAAATAGATGTGTAAAGCTTAGGGGTGGGTAAATTTTAGGGTTAATTAAAAAATTTTCAAACTTTACTCAAATTTACAATACTAGCCTAAAATTTAAAAAGTGATACTAAAATGTTCAAACTTTTAATTTGTTGCAAATATAGTCCGACGTTAAATTTTTTGTTAATGTAGCTTAGTAGAGTATTCCATATTGACTAAACATGAAAATGTTAAAGGGTTATAAGTGGTAAGGGTCAACTATCCACTTATATATCCTTCACTAGTTCCATTTATTTCTAATGTGGAATTCCTACTCAAACTTAACATCCTAACAATCTCCCTCTCAAGGGTGAACTTCTACATTGGGCTTAGATTTGCCCTTGAACGAAGTTCTAGTCATTTGAATAGTTGACCCTTACTACTTATGTAACACACCACTATTACACAGCACGTGCCTAAACATCCAGAGGACATTCGGGAACAGACCTTATGAAAACGACATGTTAGAGCACTCATATTCACTTATATGGCATCATGCATATAACACAAATATTCAAAAGATCAACTCCTCATTCCATTTATAAAACATAATTTACATTGTAGCATTTCACTACACAATCCACAAATGTACAATACCAAAAACATCTTAGAGGTTCTACATGAAATGAGAACTAAACAAAAGTACTCTATCTAAACACCTCAATATCAACTGACTGACCTTTGAGCCATTCATGACTTCCAAAATGGACAGAACTAAACTTCTACTAGTTTGCTTTAGGAACTATGTCTCCCTCGTACCTGAAAATTAACACTTACAATTTTGATGAATTTTACGAATTCAGTGAGTGAACCATCCTCGATGTGCTCACTCATATCAAAACACATATATCACATATCAAAACCAATTTCGCAATATACCACATCTTAAATATACATCACGAACATCACACATTTTATATACTCATTTCATAATAATCTGATCATTTTCTCAATCATTCATAACATCATAATTCAGTAAATTCATGTAATCTTTCACATAATATATGTATGTGTACAAATGCAAATGCATATGTGACTCACTTTCATTGTTACTTTATTGTGATCGAGCGTCTTTTTAACTGTCCCATATCCTTGTGGATACCGGGCTTATTAATTACTGTCCCTGATAGGTCGTCAGGCTACCAAAAATAATTCCTGTTTTTGAAACAACGAAAACTTGTAATAGCGGTGAAACATGGTCGAACCACAAAGAGTTATAACTATCAATTCCTTTAGATAAAAAAACAAATTAAATAAAGGGAGATTTGTGATTAAAATTCAGACTGTTAATAAAGCACAGAAAAATAAAGAAAACAAGTAAATTAATTGCCGCAGAGAAAAGTTGCAAACAAGGGTATTGAAACTCAATCGAAAGCACAATCATCGTCATGATTTCTAAAATTGATCATTGATAACTAAACATATTCTTTAGCCAATAAGTTGGTTATAACTGTTGAAGACGCTTCTTACAGAAAATTCTTCCTTAATATTAGTCGATCAAGAGACGCCCATTAATCGATCCTAGCTAACAAACAACCCAAGAAGATGCTTCATTGAGTTTAGCTTGTCAACAACATTAAGAATTAGAAGAACCCAACTCTAACCAATAAACTCCATCGCGTGGTTTATTTAAATTAAATTATAAAATTCTTTTAGTGTTTCATTACTAAATTGCTACTAACATCGCCTAGTAAAAGTAATTACAGACTAGAACTAGTTAATTAGCTTCTAGTTAATCTCAGATGCTATCACAGGGATCCTACTGTGACAACAATAAAAAAACCTTAAAAATAAATCTAGAAAATCATAAATATCGGCAAGGAATTTACTTGAAGACCAAAATCTCACAACTTAGAAACCAATTTTGATTGTACCTTCAATCGAAGAAGAACTAAGCTATTATGGTTGTAGAAAGAACAAAGTTGGAGTTCTTAAACATTCTTCTCCGAGAAAACTAGAAAAGATAATACGATAATGAATTAAAAAAAGGAAAATATATATGCCTATCGCAGGCTGCTCCCTCCTCCTTTTATAGCTTCAAGGTGCAAGATTCTCCTTCTTTATTTTCAACTGATTTCTTTGATTTTTGTAAAAATATCTCCCATTTATTTTCTTAACTGAATATTTTATGCCAACTCAATCAAAACAATAAAATCTGTTGGATCTTATCCTGATCGGGCACAAGATAAGTTCCAAAATCAAGCAAATATTTAACAAATATTCTTATTAACAGTCCCGTACTCATTCTGGATACCGGGCTCATTCATATACTGAGCCTGTAGCTCTATGTGCATTTATGAGCTTTAAGCTTTTTTCATTAGTCACTCTGATCACAACTCCTTTATTTGATCATGTATAATAATATAATGCATCATATCATACAATATGCCATCAATAACATTTATTCATTATGCATAGTCATTTTATACATATTCATCATATCTCAGTTCAGCATTCAACATTTCGTTGAGTACACATATTTCTTTCAGATGTGACATTCAATTACGAAACATTTCCAATACAATCTCAATTATCAAACTCTTCGGACCATAAATGTCCAGAATTATCTCAATCATATCAATAACAGTTCAATAATTGAAAGTTAAACAGAAATAAATCAATCATAGTAAGAAAACATCTAGATTGACTCACAGTACGCTCCAGATATCTATTGCCTTGACGAACTGGCAATGTCTGAAATGTTGGCGTTTGACTTGAGTGTCTAAATCATGCAATACACACATTTATACAAGTTATAAGGTATGAATGATCATGACTTGTGATTTAAGGATAAATACACAAGTCATGATTATTCAAATCTTATAACTTGTATCTGTCTAGCTTGCACTTAGGTTTACACCTTAAGAACACTTGATTATTCTAATATCATCAATCATACATTCATCAATCTTTTTATAGCATCATATAATCACACAATATCTAATTTCTCATTTATATTCATACATAATTCACCTTACTCATATCCTTTGGATCACATATTCTTAAAAACACTTTCATTCTTATATCATTCATAATTTTCCAGATTTTAGACACATTTATCAAACAATCCATGCTTAAGTTATAACCTTAATTAACAACCTAAACATATCAAACATTCAATCACCTATTCCAACATCAAACTAGGTTCATTTCAAGCCTCAATCAAGTCTAAATGCACCAAAGTAAGGTAACTTACTATTAGTTGGTTCAATAATCATTCAAGTAAGTTATTATTAACTGGTTCAATAATCATTCAAAAGAGAAGAATTCACGTTCAAAGCCTTTCCCACGATCGTGGAGGCCTTCCCACGATCATAGGTTATGCCATCTAAAAATTTTACTCTTCTTTCTCCTTCCAATTTTCCAGATTTTGACCCCTACATACTAAATCCAAAACATCTTATGCTTAGTTCATTACTTAGACTTCATTTCTTCATCATTTTCACCTCAATCCCAACTCAAAAATCACCCATATAACGATTCATAACCTATTGTTTATCATTTATACAAAAACAAAACACAAATTGATACATTTCTTCATCAACATTCCAGCACACACATCATACACCATTTTCTGTAGCATCCCACTCCCGCAAGACCCGAACCTGATATCGATGGGTGATATCCGAGTCCGTGCCCCGTGAGGGTGGCGTGCTAAGACACTCATTCATTCGGAAATCGGTATAAAAACTTTTTTCTTTGTCTTTGTTTTCTTTGAAACCACAATCACACATATTATGCGGAAGTTAAGCATCACATATGGCCCACTCTCACTCATAAACACTTTCAATCATGGTAATAAAATCAACAATAGTTTCAATAGCCATTTGGGCCCTTTTCAAAAATACAAAACGCTTTAGTTGTTTCAGAATACAATTTTATACAAAAAGCTGCGGAATAACAATTCACTACAAATTAAGAAAATGCAATGTAGACGCGAACTGATGCCGGCTTCTATCCTTCACTTGTATACTGTAGGTATACTCCCGTTGGCCTAACTGGGTATTCTTCTGATCCTAAAAAATAATTGCAAATTTTGGGTGAGTTTTGTGAACTCAATGAGTGACCATCATCGATGGCTCACCCAGTCGCATGACATATAATCACATTCACAACATTTCACATTTCACATTCAATACAATTTAATCACCCATATAATGCATATGCTATGCACATGAGACTCACTTTCTATTTGTTACTTTGTTGTGACCGAGTGCCTAAACTGTCCCATATAGGGCTCATTGA
>JAOQMS010000005.1:24256560-24271938 GCA_027563885.1 Erythroxylum longipes | reverse complement strand
GTGTTATGGTATCAAAGCATGAAGATGAATCAATAATGGTTAAGGTGTTTTTATTGGATTAAGCTCACGTTTTATGAGGTTCTGGATAGTTGGGCTCCGAAAATGGGGTCCAACATCTAGCAAAGGCCTAATCTTCAAAAGGAAAAATTCAATCTCAATATGGTATTTGCAAAAATCCTGGTTATAATGAAGATAATTGTTGGGACAAGGAAAAGCCTTAGTGCTTTAAGTGCAAGAAGTTCGGGCATACATAAAGGGATTGTAAAAATAAGATTGAAGAAACTTTGTTTTAATATTGGTGAGAAATGCACTAAGAAGCAACTTTTGGAGAGAAGTGCTTCAACCATTGAATGGTGATGGGAAGTATATCATCAGACGGAAGAAGTCTTACAACATTGAATCAAGAGGGAATGCTGGAGAATGATTCAAAGTTGTTAAAACTGCGGTCCTTTTTTTTCTAGGTTTGTTATTCCTTTAGTTTATTTAATCAAAAACAATTTATGTTAGTGTGATTGTAGGCTTAGGTTGTTGCATATTTATCTTATAAATTCTTTTGTTTGTAAGCTTATGTATATAGGCATATTTATTTTAGTTTTTAAAATAATTATTAAAATGATACAAATAAAACCTAAATATTCATAAGATTCTACTTCTTTTTTACTATGTTTTTTTTGGTTAATTTCTAGTTCTAAAACCTAACATGATTACCTTAAGGAAAAACTCGACATCTTCATTCCTGCCTTCAACCCTGTTGTCGTTGACGTCACCAAAAAAGAGTTATATGACAAATTGCCCATTTCAAGTTATAATCTTTTCTTATGTTCAATGCTTGCAACTTACATGCCAAAATCTTCCTCTTCCTTGTAGTAGCCTTGCACTAATGCCCTGTATGACACTGTTTCGAACCATTTCTTTAAGTAACGCTTTAGCTTCATCACTAGGATTTATTCTACACAAGCAACTTATTAGAGCCTTGTATGCGACAACGTTAGGTTTAAATTTTTGTAAACCATCCAACTTTGAATAGTAACACATTTGTTCCAAAATCAATTTTATATAGAAAAATGATGAGTTCATTATACATTTCCTTATCATGAACATAACCAAACTTAGAGATTCTTTCCAGAAGACTCTTTACTGCACATGTTCTGTTATCTTTACAAAGGGATATTAACATATAATCATAATTTTTCTTTTTCATTAAAGAAAGAAATCGGATTTCGACGAAAAGAGGGCTTAGCGAGTTGTACGCTTTCAATGGTTGTCCATATGGAATAATTGATGAGCCTTTCTCTACTAGGCCATTTATTAGTGTAGTATATGAAACCAAATTTGGCAAAACATTATTTCTGTACATAATCCTATACAAATAAAATGCATCTTCCAATTTTCCTGTTCTAGAATAAGTAGTAATCAAAGTATTATATGTCATAATGTTTGGATCAAAAACTTCTTCTTCATTATTTTTACAAACTCATTCACCTTATCAACATCCCCATTGCTGCAAAAAAAAATTAGCCAGACTATTGAAGGTATACATATTTAAATGAACCTCTATTCTCACCATCTCATCATATACTGTCCAACATTGATAAGAGGAGTTGAGTTTTAACAACCCATTCAGAAGAGCATTGCATACAACCACACTAGGAATATAACCAAACTCTACAATCTTCACAAATGTTTTGAAACCCTGTTCAATTATACCCACTTCCACATAAGCCTTAATTAAAATGTGAAGGGTTTTCCTCGTTACAACAAATCTTAGGTAATAAAGACAATAAGGAAGGAGTAGATAACAACAAGGGAAAACACATCCCTACAATGAGGTAAATCCAAGACAAAGCAAACAAGTAGGAGGAATGTCAGTGTTACTCAAAAAACCAACAGGGAGAAGTAAAGACAAACATGAAACTATCAAGAAGGAGAAGGAGAATAAATGGATGAAGAATCATTAGGGCTTTCTGTTTCTAAATTTATTAAATTTTTATAAAATAATTATCTAGAAAAATAATTGAATACGTGTTAAAACATTTAATCTGACATAGTATGTCATGACATCAACATTAACAGAGAATTTAATGTTGACCTATATTCGCAACAAATTAAAATTTTGAACATTTTAGCGCCATTTTTTAAAGTGTAGGTTAGTATTGCAAAATTGAGTAAAGTTTGAATTTTTTTTATAATTTACCCTTAATTTTACTATGGATGTTTGTTTCCAATATTTTTAGTTTTAATAGAAAATATGTTTAGTTGAATTTTTTTGTTTTATTCTTGTTTTTGTGAAAATTATAAATTTTGGATTTTGCTTTTCTTTGTTTACTTTTCTCTTAATATGATTTTATTATTAAATAATATTATTTAATTATTTAACATTAATTACTACTAAAACTAATTAATATATCATTTTTATAAAATTTGGATTTTGTTTCTGTGTTTGCTTTTTCTCTTAATATGATTTTATTATTAAATAATATTATTTAGTTATTTAATATTAATTACTAATAAAACTGACTAATATATACTTTTTTATTTAATTTATTTTATAATTAATTTAAAACAAAAATTTTAAAAATATTTTCAAATTTGACAATTATTTAATAAATACATCTAGATTTAAAATATATAAATTTTAGAACTATAAAATACTTATTCTAAATTAAAAATTAATTTTAATAACTAAATAAATAATAATGTACAAATAAAAATTCACAAATTTTTAATTATTAATTCGTTTATTTTTAATAAAATAATTGATTAATTTATAAAATTTAATTGTCTCCAATTTCTATTTAATATTTTATTATTATCTATAACAAAAAATGATATTTATCAAACTAAAATGCAATAAAGATCAAACAACAATAGCGTTAATAGTAAGTACAACAATCCACTAACACAATCTTATACCAGATCATAACCGTTATCACATTAATTAAATAATCATTTTAAATTCTAAGCTCAACCTTTCAATTCCACTTTACTTGTTCACTTTAAATTTGGCCATTTCTACCTATGTCTTTATTTCTTTCTCAGTCAATTCATGAAAATATATTCTCATCCATATCAATTCAAGAACATATCCACAACAAAATTCCGTTACCATATTCGCTGATATATCGAACTACATAGTATTTCTTATTTCTGGATATCCACAAACTTTCATTGTCGCACTCTGACAAATCACCATTCTTCTCATTGTTTCTAATACCTCAAACTCTGAACAAAAGTTCATATGTGTGACTTATATGGTTGCAATTACTAAGATTCTATACTCATCAGTACCTTCTCTAATGGTGGGGAATCAGGTGCAGTAGATCCTTGCAAAACTCCTAGTGTTCTTCTACGAGGTGGCATTGTACTCCTTTAATCTAAACATTATCCTTAATCTTACTTTTTATTTTAATCTTATTTCCTACATATATGCATAGTATGCATGTCACTTAATGCAATCAATAAACTCAACAATGTAAACAAATAATTTAACAATGCAAACACTTTATCACACTTTATATATTTCATAGTATAACATATTCTAAGCCTAGGAATACCATGAGCTCTGATGCCAAAGATGTTGGCCCCGAGTCTCAGTTCTTATTCCGTGGCGATAAGGAGCCAAAATTAGGGGACTTTTAAAAAAATAAAAGTATACAAAATGAAATAGCATAAAATAAAATAGACATGAAAATAAATAGGATTGGGAATCGAACAAATAAACAAACATAGAAATAAATTAAAAGAAGAAGAAGTGAGAAAAATCACATATGTGACTTAAAAAAAATCACGGTCATGAGGACAAAACACACAGCTGTGAGAGGGCACGATTGCGACTTTTGATGAATAGTGGGGTTTGTCACGATCGTGCTTGTGCACGATCGCGACATATATGACTGCGCACTCCCACTTCAATTTATCATAACTTTTAATCTCGAAGTCCAACAATTATAAACTTTATTTCATTAGAAAGCTAAAAGAATTATCTATAACTTTTATGAAAACAAATTTGTCTAATTTTGCCTGGATCAATATAGTTTCTTCATTAAAACTTCAGAACACATTTTTTCCCCCTCTTTCTCTCTACTATCAATATACATTCTTACAAAAACAAAACACCCGAATCCAACAAACATAGACCATACATACAAAACTCTCATTAAATAATTTACTTCAAAAAAAACTATTCAAAAGTCTTCAACATCTATCAGTTTCATTCCTAACCAAAAATATAACAATTTAACAGAAGAGGAATTTGGATATGAACAGACGAATATTTCTTCTAACTCTTATTGTCATTCATTTCTCAAATAAAATAGAGTATGTACATTGCTCTAATTACAAACAAAAGCCGCATCAGTAGCATAATACAAAAATGCAACATGGATGCTCATGCCTAACATGCTTATAAAGTTACCAAAATTGATCCAACTAACTCAGTTACAAATGAAATATAAATTCTTGGAATCAGCCGAAGTTTGCAAAGTTCAATACCGATCTGCTATTTCTGCACTTGAGGAGTGAAAAGATAATGGGATGAGCTGTGAAGCTCAATGGCTAATATGCTTATAATTGGTGACGAGCCACAAATAGTCCAGCACAAATATATATACACATATAGCACCTTAATCTAGAAATTTTTAACATGTCCACAATTCCAGCTCAAAGAACACATAATTAAAAAAAATGCTATCACATAAATCATATCATGTAATTTTCAACCATTAAAACAAGGCATTCAATCATATATCATGCTCAACAAATGACAATAAAATGCACAAACAATATGGCTCGAGAGAATACCATAAAACAGAATGGCGAAACTGAAGTTTACACCATGAATGAAATGAGTCCATTTTTCGGAGCTTATATACCATAAGCGGGCAATCGGAAGAAGGCTTTAGGTCAACGTGCACGTGACGAACAGAATGGTATCTCTCTTACCCACACAAGCACATTTCCAATGCTTACATATTTCATATCATATTCATATTTTCATGCTTCTTGAAACTTTTCTGTTTTTTCTTCTTCTCATTAATACCAGAAGTAGTAGAGTTCTTCAAAACAAATATGATTTCAATCACAAATTATTTTCCCACATTCACAATGAATAAAAGCAAGCATTTAAGTAAACACATACAAGCAAATAATTCAACTCATTAACATAACGACTATAAACGTATTACCCACTTATTTACTTGTAACTCCAAGATCAAATTGGTTCTTCCTCTTGCTTTTGACTTCGAAGTTCTAAGTTCCCTTCAAACATACATATTTTCATTCAATCATCATATACAAATAGAACTTCCATAAGCTTTAAATATCTAAGAAATGAGCTTAGACTTAATCTAATCTTAGTTTATCTAAGCTATAAGAACTAAGATCTAGTTAAAAGTTCATGAAAATCTAAGAAAATAATTCTCTTGGTTCTCTTCTTTCTCTCTTTATTTTTAGAACACAAAAATCTATTTTCTCTACTTTCTTCTTCCATAAAAATAAGAAAATAGATAAAGGGTTGCTTAAAGCTCAACTAAACCTTCTTTTTCCACTTCTTATCTCCTTTATCTTTCTTTCCTCTTTCTTATTTTTTGGTTCAGTTTCTGCTTCTCTTCTTCTACTTCTTTCTACATTTTTCCTTCTCTCTTTTTCTTTCTTATTTTACATGACTCTCTATTTTTCCTATCCTCTCAAACACATCTCTCCCTTTTCTCTTATTGTTACATGACTCTCTTCCTCTTTCTCTAGTTTCTTCTAGGTTCTTCTTTTTTTTTCTTTCTTAACCTCACGAACACGTCTCTTTCTTTCTTCACTCACATAACCTTCATTTGTTCTTCTCTTATTAATCTAAAACAAACTCTAATGTTTCAAACTTACCCTTCTATATTTAATCTAATACCTTCCAACTTCTTGACCTAATTCTAACACTTCCATTTAATCCATGCAATCATATGTAATTTTAAAAATGTTCATAAATAAACTCCATAAATTTCTAGTTCAAGAATTCTAATTTTTACTCATGACTAAATGCCAACAATTCTCATTTAATAATTCTAACTTCCAAGAAAAGTTCGGGGTCCAACAATTCTCCCCCTTAAAGAATTTCATCCTCGAAATTCTTACCTGAGTGATCAAACAAATGGGGGTAATGCTGTCTTATGTTTTCCTTAGTCTCCCAAGTAACTTCTTCACTTGAATGATTCCTTCCAGATGACTATATCTAGCGGAATTGCTTGATTTAGTTGTTTATTTAAATACGCTATTATCTTAACAGGTTCCTCAATATGTCTCAGCTTTCTAGCAATTTCACTACCCTTTTTTACCGAACTTCAACACACCTTGTCAAGGCGATACGATACTCTCAAAACATTTTTATCTTCTACTTTCTATTCCATATCTCTTCAGCGTTGATCCACTTAACTCTTCTATTTTTCTTGAGTCGCGCAGATTCGATTACAGATCAATTTTCACGTCATATGTAATCATTCACTTACATTTACCATATACAATCGCTTTCACATTTCAATTCTATCAGATCTAAGTTCCTTTAACAATAACAACAACATCACCTTAAATTCATGAACCTAACAATATAGGTAGGCCACTTTACATTAAACAAAATTCATGCACTCTCTATAGTATATTCAACTTCTTATGCCTGAGTCTTATTTCTAACTGACTCCAATAGTCACTTCTGATTTGTTTAATAGTCATTCATTCCTAGAAATGGAATATTTAATTTACGCGATATGATTCGATAAAACATCTCTATCACAATAAGGTTTCTCACCTCAATCTTCTACACTGTTTCCATAATCTGTATCAATCAACTATATTCATCATTGTTGTTTTAGTCATTCTTAATACCTCAATAAGATCAATTTCTACTATTCATGATATTTCAATAAATCCAATTACTGTCACACTTTACATTATTAGAACATTCTTTATAATAAAGCTCAATGAAACAAGAGGCATATTCATTCACTCTTATATTTTGGTATGTACCATCAAGATCATTACATCTTATATAGAAATGTATTTTCCATAGGTCACCAATTAATATCTCATGCTAATGATACTTCAATTGCAATTGATTCTGAACAACCTCTAAATATTCTACAACTATTTAAAAGTTACTTCTCCATAGTAGTTACCTTTTCAACATAACCACCTAATCCCATACTTCTATTGCATTACTCTTATTCATCTCATGATTTTAACTATAGAGACCATAGATTACCCCATATACCATATCCAAATATAGATTTCATATGTGCTCAAATACATTATCCACCAATGTAATGACATTATCGGATATGTACTCATAACAACTGGTCAACATAACCTTGAGAACTTCTATATATATCACTATCATTTATTTCATCTTCCACACGTATGTTCTTAATCAATTCAAAATTATAGATACATAACCATCTTGAAATTCTGATATCAAATCCACTAACACAATCTTATACCAGATCATAACCCTTATCACATTAATTAAACAATCATTTTAAATTCCAAGTTCAACCTTTCAATTCCACTTTGCTTGTATACTGCAGATCTGGTCATTTCTACCTATGTCTCCAGTCAATTCATGAAAATATATTCACATCCATATCAATTCAAGTACATATCCACACAAAAATTTCGTTACCATATTCGTTGACATATTGAACTACATAGTATTTCTTATTTCTAGATGTCCATAAAATTTCATTGTCTTAAACTGATAAATCACCATTCTTCTCATTGTTTCTAATAGCTTAAACTCTTAACGAAAGTTCATATGTGTGACTCATGCGGTTGCAATTACTAGGATTTTATACTCATCAGTACCCTTGTCTAATGGTGGGGAGTCAGGTGTAGCAAATCCTTGCAAAACTCCTCGTGTTCTTCCGCGAGGTGGCATTTTACTCCTTTAATCTAAACATTATCCTTAATCTTACTTTTTATTTTAATCTTATTTCCTATATGTATGCATGATATACATGTCACTTAATGCAATCAATAAACTCAACAATGCAAACAAATAATTTAACAGTACAAACAATTTATCACACTTCATATATTTCATAGTATAACATATTCTAAGCCTAGGAATCCCATGAGCTTTGATACCAAAGATGTTGGCCTTGTGTCTCGATTCTTATTCTGTGGCGTCAAGGCACCAAAATTGGAGACTTTTAAAGAAATAAAAGTATATAAAACGAAATAGTATAAAATAAAATAGACATAAAAATAAATCGGATTGGGAGTCGAATAAATAAACAAACATATAGATAAATTAAAAGAAAAATAAGTGAGAAAAATCACGGGCATGACTATGTCACGGTCGTGAGAACAAAACTTACGGCTTTGAGAGGGGGGAGTCGCGATCGTGCACAATAGTGGGACATCCACGACTAAACTCTCGTACTTCAATTTATCATAACTTTCAATCCCGAAGTCTAAAAATTATAAACTTTATGTTGTTAGAAAGCTAAAAGAATTATATACAACTTTTATGAAAACAATTTTGTCTAATTCTGACTAGATCAATACAGTTTCTTCATTGAAACTTTATAACACATTTTTATTCCCTCTTTCTCTCTACTGTCAATATACATTCTTATAAAAACAAAAGACTCGAATCCAACAAACATAAACCATACATACAAAACTCCCATTAAACAATTTGCTTCGGAAAAATCTATTCAAAAGCCTTCATCATTTATCAATTTCATTCCCAACCAAAAATATAGCAATTTAACAGAAGAGGAATTTGGACATGAACAGACGAATATTTCTTCTAACTCTTACTGTCATTCATTTCTCAAATAAAACAGAGTATGTACATTACTCCAATTACAAACAAAAGCTACATTAGTAGCATAATACAAAAATACAACATGGATGCTCATGCCTAACATATTTATAAAGCTACCAAAAATGATCCAACTAACTTAGTTACAAATGAAATATAAATTTTTGGAATCAGCTGAAGTTTTGCAAGGCTCAATACGATTTGCTATTTCTGCACCTGAGGAGTGAAAAGATAATGAGGTAAGCTGGGAAGGTCAGTGGCTAATATACTCATAGCAATTGATGACGAGCCACAAACAATCAAGCACACATATATATACATATATAAATTTTTAACATATCCACAATTCCAACTCACAGAACACATAATAAAAAATATCCTATCACATAAATCATATCATGTATTTTTCAACCATTAAAACTAAGCATTCAATCATATATCATGCTCAACAAATCACAATAAAATGCACAAACAATATGGCTCGAGAGAATCCCATAAAACAAAATGGCGAAACTGAAGTTTACACTATGAACGAAATGAGTCCATTTTTCGAAGCTCATATGCCACAAGTGCGCAGCAGGGAGAAGGCTTTAGGTCAACGTGCACGTGATGAACAGAATAGTATCTCTCTTACCCACACAAGCACATTTCCAATGCTTACATATTTCATATCATATTCATATTTTCATGCTTCTTGAAATTTTTATGTTTTTTCTTCTTATTATTAATACCAAAAGCAGTAAAGTTCTTCAAAACGAATATGATATCAATCATAAATTATTTTCCCACTCTCACAATGAATAAAAGCAAGTATTTAAGTACACACATACAAGCAAATAATTCAGCTCATCAACATAACGACTATAAATGTATTACCCTCCTATTTACTTATAACTCCAAGATCAAATTGGTTATTCCTCTTGCTCTTAACTTCGAAGTTCTTAGTTCCCTTCAAACATACATATTTTCATTCATTAGACACGAATAGAACTTCCATAAGCTTTAAATATCTGAGAAATGAGCTTAGACTTAATCTACTCTTAGTTTATCTAAACTAGAAGAACTAAGATCTGTTTAAAAGTTCATGAAAACCTAAGAAAATAATTATCTGGGTTCTCTTCTTTCTCTCTTTATTTTCAGAACATAAAAATCTATTTTCTCTACTTTATTCTTTTATCAAAATAAGAAAATAGATAAAGGCTTACCTAAAACTCAACTGAACCTTCTTCTTCCACTTCTTATCTCCTTTATCTTTCTTTCCTCCTTTTTCTTTTCTGGTTCGGTTTCTGCTTCTCTTCTTCTACCTCTTTCTACGTTTTTCCTTCTCTCTTTTTCTTTCTTATTTTACACAACTCTTCTTAAACTCTCAAACACATCTCTCCCTTTTCTCTTATTGTTACATGACTCTCTTCCTCTTTCTCTAGTTTCTTCTAGGTTTTTCTTTTATTTCTTTCTTAACCTCACGAACACATCTCTTTCTTTCTTCACTCACACACACTTCATTTGTTCTTCTTTTATTAATCTAAAACAAACTCTAATCTTCCAAACTTTCCCTTCCATATTTACTCTAATACCTTCTAACTCCTTAACCTAATTCTAACACTTTCATTTAATCCATGCAACCATATGTAATTAAAAAATATTCATAAATAAACTCCATAAATTTCTAATTCAAGAATTCTAATTTTTATTCATGACTAAACGCCAATAATTCTCATTTAATAATTCTAACTTCCAAGAAAAGTTCGGGTCCAACAGTTGACGTACACGTAGCAAGCCTTGGATTAAACTTGTAAACAATAATGAACTTCCTAAAAAAGAGTTGGCAGTTAATAGTGGTCTACCACTGTTAATGATTCATCATTAGGAACATGGGAAGTTTTATTTGACTCCCTACTACCAAAAGAAAAATAAAAGAAGAGCTTTTAAATCATTCCCTTAAGGGATTAGATCCTCTTTTTCTTGTAATCTGTTCCTATCGTTTGTTATAAATTTTTATCCACAAATTTCAGCATGTTCAATTTATTTATTATAAAACATGTGACTGAAATTTGTGGCAAAGGCTTAGAATAGGTTTAACGACACAGGCGATCGCGTGCCTTCCTTTAAATGTTTGATAAAACAATAAACTAGTCTTAAACAAGTCTATATATTAGAAGTCTAAGAAGGGGAGTAAGAGGAGACGTATTCACCTTCTACTATAATTAGATGTTGTGATATGCACAAAATAAGGTTGGAACAAAAATATTGAAACAGAGGATCTTCCCTGACATATTTGGAGTTTTAGATGTAGTTTTTGTTGTCCTAAAACTGTGTGATTTAAAAAGAATACATTACTGCTTGGTCAACCAAGAACCAAAAGAGGATTAGTGTTAGACCCCTCAGTCTAAGATAGTGGAATTGTGTGGGCATTGGCAAGCCTTGACCATTGTTCGACACGTGGAACAACGAAACAAACAAAGGACTTGTTAGGAGGCAAGGACGAAAAGGGGAATGTAAATCGTTGGCATGCATTGGTGCACAATGGAAAAAATCTTTGACAAGATACTAGATTCGGATGTGAAACCAAAAGAAGGCTTGAGATGGACATCGAGTAGAAGGTTAGTTGGATCACACACATGATGGGAATATGCAAGAGTTTCAAGGTGGCTTAGCAAGCAGATCAAGCATGGTGCAAGTTTTAGGAGAGTTTCGAAACTTGTACGAGCTGACTTAGCTAAGGATAAGTTCTTGATGAACTAAGGAATTAGTGTATGCTCAAGTGGAGGGACCATGCTTAATGGAGTTGATATGGGTAAGAATTGAATGGACCGGTGTGCTATTGGCTTGGATGACTCATCATCAACGAATAGAGATGAGGAGATCTTGGATGATGTGGTGGAGAAGATCACAACGGATGAACGTCAACTCTAAGAGATAAAGATCATGTGGAAGGATCATTCGAAGAAAGAGGAGATCTTCGTGGATATGGATAGATCATTCCTAGATAGATGTAATATTTTATCTTATTATTATGATGTAGCTTAATCCTATTAGATAGAGTCCTAATTGGATGAGAATGTCATCTATTAGTTAATTTGATGTAATCTGATAAGGATAAGGTATGATAAGATTGTGATCTTAACTAGTAGAGTTTTATTAGGTATCTAACTTAGTCATCTAGAGGTGCCTATAAGTAGCTCATTTGATCCTTGTTTTATATGAAGAAGGGACTGTGAGAGAGACACTCTGAAGAATGAGTGTAGGAGATACTTAGAGATTGAGAGAGTATTCCTTTGTATACTTTGAGAGAAGTAATGAAGGTTTGCTTTTAAGTTGTATCTCTTTCCCATGTTCTTTTGTTACCATGATTATTTAGTTCATTCATAGTTTTCTTGTAAAGATGTGAGAGTTAAATACTGCGAGGGTTGCGAGGCGTTTGAGAACAAGTAGGTTGGTCAATGATCATGGGAAAAGGCTAAATCTTGCTTTAATGGAGCTAAATGAGATTGTAGTGTAAAGGGATTGCCGCATCTTGTGGGACAAATTTGTTTTTGAAGGAAAACCTTTGTAACAACTGGTATAAGAGCCATAGTTCGAGATGGTAGGAAGCAACAATTTAACAGAACATGTCAACCGAGTAGAGGCACTCATTGGGATGATTCCTTAAGGGGAGGAGGAGTCACTTCTTACAACACTCGCTTCAAGATATTGGAGGTGGAAATCCAACAGTTGCAATATCAAATTGTGGAGTTGATAAAGGCACAAAAGGAGTTTAGGTTTGAGGTGGCGATCCTAAGGCATGTCGTTGCAATGCAGGATGTTGGATGAGAGGAAAGCACTTTAGCGAAGTTATGAGATCCACAAATTTTCGAGAACAAGCAAAGTGCCAAAGAGCTCAAAAATTTCTTGTGAGATATGGAACAATTCTTTGCAGTGACAAAGGTGGCTGACTCAGAAGAGGTGTCGATCACAACAATGTACCTAATGGAGGATGCAAAGTTGTGGTGGAGAACGAGAACCTCCAACAACATCAGTATGGGTAGACCTCCCATCGATACTTGGGAGAAGATGAAGAAGGAGCTAACGGATCAGTTCCTCCCCAACATCACTTTATGGTTAGCGAGGGAAACTTTGAAGAGGTTGAAGCAAGACGACTCGATGTAGGAGTATGTGAGGAAATTCACATCTTTGATGTTAGACATATGAAACATGGCGGAGGAGGATAAGTTGTTCAACTTCATAAGCGGCTTGCAAAGTTAGGCACAAATGGAGCTTTGGAGGCAGAATATGAAGGACCTCTCAAGCGAGATAGCGGCTGCGGATGCCTTGGTGGATCTCTAAATGCCACTTCCAATTCGAACTAGCTACGAGGGAAGAAGAATGGTGGGACACGAAAGCAAGGAAACACCCGGTGGAGAGGGAACATGGTACGTGAGAGACGTGCCAATAGCTAAGGAGTATTTGAGGGAACCACACTTGGAGGAGTGTCCATAGATTATTTCGATGAGGGCTTGATTTCTTCTGGTGGGGGAGGTTTGTCAGACCCTTAAGTCCGATATAGCAGAATTGTGAGGGCATTGGTGAGCCTTGACCAGTATTCAACACGTGGAATAATGGAACAAGGCAAAGGACTTAATAAGAGGCAAGGACGAAAAGGGGCAATGTCAAGCGTTGGCATGCATTAGTGCACATTGGCGGAAATCTTCGACAGGATGCTAGATTCAGATGTGAAATCAAAAGAAGGCTTGAGATGGACATCGAGTGGAAGGTTAGCTGCTCACATACATTATGAGAATATGCGAGAGTTCTAAGGTGACTTAGCAATTAGATTAAACATGGTATGAGTTTTGGGAGAGTTTCAGACGTTGTACGAGTTGACTTGGCTAAGGCTAAGTTCTTGATGGACTAAGGACTTAGTGTGTGCTCAAGTGGACTGACCATGGCTACTAGAGTTGGCATGAGTAAGCATTGGGCAAATTAGTGTGCTGTTGGCTTGGGTGACTCATCATCAACAGATAGAGATGAGGAGATCTTGGATCATAGTGGATGAACATCAACTTTATGAGATAAAGACCATATGGAAGGATCATTTGAAGATGTAGGAGATCTTCGTGGATATGAATAAATCATTCCTAGATAGATGTAATCTTTTATCTTGTTATTGTGATGTATCATAATCCTATTAGATAGAGTCCTAATTGGATGGGGATGTCATCTATTGGTTAGTATAATAATTAGGATGCCCCAGCTGAAAAGAAGTATCTCATTTGGCAACTATTTAGCTTTAAAGTACAACACCCCCATGTGTCTTCGCTCTGGATCACGTCCTCCGATATAAATGGAGGATAGACAAACAAGCCATTGAGATATATCCTTCATTTTTAACAAACTCACGAAAGTAGCTGTCGAACACTAATTTGTTCACACTTATCAATAGCAGTTAGGAACTTTATTAAACTAATGTTATTACAATCCAAATAGTTGGTTTTCGTAAGTAAAATCTAGTCGAGCTAAAAGTTTAGTTGAAAGTTAAATTGATAAAACAAAGGGTTAGTAAAATTCAATTAATATTATATCATCACAAAATCAATCAATATTGAATAAAAATAAAAAATTGATTAAAAAACTAATTTTGTCTATAAAAATTTAAAATTTAAACATAGAAGATTATTGAATAAAATTAATTAATTAATTTTGATTTACAAAAACTAATTAATTTATGAAAGTTGGTTGATTGATTTTTAACATAATAACTTTTAAACTAAATCAAATCAAAAAATTAAAAAATTGACAATGCAAAATTTTTATTATTAGACCAATCAAAATAAAACATCGAGTCATCCTCAATCATCCTTAAATAACAACTCTACCTAACAAATTCAAGAAGAATCTGACATGTTAATCACATGAGATGATGGATAGCAGCCCCGTCCTAATCTTTTCAAATTCGATCATATCATATGTTATCCACGATTTAACCATGTTCCTCTTGGCATGGAAAGTCAAAATGTTCACAAGCATTCCTTATTGGGATGACTCATTTGAAATCGACGCCAATTTTTCTTTTTAATCCTTAAAATTTATTCTAAAGAAAAAAAGTGAAGGATTAAGTTTTACACTTAATTCCCTTTTCAATTTATTTTTAGTGAAAGAAATATATAACACTTTTAAATTATATTTCAAAAGAATTTAGAATTTGATGGAAAAATAAAAAAGAGCAACAATAATATACGGCACAGAAAATAGCCTACTGATTGAAGCGAAATTGCTATTTGTGGCTTACTTTCAATATCAAAAGAAAACCAAAAAAGTAAGAATATGTAAAATGTAGAACATGTGAACTCTCTTTTATTGTAGGGCTCATATCGTATGTTCACCTATTCTGTACATATTCTGTGTCGCAACAAATACATCGACGTTTTAATTAAAAACAGCATCTCAGCTTTGCACCGAGCCAATGCGTCCTCCTTCTTTTGAATAGGCTTGGCTTCGTATAATTTATAATTTTTTCATTTCTTAAATTTAAATATACTAATATGACTTTAATTTAAAATTAAATTAAAGTTGAAATTTAATTATTACATAAATAAGAA
>JAOQMS010000005.1:24224552-24238640 GCA_027563885.1 Erythroxylum longipes | reverse complement strand
GAACATTCTGCCCATTTTCTAAAACTGACATCCGCTTTTATGATCTAGAAAATCAGAATCTTTACACCAGACAACAGAAAATTCAACAAAATCACTGTGTTCGCGCGTCTATCTCAAAACTATATGATTCCTGCTAGTGCTACGGACACCACCCGTGTGTTCAATGCCAGGTGGTTGAAGTCAACAACGACCCTTTTTTGCACCCATGTCCTATATATCTCTTTAAAGATCAAAACCTTTTAATCGATCCCTACTTTTTATTAATTCTCGCCTGCAATCCAGCAGCTTTATAAGTTCTGCCATGGCATTTTTCGCCAACATTTTTCGCTGATTCACAGAAACCCGTGTCTCTAAAAGATATGTATGTGAAGGGGACGTTTGTGTTGTTAAAAGTCAGATCGAACACAAAGCGAAAGACGAGCGAACCAGTTTCAGTTCCTGGTCTGACAATAAGCAAAGTTCTTGGTATTTAGCTATCGATTTTGATGTCTTCAGTTGTGTTGATCTATATTCAGACAATTGTGCCATCAAATGTTTCCAAAAATTTGGATCAGATTATTGCAAACTAAGGATTTTTGTTGTTGTCCAGTTCTGCAGAGCGAAGGAATAACAGAACTTGAGAGAGATAAATGCACTCTTACTCCAGATGGTTTGAATAGCGTTTAGAAGGAGAGTTGTATTAAAAAGAATATAAATATTAAGTTACATTAAAAGTAATTAACAGGATACGTGATAAAAACACTTTGCATTAAGATTGTGGTGACAATTGAAGATTGGAGTTGGACAGAATTTAGCAGAAGAAATGTGTTTCAGAAATATACATATTTCTTTTCCCAAACACCCACCAAGATTTAATTGCTTCCTCACAACTCAGAGCAATCCAAGTGGTAGATATATATAAACTTAGTAATGCAAATAAATCCTATTTTATAATTGTTGTGCCATCACTTCACGCGCATTTCATTGCTCATAAATATGAAAAGATGAATAAAACCATGAGAAAATTGTATGATTCCTTATGTTTAATGGCTCCATATTCAAGGTTTAATGGTACAAGCCCCTCATCCCAACAGTTTAACTACGGTTGCAAGATACATTCCCATAACAATTATACAGTTTGATTTTCTGATGGCAATCATGAGAGAAGAACACAATTTCAGGTTGAAAGTCAGATCCGCGAATCCCCCTCAAATCACAAATCTTGTTCTTCAATTTATATATTTCGTCTGCTAGCAATATAATCAAATCGTCACAGAACCAGACATAATCTGTATAAAACTTCACGTTCTAGAGCTGGTCCACTTCTTACATAACAAGAGAACTGGTAAATCAGAAGACAACTAGAGCTAAAAAACTAATCCTGAACCCAATGCATCTAATGTACAAGTCATTGACTGGACGTGATGCATAATTTTACTCTTATTCAGAATATAAATCAACAGACATTACAGTCCTAGGATTAGTAGTCATTTTGCTGGAATCGGCCAAAAATCTAAATTCCTGTGATTAATTTTCAGTAGAATACAAAGTAAACATTAAGCTTTATTAAACTATCTTGGCACCAATCTCCTCGTGTAATTCCATTTACTCAAATCTGCAAAAAAGATTTCTTCAAACAGAGCAACCTCCAGTGCAGTAACTCAGCAATCTCCCTCTTGAAGACTAACATTCATATCCTTAACCAAGTTCAGTAAACCAGATCTCGATGCCATATCAGGAAAAGTTATAAGCATTCTCACATTTAACTGGAGTGTAAGAAATGAACACTATAACCCCTGATCGAAGCTGCAATTATATCGCATACTTTGCATCTATCCATGTCATGACATCGATCCACCAATATTCAGAGTTGCAATGC
This sequence comes from Erythroxylum longipes, assembly GCA_027563885.1. Taxonomy (NCBI): domain Eukaryota; kingdom Viridiplantae; phylum Streptophyta; class Magnoliopsida; order Malpighiales; family Erythroxylaceae; genus Erythroxylum; species Erythroxylum longipes. Next base: position 24,236,782 of record JAOQMS010000005.1, on the reverse strand, counting down.
CAGGTCTGGCTGCTGTGAATCAACCATCATACCTGAAGACTGTTTTGGTGGAGAGCCTGGACATTGGAAACCAATGTTCAAATCAGGAGGCAGTGATTCTTGTTTCTTCTTTGGTTGCGAATTTGAACCAAGCCCTTGCCGAGGAGATTGCGTCTGGAATCCAGACAGATCATTCCCCATGATCATGGGCCTATTTTGGAACTGTCCTTCATTTGCTGCCTGAATAGGCGGTCTCATGAATGCTTGAAACGGAAAACAGTGCTTTTCATTGAGAAATTGCATCCCCGCAGGAAGAGGAAATTGACCTTGACGAATTGGAAGCTGAGCATGGAGCTGACGACTAGGGTTATACAAGGACTCAGCATATATTTGATTCTTGGGTGTCATTGAAATTTCAGTCTGCGGTTTAAGCCCTGCAGTTCCTAGAGACATCCACACCCTGGCAGCAGCAACTGCAGCATTGTTGGCATCATTTCTTACAGATGTAGTAGGCGGAACAACAGGTGAAGTATCTGTTGAGGATTGATTCAAAGGTTTCCGTTGTTTTGGAGCCTTTTCAGTTGAGATCCTCATTGCTTCAATAGGGTCAGTAAGGCCTTGGGTTTGACCATGAGTAATATCTGTATCTCCTTGGCTCATTTGAGTTTGAACAATATCAGAAGACAAACTAATCAACCTATTATTCAAGCAATTGCCAGAATTTCCATTAGGCAACCCCCCAGACCAAACTCTCTTCTCCTCCTGTTTTGGAGGCACAGACTGTGGAAGTCCTATTGTCCTTGGTAACTTCCTCTGCTTGATAGCTTCCATTGCTGAATTACTTGGAAGCTGTTTTTCCTCAACCATATCAGTATCACGCTGGTAGTTTGAAGGGGTTAGGTTCAGTTCAACTTGCTTCACAGCCTGATTCTGAATTTCAGTGGAACTCCTAGGTGGCAGTTTTTGCTGATTTTGAGTGGTATCACAAGGCAAATTTGGTCTTATAGTGGTAGAAGTCAAGGAGGATGCTTTTCCCTGTGATGCAGTTACATTGATTGGTAGAGAGAATGATGGATTCCGTTCAGAACTAGGCCCTCTTACAGGACACTCCTCAAGGGTTCTTGGAGGTACATCATCTTTTGGTGTGTCAGCAGTAAATTGTTTCTTTGCAAACAAAGTAGAATCTTTCTGAACACGGGTTTGAAGCATTAACACTGGGGTTGTAAGCGGCTCATATTCTCCTACCCAACCTCTACCAAACTTGCATCCAGGAGGCAGTGCTTGTTGAATCCTTTGTGAGGCAACTTTCCACGCAACAGGTCCAAGAGTTGCGGCAAAACGAGCTAAGCTCCTGGCGTAGGAATATTCTGCATGAAGCCCAACCTGATTGAAAAGGGAGGAGAGAATTTTGTAAGCAATGATTAAGATCAGAAAAGAGAAGTACTCAATGAGAGAATTCAGCTTCGTGGATACATACAGCAACCAGCTGCTTGACTTCACATTCAAAAGTTGAAAATATAGATTCTGATCCAACCATTGGTTGATTGGGTAAGTTATAAGTTGTGCGACGGTTTTCATCAAACCCAGATGACTTTCGCCCAAGTTTGGACGGCAGATCCTTCCCTAAAGATAAAGCATTCAAAATAATTATAGATGCAAAGACATAATAAAATTATATTTGAAGTACACTAGTAATACTACACATTCTTGGGGCAAAAGTATACTGGCACAAAGGAAGATTGTGATGTGAAAGGCTTTGCTATTAACTATGTTTAGTTGACTCGTTTCAGACAGAGATGTTATGCACCGAGTCAACCAGATGTTTCAAAAAAACAATTCCTGTAAAAGTTGAATAACAACTTAAAATCCTCAACTCCTAGCATGGAACATAACATCAAAAAACTACAAGTGTTCTTCTAAGTCAATTAGAATCACACACAATTGCATGCATAAATTCAAAGCATCATACCTGATGATAGTTCTTCTGCTTTGTCGAGAATAGTATCGATTAAGGAAGAGTTGCCCTCTAAAAGCCCATCAGTGTTGTTGGGCCTCTCAAAGCCACCGGTATGGTTATGGACAGAACCATTCTGGATATCACCAACATTGGCCAGAGTTGCACCAGAGGAGAAATCAGAACCAATGCACTCCTGCATAGCTCGGGTTACAGGCTTCTTTATTTGCTTCTTAGCCAAGCAGTTGGATTTTGTTTTCTGTTCTGACTTGATATCTTTCTCTGTGCGTTCTGTGTCAATTCTTAACTTTTCAAACTTCCTTTTCGCCAACTCTTGGATAGCACATGCCTTCTCCAACGAAAATTAGTTGAACAAAATTTTGCAACCATTTGGGAAAGGCCAGAAATCGAAGAAGCAACAAGCATTACCTGTTTATGGTATATTGTCTCCGGGGCATTGTATTCCATTGCATTTGAGCAGATTAGAAACACATCACTCTGCAGTAAAAAAAAGAAAACAGGACAGTATACGTTAATAAAAGCAATAAACAGATGTCAATATATCTATAAGTAAAAATATAGGGAAACTTCTGAATTAATGTAGAAGTGGTGAATTGATGTTTAGCACCACTCCAACTTCAACCATACAAAAGCAGCAGCCCATTTCGACATAAGGTGCTTCAAAAGATGCAAAAATGCTTCAAGAGACTGAAGATCATTGACTAGAAAAGCGTCATCAAACAAGAGCAAGGGCATTTCACAAGTCAAAGACCGCTAAATTGACCTTCCTTTCCTTAAAATTGATGCCTTATGATAATACCTAATCCTCGATACTTAATAAAATTGTTTTTGAGGATAAAGACCTAAAACCTTGTAACGCTACAAGACAGAGGAAGATACTCTCTGCAACTAGCACCGTAATAAAATTGACCATTAAAAGTCCACAGCTGCTAAATGGGTGCACTCGTAGACAATGGCATAGATCCTTAAAGAGCATCAGAAGCATTCCCCAGAAGAAATGTTGAATCACAAGCCAAAACTAGCAGGTATGAAAAAGGCAAAGTTGAGCTATATAGTGAACCCACCTCAAATTGTTCCAAGGTAGAATATGATCCATTTGCCAGCTCCTTCCTTACAGTGGCAAAGTCCATTGGATGATCAATCACATCAAGATAATCAGGAAGCTAGAAAAGCCAAAACAAGAAGATTAGCTGTCCCCAATTCCCGCAGGTAATGTCGCCCAAAAAAATGCCAACCATTAAACCATTCATGCAACCATTTCACACACCTCTTCAAGATCAACTGGTTCTGCATACACACCATATGTGTCCTTCCTGCCACAATTTAAAACAATTAGCATCAGCAAAGTCCCATAGCATGAGAATACTCAGCAACACCACATCCCCACATAATGCGATAAACCCACTTTTGAAGCTTATCAAGAATCAACTCCAGAATTCTCTTCTCAGGCAATGGCAATCCATTAGAATGGTACGATCGCGTCCCTAAGTAAAATCACCCAAAAAAAATCAATATCTCCCACATTAAACTCCACCACCATAAGAAAGAAAAAGCAATCAAACACTAACCAGGAAGCGATTCCTGTTCTTTACCATCACTTTTCCTCTCCTTTTCCTGTCAAAATCAAAGAACCACCCAAAAAAAAAAACCCTCAAAAACAGAAATAAAGAAAACAAACGTAGCAAAGCAAGTTTACGACAATGAGTAGAGAAGAGAAAAGAAAGGCACTAGTCCAAGACACAGACAGAGACAGGTACGTAAAAGCAGACAGCAGCGTATGTAAGAGAGTGAATGATGTAGATATAGAGAGAGAAAGAGCGAAAGGTGGGGAATAGAGAGAGCGTGTGATCAGATTCTGTTTGTGAGAGAAAATTTTAGTTTTTGGCAGTTGACCCTGACCGTTATTATCCTCAAACCCCCAAGCCTCAGTGTCACTCGTAGACACAAACAGAGACACAGGCAGACAGAGGGACATACATATACATAAATAGATATAGACAGAGAACATTGTTGTTCGTTTTGATGTCTGGACCAATTAGAAATTCCTGAGTGATCTTCTGTCTCAAACCCTTCACATTTTCGCTTCTTTAATTCATAAATTAATTTAATACCTTCTGATGGTTTCTAATATTATTATGTTGTTCATGATCATTTTCATTATCGTCTTCGTCGCTCTCATCACCACCGCCGTTGATTTTCCTCTTCTTCAACTGCTTCCTCTCACTCTCCTCATCCTCTGACGCGGAAGAAGAAGAAGAAGAAGAAGCATCGTCGCCGCCTCCTAGAGCGTGGTCTCCAGGCGCCTCTGTTTTCTCAGTGCTATTGAGCTTGAGAACAAGTTTCAGCTTCTTCTCTTTTCTTCTCTGGTCGACTTCGTCTACGTCATCTTCTTCGTCTTCTTCCTCGAACTCTTCTTCGTCGAGGTAGTCGTCGAAGTCGATGAAGTTGTTGTACCTCACATTTCGTCGCCGGAGGCTTCGCCTGCGTTCAGACTCCGCATTCGCTGGGCTATGAAGTGCCGCGCGGCGAGCTAGATCCGCCTTCGATGGCCTCCCTTTCTTCTTCCTCTTCACGATCTGCCCCATCTTTCTCTCTAGAGAACTCACTGTTTGTTTATCTCTCTAAAACCACGAGTATTTGCTTCTTCCCCTTTTTTTTTTAATTTAGCAATTTTTTTGATTCCATAGTTTTCTTCGATAGGTTGGGTTTGGGTTTTTGTGTAGACAGAGGATAGCTTCCCGAAGCCGGGACCTAACTGCTAGCGTGAGGTTCGGAGAGAGTGGGTATTAATAAATGATTGAAATTTCTTGTTATTTGCGCGTGAGAACGACGGCCGTCCCGTTGCCCCAACTTGAGGGGTTACGTCATCTTTGGTCTCTTTGGCGCGTGGGTGGAACGACAGAAGACAGAATTGGTCCTACAAGTATGGACTTAGGGGTAGTGTGGATAAAAGACGATGACTTAATTTAAATCCTAAGAATTCTGAAACATGTCTAAGAACTTAATGAGACAGACAATGTTAAGTAATAATTTGATTGTGTTATGATATGTATGTTGTTTTTCATGAAAAAGAATATTGAATAGGACGAAACTTAGCAGACAAAGTTGACATGAGAAGAAGTGAAGAACTGAGCACTTGTATACACGATCCCATCCCGTCCCATGTGCATGCATCGCATTAGTGTTAGAATTAGGGCTAGATGGTAAAATCCGACAAATATGATAAAATTAAGCTAACGCTCCTTTTGTTATTGACTAGAGGCTGCTCCCACGTCTCATCAGTGCTATACAGTACACATACAGGGATACTCAAGCCAGCTGTAAAGCCGTCGTTGGTTAATTCAACCAAATCGGTGGGTCGCGCTTCCTTTTTTCTCCCTACCATTGTCGCATCACGAAATGAATATACAAATTACAATCTCGGTAACGCCAGGCCCAGCCGCTGAGTGAATGACGATCCAACGGTGCTGGACATAGGAGGTGGACCCCCCTATATTCTTATTTACTGGCAGTCACCACTACTTGCCAACCAGGTTTTTGGGATTTTTATTTCTTCCAATTCTAACAGTAAGGAATAAGGATGGAATGGTTTGGTTTGGTTTCTCTCAAATTGTTCACCGGTGGGGACAAAGAAAAGACGTGGGTGAAATGAAATATGAATAAGAGCCATGAAAGCTGTATGGAGTATGGACTATCAGGACCTGAACCGTGGGATTGGCGATGATTAGATGGGAGCCGCAATTGTGGCCAATCAGGTAATGATCATGCGCTTTCTTGGTCAGGTGGGGCCGGCGAAATTTTTCTTCAACATTTTTGAGCTGTCACATTTCCATCACAACCGCCTGTTCACCTTGTATTTAGCTTCCGTCTCAAGAGTGTTTGGCGACTTGGTTTCTGCTAAAGTTCACATGGCAAAAAATAAACTGGACTAATAGTTATTATTATTATTATTGCAATTCTTATTATAACTATTTCAAATCAACTGTCATATTTTTTCTAATACATACCAAAATAAACACAGTGTATTTTTGTTATAAATATTCACTAACTTGTCTGTAAAAATGCATATATTATACATAATGAAAGTAAAAAAAAGTAAGAATCTAAATACAAAATTATTATTTTAGATATAATTTTTAAATAAAAAAGATATTCCATTTGTAGAGATAGCAAGGTTGGCCAAGTTTCGAGTTAAGTGTTTCTGAAAAATTGGGCCTTGGGTCAGGCTTAAGTTTGGGTTGTCAGGCCAAGCTTATCTTGAGACTCGACTTTTATAAGCAAAATAACATCGTTTTGTTGAAAACAAAATCGTTTTGCATTTCTAATTTATAAAAAATCATCTACATTCTTAAAAAAAAAGAAACAGTTCAAGAACATTGAAGAGGAAAAATATCAACTAGCTAACAAGACAATCAAGTGGATTAGTTTAACTATCATGTCTAACAATGCACAGGATAAACTCTCTCTAGACACCAAGGATAAAGGGAAACTATAATTAGCATGTAATATTGGTCTATATCTGCCATGTTTTGTAATGTTTACTTCTTATGAACCTTTAATCATGCTATAATTGAATGAAAGCTTAATAGCCAATAACTCATATAGCCAACGTACCCAGTGCACAAGACTTCCTGCTTTCTGGTGATTTGGAGATGATCATAATGTATGCAACTTTTCCTTTATATTTTTATTCTTTGACTTCAACCTGTGATCTTATAATCACAAAAGAGCAACTTTACTAGTTGCACCAAGGCTCACCTTCAGCATAGAACTCATTGTAATGATGTATTAACTTCACCTATAGTGAATACAATTTGTTCTTTTTTAAAAAAAAAAAACTAAGTCAGATCGAGTAGAGCTTAGGGTCAAGCTCGCTATCTCAGGCTCAGGTTGGGCCTAGGCCCTAGCAACGCCCATTACCATCCCTATTTGTTAGTTAACATTTATGTGAACTGAGTTTTATCACTTTGTTTGAAGTAATTTTACCTTCTGAATTATAATTTGAAGGAATTTCTCATTCATCTTAAACATAACAATTTCAACAACAATAAAAGTAGTACCATGTATTTCTCTCTAGGTCCTTCCTCTTCCTTATCTTTCTAATACGTAAGCTACTTGAATCCTTGCCCTGAGTATTCCTCCTGCCTTGTTCCTTGATCCTTGTTGCTTGTTTCTATGTTCTTTACCTTTTTTCTTCAAGACAATCCTCTCCTTCGTCTTGTCATTCTTACAACTTTTCCTTTCACTAGTGTTGAGGGTGAAATTTGATATTAACCTGGCCTTTTAAGTTACTATTTGTAGTAACTGCTTTTTAAAAAAGCCACCTTGAAATTAGGCACCTTTTTCTTCTCTTGGTAATGACTACGCAGGGTTTAGACATTAGGAAATACACAGGGAAAGAGTTTTCACCTTTACCCTTTAAAAACATCATGCCTTCATCATCTACTCCAGGGAAGCCATCTTTGCACCCTATACCCATCCTTAACTTAGATTAAGATCCATATAGCTCTCTTACTACCACCTAGAGTAAGTTGGTTAAAACCAACCTAAGTGGAGATAATAACTTGAAGTTCACTCATTACCCTAAGGCAACCTTAGAGGGTGATGTGGTTTCTCCTCTAATTAATCTCCTCAAAGTAGGTGTGAACAACTGGTCCTTGTCATTTGTTGACTTTTTCCTAGACAAAATGGTCTCATTCCTTCAAGCTAATGCTCAGGCCATCACTAAATAGAGCAAGTTTGGCTTAAAAAAGACATTACTTGCTATGAATAATTTATTTTCATATTCTCCAGTGACACTACTCTTTCCAGCATCTTTGGATAAGGCCCTTGGCACATAGTTAGGACGCCTCTTCTTCTCTTTAGATGGTACCCTAGTATGACTTTAGATAGAGATAAGATTCTAACTATTCTTATCTAGATAAATTTTCATAATTTACCGCTTGAATACAAGATCAAGGAAAGCTTAAGTTATTTGGCTAGTGCATTAGATAAACCACTTTGCATGGATTCACTTACCTCCAAATTGAAGCAAATTGGTTGTGCAAGAATTTTTGTTAAACTTGCGCGTGAACATGAGTTACCTTCTTCCTTGATCATTAAGAGACTTTTTGATTATAGTGAGCTAGTTGATCATGTCATTTAAATTACACTTAGAAGCCCTCCAAAACAAAAGTATGGAAGCCTACTGGTAAACTTTTCAAATATGAATCATATTATGAGATGATTGGGATGCAAGAGGATTATTCAACTAATAACAAAAAGATAATGCCTCTAATTCTAACCTTGAAGGTAGATGATAAATGTACTACAGATAAGAAATACAATGCACCTGCTAAAGAGAGTCTTTAATATAATAAAAATGAAGCAAATTTAATAAACTCACCTGAGAATGGAAACATCCAAATATAGGAATATAGTTGTGTGAAGGAGTAGCCTCAATTGAATCCCCAGTTGGCTATATCTCGGGTGACTACAATGGATAAAGCTTTAGTAGTTGATATCAACATTGTGGAAATAACTTCCAAGTTTTAAAGCCACATGAGGCAGAAAGTCAAGCAGAAAAAAAGTGTGAGTGTCCCTCTCTCAACTAATCAACATTAATCTTTTAATTTGGAATGTAAGAGGAATTAACAGTCCTCTCAAGAAACAAAACCTCAAGGATATCATTGCAGAGAAGAAATCTACTTTTTTTGGTTTACTTAATCAAAACAAAATTTGTTAACTTGAATGTGGAACTTGGATTTTTGGGAAACAAATGGAACTATATATCCAATACAAATGGAATTACTTATAAGCTGATTTGAGGAGAATTCAAACTAAATCAATCTACCTTGGCTATTAGGTGGTGACTTTAACTGTAGACTTGATAGGTGCTTAATTGATTATTTAATTATTTCATAACACTTAGCGATTAAGGACATGAAATTGCTTAAGATACTCACTTTGACTCATATGTAATTTTAGGCACAATTTAGAAGTAAAGAAGTTAAAGTGAATCGAAAGTACGATACTTGGGTCATTTTTTGAAGATTAATATTCACTTGTCTTCATGGAGCAAGAAGAAGAAAATTAGAAGACAAGAGGAAGATAAGAAAAATGGAACAAAAAGAAGAAGAATCATAGAAGGCATGCAACGTGCATGTTTTTGTTATGAAAAAACAACAATTTAATGAACAGTAAAATGATAGTAGTCTATGAATAAAACGCAGTAACATGAAGGGAAGCAGAAACAATAATGCAGTGAAGCATGAAACGTAGCAGCATGAAACAGTGAAGCAACAACTGGGAAGCGTAAGCAAAACATAGTTTGCGTAATGTAGACAATGTCTCCGTTTAATGCAGACAAGGACTGTGTTCAAGGGAAGCAGCAGATGGTTCTTTTTATATGAACATTAAGGTGGCCACCAATGTTAAATTGTCACATCATAGAATAGTGAAAAAAGGAGAGTAGTGTGAGAAGAATAGTAGAAGGTAGCTTGTGACAGAGAAGGGAGGCACTGCTAGGGTGGTCTTCGGGTGGGTTATTCACCGTGGCGCTGGAACATTTTCTTGGGAGAGATCCATGAATGGCTAGATGTCCCGACGTCAGTTCGGAAGTGACATCGATGCCGACAACCTGGGTTAAGTGTATTTTACTGTTTTTGTTGTTTCTTTCTCTCATTAGAAATTAATTGTGTTATCATATGTTAATTGACTTGGGGGTTTATGTATGGATAATCATACTTTCGTTATTGTTCGATTATTTATGTATGAACTCATTGGGTATTGTGAAAGGATAATTTTAAAGCATTCATCAAATTGTTTATTTGCAAACCCATTACTAGAATTTCGATATAATCCGTAATTGTTATATTGAAATTCATTTGTAACAACTAATGATTCGTAATCATTAGGGATAACATGACCTAGTTTAAATGATGCATCGTATGTGGTTGTTACCTTAATTAATCAGTTTTCCTAATTCGTAATGTTATTGCCAAATTAAATCTAGAGATCGTATCCTAGATTATTTGGTGGTTAAATTTAATTAACGATCGTATCTTAATTAAACAAAACCTAAGGAAAAACTCAGATTAATTATTAACCCACGATTAATAGTTGCTAGGAGAGGTTTGAGAATAACAAATCCATAGATTATGCTTAATTAGGGTGTAGACCTAGATTAAACTAAAGAACAAGGTCCTTACCGACTTCCCCATTTTGATCATTTTTTGCATGTTTTCTTTAATTTGTTTTTATTAGTCTAGTTTCATTTTATTTTCTAAATCCAAACCCCTCTCCAAAACGTAAACAACGATTAATTTCATTTCAACAACTTTAAACACACTTTCTGTAGGATCGACCTAGACTCACCACTGCTATAGTAATAGTCTAGTTATTATATTTTGACTAGCGTTACGACGCACAGTCAAGACTCAAACTAAAGGAAGCAGAAGGTTTATCTAGAACATGAAATACAAATAGAAATGAACTTATTGATATAACCAATTCCCTTGACATTATAGATATAAGCTACATTGGACAATTCTTCTCCTAATCCAACGAATAAATAAGAATAAGCTTTATGAGAAAGAAGCTTAATAGAGTACTGACTGATAATCTCTTGCTAGAAAATTCCCTACTAGTTATACTCAGTTTGATCCTCCTTTTTCTTCTGATCACTCCATCATTAACGTTAAAAATATGCTTATCAATGGTTGCCTCAAAACTCCTTTCAGATTTTACAACCTTATGTTATAGATAGAAAGATTATATGAGGCTATGAGAAAAAGAGTTAATTGTTGCATTTAAAGAAGCAAAGCTTTTTAATTGGTGACTAAATTCAAAAGTGTGAAAGAAGAACTCAAAGTATTGAACAGACAAACTTATCCAAACACTGAGCTCTACTAAAAAATGCCAAATCTCAATTCTGTGTTACCAAGCTGAGCTTTATAACTCACCTAATAATGATAGCCTTAGAATATAAGAAAAACAAGTCTATAAGACTACACCTCAACTCTCTCATCATACACCTCATACCTTAAAAAAAGACTCCATTAGTTCCAATAGGATGACAAATGTAATGGTTTCTTCTTCTTCAATACCCTACTAGCTCATAGTAATGACAATAGAATCAATGTATTTATGAACAATAAAGAGAGTACTTACAAGGATCAACGTGCTATGAAAGAACTAGCATATCAATACTATAGTGATATCCTTGGCACTAGATCTTCATGCTCTTCCTTAGTTCAGTCAATCAAAGATTATATTCACTTAGGTCTTGATGTAGAAGCTTGTTCATTACTTACCAAACTAATTGTATAAAAATGTGGTGTTTGAAGTTAAAAGAAACTAGGCTCCTAGCCCAAATGGTTTCAACATCTATCATTTTCATAAAACATGGGACTTTATAGGAGGGTTAGTAGTTAATTACATGTAGGAATCCTTTAGTAACCAAAGAATCCTTAAGTAGTTGAACAAAGCTTGCCTATGTTTGATCCTTAAGAAAGATAACCTTCTTCTTTACAAGAATTTTGACCTATCTCATGTTGTAAATTGGTTTATAAGGAAATTGCAAAAATATTGGTAGATAGATTCAAAAGAGTCCTTACTCATCTCATTAACATATGCCAAGTATATTTATCCAAAGACTACACTATTAATCCTACCATAAGAAGTTGCTCTATAAAGATTGATATATATAAAGCATGTGACTCATTGGAATGGGAATTTATATTAAATAGTCTTAAAGCTTTTAATTTTCCACACCTATTTATTTCTTAGATCAAAGTTGATAGAGTATTGCTCTAAAGGCAATCACTTTTAACACTTTTGTATAAACTTTATTTTGATTAATAAAGTGAAAGGAATGTTTCATTAATTTGATATTCATTTATATATGAATTGATATTGATCTTAAATCGAAATGATGAAGTCCATGATACAAAACATAGCATGAAAGAAATCATGATGAGATCATGATAATGAGATTCCTGTCATGTGCAATTATGTTAGTATCTAAATAATCCCTAATCATAGGGTTAATAAGATAGGATATTATTAATCCAGACAAACTAGCACATGTTATACTCCTTGATTTGATTAAGTAGTGGATCTCACAAACTGTAAGCATGAGATCTTTAGAATTAACATGTGAATGCTTACTAAGGGTATTAAGTATATCGGATGACCTGCAATGAGATTATCGTATGGATGATCTATTAAATGTCAATGATTAATCTCATCATAGCAATGGTGCAAATATCCTTAGACTTAAGGTACTCAAGGATAT
>JAOQMS010000005.1:24199213-24224452 GCA_027563885.1 Erythroxylum longipes | reverse complement strand
GATCTATTAAATGTCAATGATTAATCTCATCATAGCAATGGTGCAAATATCCTTAGACTTAAGGTACTCAAGGATATTTTGGATACTAATCATGTGCTTTGACAACATTCCTTATTACCTCAAGACGAGGTCGCTCTTAGGATGGTGATTGGATATAGCTATTTGTATTCGAAGGTAACTGGGTAGCCAATAGAGAATTCACCACTCCTAATAGAAGGAGATGATACCCACGGCCTCTTATCAGGGTCATTACTCAGAAGTCTCTGGCCAGAGAAGTTATATGTCATGAAGAGAGTCCTTAATGACATATAAAGTAATGAGGTCTAATGACAAGAACTAATATCACTTAGACTAGATGTGACGCAGTCAGTCTAGTGGGAGTTGACATATAGCTTATACTCCAAACTATGTAGGGTATAGTATGGTGAAAGGACGAATTGCATTGTAATTATCTATGGAAAGGTTTGTATGTTGGATAATTAACTATCAAAGAGTTGGTGTGTTAATCCACTTATATTCTGGTAAATTAGCATCATGAAACCCTTCATGATTTGCTTGAATTAAAAGTTAATTCAAGTGGCATGAAATCATTCATGATTTGCTCAAATTAAGAGTTAATTCAAGTCCCTAAAATAACTAGGAACCTAAAGGTCACATGTATAAAAGATCAAATGAAAAATATAGTGTGCGTGCCCAATTTTAAGTAAGCTACGATTGTGGCTTATTGTCCACGATCATGATCGAAGGCACGAATGAGTACATAGATGAGTTCTTCACTTATGTACATAAGAGTCTAACCACTTCTTGCACATTTGAGTGAGAGCATAAGGGCTCTAGAAGAGTTCTAGAGTGAGAGAGAGGTGTTAAGAGTCTTGTTCTTGCAATTTATGCAATTGTTGCATGAATCAAAGTGCATGCAACAAGAGTCTTGATCTTTCTTTTCAATTTGAGCATCTACTAGAACTCATCTAATTTGGTGCTCAAATCACCCTTACACATTGCTTCTTCTTGATCCTTGCATGTTCTTGGGTGATCAAGGAAGGTTTTTGTATTTGCAACAACCTAAACAAGGAGAAGAAATAAGAAAGGAGGAGAATCAAAAGGTAAAAAGTTTTATATTTCATGTTCTTTTACATATCCATGCATGCATATGTGATTCTGGCTTTTCCAAGTTGTCATGGTGTCAGAATTTAGATTTCGACACTTCTGATGCATTCTCATACATGTGATACATGCATCCATGGCAAACCCAATAGTGGTATCAAAGCAAGTTTATGCATATATTAGATGATGTATTGAATATGTGCAAAGTGTTTGCTGGGTTGTGACTGACATGCATGTTGACTTGGAATAATTCGTGTAAATTGTAGAAAAATTATTTTTCTGATTTTCTTTTGTATAAATGTTTATAAGATGTTATGTCATATTTCTGTCAAAGAAAATTGCAATTGAATGTCATTTTCTATTTTATTTTGAATTAATATCCAGATTGTTCATATGTTGGTTTCTAGGAATTTTTGAAAAACTGAATGCATGTGCTGATTTTGAAAATTTTGTAATAATTCTAGAAAACTTTTTCTGATTTTCTTTCACAAAAATGTTTATAAGGTGTTATTTTATGTTTATGTCAAAGGAAAATGCAATTGAATGCCATTTGCTATTTTATTATGAATTTAGTTTCAGCCCGATGCATTTATGAAGTTCTGAGAAATTCTGGAAATCTGATAAACATGCATGCTTGTAAATTCCATATTAATTTTTACAAATTTTTTTAATGAATTTTATGAATGCACATGCAAGATAAGATATTGCCACGTGTATGAGATGCATGACACTTATTGTTAAAGTAATTATCTTATGCATGCATGATGTAAAGTTTGGCTAGTGTTAGAAGTTATATGACAAGTGTCATACACATGTGATGTGCTAGCGAATTCCTATTATTAATAAATAATTCCTAGGAATTAGGCTCTGGAATTTTTTATTAGACACATTTAGAATGTGTATAAGACTATGGAATTTTTCCAGAATTAATTGAATTTGATTCAATTATTAAATCAAGTCAAAGTCAACATTGGTCAACTTTTTAAAAGTTGATGGAGTTGACTTACTTAATGACTAATAGTGTATGTATTTCAGTTATAAGACTTTAATAAAGTTCTTATGAGATAAGAAATGTATTATTTTGATGGTAATAGCATGCTTAATCTATGTGCTTGAAATTAGGGTTCCAAAAATTTTCCAAACATCGAATCAATCCCTTTAGTGTCTAGTAGATTAACTTATTTATCTTGATGATTTTGGCTGTCAAGATAATTTTGGCTTGTGCCTAAATTGTCTAAATAAATTTGAGATGACCTAAGGATATCATAGATGACTAATTGGTGTACGGAAATTTTGAAAACTCTAGGGATTAATTTAGAATTAATCCAATTAGAGCATAACATTTCTAGTGTGACTAGAAAAAGGGCATATATACATAAATTAAAGTATTTAATTTGGACATCAAAATAATTGAATTTTGACATCAAAAAAGGGCATATATACACAAATTAAAGTACCCGATTCGGTTCAAGAGTTGAATCGAATCACGAACTTTAGATGCATAGTCAAGTCACAACCTAAACTAAATCTCCTTTGTGTGATACATGCATTAGATGCATTTTAATGGTTGTTATGGACATAGGCTCAATTTAATTGATTTGTCTATAATCTGTATATATGTGTGATATATATATATATATACACACAATATCATCCAAGCATTAATGAGACCAAAGAACAAATCCCTCAACCAAATATTAGGACTTATGCCTTCTACTGATATAGAAAGAACCAGAGTTCTTTTAAAGTTGGGTTGTTGGCAAACCCAATCGCGCTTTATACGAATATGTTCAAACCATGAAAATTAGATTTCCTGATTAATGGGTTAGTCCTAACTGAAAGCGTTGATTTGTTGGGCAAACCCAAGGTCTACATGAATAGAGGCGAAGTTGGGTAATATTTATAGGATGTATATTAATCAAGAGTTGATGACCCAATGAGTGTGCTAAATCAACAGTTGATGCACAAGTCAATAGTTGCATAACTGAATGCAATTGGTATGAAAGATACCTACCGATTGACCTAAGGTGGCTTGTTGGGCAAACCTAAGGTCATTCTTAGTGATATCGAATATTGACCCATTAAGAAAACTATAAGTTTTCTCAAATTCGTAGTGAGGGCTGTGGATTTGAATAAGAATAGTGAGACCTATAATGCATGTGATTAAAGTCCTTATCGATATGCATTAGTGTACAGTCTAACACTTTCTCTCGTTCTTCTAGGTTATTGAATCACCATGATGTCTTCATCTAGTGTGAACTTACGCTCTTTATTAGATTGCAACAAACTCACAGGACTAAACTTCTTGGATTAGCTACGAATTTTGAGAATTATTCTCAAATTCGAGAAAATAAGATATGTTCTAGATGAACCACTTCCCGATTCTCCTACTGCCGACGCATATGATGAGGATCAGAAAGCTTACAAAAAGCTACTAGATGATAATAAGCTGGCTAGCTGTATAATGCTAGCCTCTATGTCACCAGAACTGCAAAAGCAGCATGTGGCTATAGATGCTCATACCATAGTTTACCATCTGAGGGAACTGTTTGATGAGCAAGCTTAGTCTAAAGGTTTTGAGACTTGGAGGTTGCTTTTTCGCTCTAAGATGGCTGAGGGGTTATCTCTAGTGCAATATGTACTGAAGATGTATGGATATATTGAGAGGTTAGGTAGTTTGGGTTTCGTAATGGATCATGAGTTAAGTATAGACTTAATTTTGACTGGTTTGACCAACAGTTATTCACAGTTTGTGCTTAAATATCGGATGAACCAAATATCCACATCAATACCTGAGCTGATTAATCTGCTTAAAACAGGTGATCAAACTGTCAAGAAAGATAGTAAGGCTGTGATGTTGGTGGACTCTTCTTTTGATTCTCCCATGAAGAATCAAAAGAAGAAGAAGTCTAAGAAGCTAGTGGGAGGTGTAGCTAAGAAGAAGGAGAAGGAAACAACATCAAAAGGGATATGCTTCCATTGCAATAAGGAGGGACATTGGAAAAAGAATTGCAAAGCTTATCTGGAGTCGCTAAAGCACAAAAAGGCATTAGATGTCCCACCATCTACTTTATGTATGATATTTTCCATTTAAGTTAATACTATTTCTGATCATAACATTTAGGTATTAAATACTAAATGTGGCTCACATATATGTGTTGATATGCAGGGTCTCAGGGATAGTAGACTGCTTAAGAAGGGAGAGATGGACCTACGTATAGGAAATGGAGCAAGAGTTGTTGCATTATCCGTAGGGACATATGTTTTGTATCTTCCTAGTAGGCTAGAGTTAATTTTGGATAATTGCTTTTATGTACCCGTTGTGACAAAGAACATCGTATCTATTTCATGTCTTAATAAAGCAGGATTTTATTTAACTTTTTCAAGCAATGGTTATTCAATTAATTTGAATGAAATGTTGTATGGTACTGCTACATTGTGCAATAGAATTTACAAATTAGATATGTATAATCCAATTTTAAATATCAATGATAATAAAAGAAAAAAATGAGATAAAATCATCTTACTTATGGTATTGTGGCTTGGCTATATAAGTAAGAAACATATGATTACGCTACACAAGTGTGGTAGCTTAGGGTCATTTGGTTATGAATCATATGACACATGTGAATCTTGCTTGTTAGGCAAAATAACTAAATTACCTTTTAAAGGAAAGGGTGAACGAGTGAATGGGTTATTAGACCATTCTGATATATGTGGTCCGATGTCCATTTATGCCAGAGGTGGTTTTATGTACTTCATTACCTTTATCGATAATTATTCAAAATATAGGTATGTGTATCTAATGAGATACAAGTTTAAAGCATTTGAAATGTTCAAACAATTTAGACATGAAGTAGAAAAACAACGCGGTAGAAGTAATAACACACTTCTATCAGATCAAGGTGGTGAATACTTAAACGAGGAGTTTTTAACTTATATCGGAGAGAATGGGATAGTATCCTAGTGGAATCCCCCTTACACACCGCAACATAATGGTGTGGCTGAAAGGAGAAACCGAACCTTGTTAGACATGGTAAGGTCAATGACAGGCTTAGCAAATCTATTGAAATCCTTTTGGGGTTATGCACTCGAGACTACTGTTTATGTGACAAACAAAGTCCCTTTAAAGGCAGTTAAAGTTACTCCATATGAGATATGGACTAACAACATGCCCTATCTTTCTCATATGAAAGTCTGGGGATGTCTAGCTTATGTGAAGCGGATTCAATCAGATAAGCTTGAAGTGAAATCTGATAAATGTCTATTTATAGGATATCTTAAGAAAACAATTAGATATCAGTTCTATAATGCTTTAGAGTAAAAGGTGTTTGTCTCAAAGCATACTGTCTTTTAAGAGAAAGAGTTTCTTCTAAGAGAAGACAGTGGAAGCAAAGTTGAATTCTATGAAGTTCATGATGCTCAAATAGACACAGATCAATTGCCTGAACTCTGAATTGTTGTTCGCAGAGATGAAACAACAGTTGAACCTTCTGACACATAAAATATTCATAGGTCAAGTAAGATACACAATGTTCTAGAGAGATATGGATTTCTCGTAAGCGAACACAATGACATATTCCTTATAAAAGACGATGAGCCTACAACCTATAAAGAGGCTTTGAAGAGTTTAGAATTTGAAAATTGGTTTCAAGCCATAAAGTCCAAAATGGATTCCATGTATGAAAACTAAGTATGGACTTTGGTGACCCACTCGAAGAGTCCCATAGGGTGCAAGTGTATTTTTAAGAAGAAAATCGACATAGAAGGTAATGTGGTTATCTATAAAGTGAGGCTAGTCGTTAAAGGTTATCATCAAAGATAAGGAGCTGACTATGACGAGACATTTGGTCCTGTACTAATGCTTAAATCCATTAAAATACTTTTAGCCATTGCTGCTTATTATGATTATGAAATATGGCAAATGGATGTGAAGATGGCTTTCCTAAATGGAAACCTAGTTGAGGATGTGTATATGATACAACTTGAGGGCTTTGTATCCAAAGATGGTAGAAAGGTATGCAAGCTTCATAAATCTATTTATAGATTGAAGCAAGCATCTAAGAGTTGGAACATCCGATTTGAAGAGACATTTAAAGAGTTTGGTTTCTCATAAAATCCTGATGAACCTTGTGTGTACAAGAATGTTAGTGGGAGTGCTATCATATTCTTTGTGTTATATGTGGACCACATATTACTAATGGGAAATAATGTCTCAAGTTTTCAATCAGTCAAAATTTGGTTGTCCCATAATTTTCCCATGAAAGACCTTGGAGAAGCAACATATATATTGGGAATAAAGATCTATAGAGATAGATCAAAGAAGTTGCTAGGTCTTTCACAGTCAACATACAAAGATAAAGTGCTAAATAGGTTTAGCATGGAGCAATCCAAAAGAGGGTGTCTTCCTATAACTTATGGGACAAAACTCTCGAAATCTATGTGTCCTAAGACACAAGATGAGAGGACTCACATGAGTATGATCCCGTATGCTTTAGTAATAGAATCAATCATATATTCTATGTTATGTACAAGACCTGATATATCGTATGCTCTAAGTGTTACGAGCAGATATCAATTCAATCCTAGTGAGTGTCACTGAGTGGCTGTCAAGAATAACCTAAAAGTACTTGAGAAGGACTAAAGACGTATTCTTGATATATAGAAATGGAGATCTTATAGTGAGCTGGCATATGGATGCCAGTTTTCAATCTGACCAGGATGACTCCAAATCCTTGTCAGGTTATGCTTTCATAATGCATGGTGGAGTAGTCAGTTAGAAGAGTTCCAAACAAGAGACGACTACAGATTCGACAACCGAGTCAGAGTACATTACAGCTGCAGAAGCAGCAAAAGAAGTTGTTTGGATCAAGAAGTTTGTTATGGAACTTGGAGTGGTTTCGAGCATAGTAGGCCCTATACTACTGTACTATGACAACAATGGGGATATTGCTCAAGCCAAAGAACCAAGGTCTCATCAGAGGTCCAGGCATATACTCAGGAGATATCATATGATCAGGGAGATAATTGCTAGAGGTGATATGAAGATAGAGAGAGTGCCCGCAGATCAGAACATCGCTGATCCTTTGACTAAAAACTACCTCAAATAAATTTTTTTTCTAGTGTACTCGCCTATGGTATTAGATACAAAGGCGATTGGTTTTAGTGCAAGTGGAAGATTGTTAGAGTAGTGCTCTAAAAGCAATCACCTTTAATACTTCTATACAACTTTATTTTGATTAATAAAGCGAAAGGCATTTTTCATTATTTTGTTATTCGTTTATATATGAATTGATATTGATCTTAAATCGAATTGATGAAGTCCATGATATAAAACATAGCATGAAGGAAATCATGATGAGATCATGATAATGAGATTCCTATCATGTGTAATTATGTTAGTATCTAAATAATCCATAGTCATAGGGTTAATAAGACATTATATTATTAATCCAGACAGACTAACACATGTTATACTCATTGATTTGATGAAGCTGTGGATCTTATAAACTGTAAGCATGAGATGTTTAGAGTTAACATGTGGATGCTTACTAAAGGTAGTAAGTACATCGGATAACCTACGAGGAGATTATCATATGGATGATCTATCGAATGTCAATGATTAATCTCATCATAGCAATGATGCAAATATCCTTAGATTTAAGGTACTCAAGGATATCTTGGATACTAATCATGCGCTTTGACATCATTCCTTGTTAACTCAAGATGAGGTCGCTCTTAGGATGGTGATTAGGTACAGCTATTAGTATTCGAAGGTAACTGGGTAGCTAATAGAGAATTCACCACTCCTGATAGAAGGATTTGATACCCACGACCTCTTTTCGGGGTCATTACTCAGGAGTCTCTGGCTAAAGTAGTTATGTGTCATGAAGAGAGTCTTCAATGACACATAGAGTAATAAGATCTTAGGATAAGAACTAATATCACTTGGACTAGATGTGATGTAGTTAGTCTAATGCGAGTTGACACATAGCCTATACTCCGAACCAAGTGGGGTATAGTATGATGAAAGGAAGAATTGCACGGTAATTGTCTATGGAAAGGTTCGTAAGTTGGATAATTAACTATCGAAGAGTTTGTGTGTTAATCCACTTATATTCCGATAAATTAGCATCATGAAACCCTTTATGATTTGCTTAAATTAAGAGTTAATTCAAGTGGCATAAAATCATTCATGATTTACTAGAGTTAAGAGTTAATTCGAGTCCCTAAAATAACTGGGAACCTAAGGGTCACACATATAAAAGATCAGATAAAACACATAGTGTACATGGCCAATTTTAAGTACGCCACGATCGTGGCCTATGGTGAGCTTGATTTTAAGTACACGAATGAGTACATATGTGAGTTCTTCACTTATGTATACTAGAGTCTAACCACTTCTTACACACTTGAGTGAGAGTATAAGGGCTTTAGAAGAGTTCTAGAGTGAGAGAGAGGTGTTAAGAGTCTTGTTCTTGCAATTTATGCAATTGTTGTATGAATCAAAGTGCATATAACAAGTCTTGATCTTTTTTTTCATTTTGAGCATCTACTAGAACTCATTTAGTTTAGTGCTCAAATCACCCTTACATATTGTTTCTTTTTGATCTTTGCGTGTTCTTGGGTGATCAAGAAAGGCTTTGGTGTTTGCAACAACCCAAATAAGGAGAAGGAACAAGAAAGGAGGAAAAAAATGTAAAAAGTTTTATATTTCATGTTCTTTTACATATCCATGCATGCATGTGTGATTCTGGCTTTTCCGGGTCGTCATGGTGTCGAAATTTAGATTCTGACACTTCCGCTACATTCTCATGCACATGATTCATGCATCCATGGCAAACCCAACAAAAGCTTGCATAACAACCACCTCATATAGTGCTTTGATCAATAGAGAACTGATAAATGGTTAATTGACTATTTTTTAAACCTATATTTAATGTATTCTTGCTTGATATTTTATACTTTTGGCATATATTTGGTACTTAATTTGTTTCAGGTATGTTTTCAAAGTATAATTTCCTTCATGGACTTAAAGGAGAAGAATTTGGACGAAAAATGTCTGCCTACTTGTTCACAATTGTTATGGAAGTTCTCATCAGAATGACTCAAAAGCATATTTCCAATACAATGGAATTCAGGTACCATTATAAATGTCAGGAATTGAAACTATATTCTTTGGCTTAAATATATGTTCTTTTTATTCTTTTGTGGAAAGAATTCCTAATCTTTGAAATTCATAATCGATACACTAGATATGTTCTCATCTATGTCTATCCTGAGAATT
The DNA here is from genome assembly GCA_027563885.1 of Erythroxylum longipes. Taxonomy (NCBI): domain Eukaryota; kingdom Viridiplantae; phylum Streptophyta; class Magnoliopsida; order Malpighiales; family Erythroxylaceae; genus Erythroxylum; species Erythroxylum longipes. The sequence continues at coordinate 24,215,061 of JAOQMS010000005.1, read as the reverse complement.
AATTTTGACAAAAGCAAGTTATTGATCTCTACTGGTGTAGCTAATGCTTCCACACTTCAACAAATCTCTCGAATGCAAGTTTAAGAACATATTTTTACATACTGGTTTTATCAATTTTCCATAGGAATCCAAAGTTTTCAAACTACTCTAAGATTATTAAGCTCATAAAAAGGAAGGTGGGAGTTTAACAAATAAATATCTTTCATTTGTTGGTCACATTCAATTAACAAAAGACATCCTCTCAAACCTACAAACTTATTGGGGTTCTTATATGATGCTTTTTAAGAGACTGTTAAGGAGTTGGAAAGGATCTTGAAAAGATTTCTTTAGTCTAGTGATATAAACAATACCCTTAGGGCCCAACTAAGTTAGGTAAAAGTCCATTCCCCTAAATAGTAAGGAGGTTTAGGGCTAGTTTCCTTAAGAACCAAAACCAAATGTTCCTTACCAAATGGATATAGAGACTTGTCAATGACAAAAAAGCAATATGGGTAAGATGGGTCCATGCTCACTACCTCTCTAATAACAAATTCTAAAAACTTAAAGAGTGTAAAGAACACTCATAAAATTGAGGGACATTATCAATCCACACATCAGGTTGCATATTGGAAATGGTCATGGGACTTGGATATAGTATAATAATCGGTGTCTAATCAACCCTCTTCACTAAAGATCAAATCTGAATACTCTTAAAAACAAGTTACCAATGAATGCTAAAGTGTTTGAGATCATCTAGAACTAATATTGGAACTGTCCTCATAGAGGAATGTTTCTAATTGCTAATAACTTATCCAATCATTCACCCCATGTGCAAAATTTTGACTACCTTGTATGACAATTATATAAATCTGAGGTCTTTACAAATGCTTCATTATTGGACAAAATTAGAGCTCACTTCCTTAAGGTTAGTTGGAATGAACTTGTTTGGCATAATCCTATAGTACCAAAGGCTTTTGTTGTATGTTAGCTATTATGGGTAGGATTTGGAGGTTGACCTAAATTAATAGCTCACATGTTTTTCAAATGTTCATATTCTAGAACCATTTGGTCCACAATTCAACATAAAATGGACTGTTATTACAATGTGGAAGCCTGGCCTTAGATAGTTGATTGGGTTAGTAATTTATCCAAAAGATTCAAAACAGACTCCATTCTAATCATAACTACATTTTCCTATTGTTTTTATATGTTATAAAGAGAAAGAAATCATCAGGTTCCTAAGGGAATTGAAACATGCAAAAAACTTTTTAACAAATGAGCTCATTCACTAAGTTAGGAAATCATTTTTAGCAAATCAAAGCCAAATGATCATTAGTGAAAGAACTTGAAGAAGATGGGATTTGCATTAAAGGGATCTTAGTTGTTATTAAAAGCTCTATCACTTTTTCTTTTTAATGTCACTTTGACATTTAGAGTAGTGGAGGTAATAAATCAATAGCTATAAACTCCAATTATATCTAAATAGTATGGCCTCTATTAAAGCCATCATTCTTTTGGAATAAAATTTATTTAAATTCCTATTTTTTTAATGAATGTCTTAAAATCTTAATAAATGTATCTTTTTAATTTTACCTATAAAAGCAACAATTTAAATTGCAACAAATATTTTAGTTACCTATATAATTATTTAAGGAAATTAAAAAACGGTATAATTATTTAGATTGTAATTAAGTCTTTTAAAATTTTAACTTGTCATGATCAAATGTAAACAACTTTTTAAAGGAAGGTGTGATTTTTTACTGTTTAAACATTTAATAAAACTATTCAACAACTTAAATTGCAATTAATCCTCTTTCTTTTTTTATTATTTTATTTATATTGTTTCCAAACCTTAGTGTTATCATTGTAAGCAAATTTTAAGAAACATGACGTGATCTAGAAGTTCATAGAACTCACATATGTATAAATTTCATTTAGATACAAAGATATAGTTTTTGAATAATGACCTTTCTCTATTGCTCAGTAATATAGAAACCATTTATAGATGCAAAATCCTTACTCAATCCCTCTTCCCTTAATTTTTCTATCTCACTTATGTACGTGGTGGTATTTTATAAGAAGACAAAACCTATAGGTAAAGACATAACCTAGACATACTTAAAAAAGTGACAATCATCAGTCAACTTTAAAATTTCCCATCACAGTGGGCAAAAAACCTAAAGGCCCTTTAATAAATTATTATATTCTCTAACTACATTTAACATATGTGTCACTTAAAGAACTAATTTCCAACATCCTCTCACTTAACTTACATGACTTTATGCAATCTATTAGATCAATAATTCAAATGATCATAATGTACAATAGTTACCATTTATATACACCATATCATCAGTAATTGATCGTGTTCATCAAACTTTACAATTATAGCCCTCAAATGCTACAGGTGCACGAGTCATGAATTGTAGTAATTGAAGGGTCGATCCCACGGGGAGGGTGAATTAATCTAATTCTAGGGTATCTAAGGCTCAGAGAAATAATAAGGTGAAATTAAAAATGAAACAAGAATATAAACATGGGAATTTGATTGCAGGAATTCAACTCAAGAAATTAACACAAAAAAGAATTGAAATTAAGCAACACAAAGGTCACAATGGAAATTAGTCAAGAGAAATTACCAAGTTATGAGAGAGTGGATTCTACCTATCATTAATGCTAACCTAGCTAATTATATGTTATCGAGGTGTCAGTTCTAGAATATTGAAGGAAAAATTACTCTCTCTTGAGTAATAATCTCGTGCCCTAAATCATTAACCCTAATCATATTGTGGAATTTGCAATACTTCAATTAACAAAAGACTTATAATTAAAATTAGATCAGAAGATCTCTACTAAACTATCGAATCTCACACAGGATCTCTCTCCACATAAAAATCGATATGATTAAGTACGTGGTCTATTGGATCGCCTAACTCTCGTTAACTCAATTCAATCATGTTTATACAGCTCACCCTCTTGATTTGTTACTGAAATATGAAAAAATAGAAGTTAATCACAACACCCAATCAATAAAACACAAAATCAACTATATTAAAATTAAATCAAAGTAAAATTCCGAAGGAAGAGTTAGAGTCAACAATCCAAAACCCATCATCATACCACCAATTTCAATCTTATACATTAAATGAACAAAAATGAAATGGAAAGGAAATAGAACTTGGATCGGACAATCCAAGAAGGAAGCAGCGTCGGGAGACCACCTAATTTGGAAGCAGCAGCGTTGAGACTAGCTTCCTCTTCCTCTTCTTCTTCTCTCTCTCTCTTCTTTTTTCTCTCTCTTGAACTTTCCAAAATGGCAGAATGTAGAAGCTCCCTTAAGGTTACATCTTTAAGTCTTATATAGTACTTCCAATTAGGGCAACCCTAGGATCTTTTTCGGGTCCAAAAGGTTTAAAAAATCCATTGAAAACTCAAGTTGAGACTGCTGTCCGCGTATTTGTCATGTAGGCCACGATCATAGACCTTAGTGGCACAATCGTGGCAGGGAGTTTTTGCTTTTGTCATGATTGTGGCCCATAACGACACGATCGTGGCTCCTTACACTAGCTTCTGTCACGATCGTGGCATATTCCCCACGATTATGGCTCCTTGCTCTTGCTTTTATTATGATCACGGTATATTTGCCACGATCGCGACTTTGGGTTATTTCCCGAGTCTTCTCCAAATCTCCTCCAATTGTCCTTAAATACTGACAAACACATCATGACACCTTATAAGTATAAAATTGAAGCTCTACATCATGTTCCAACTCACAAAACACTTAAAACACAAATATTTACTAACTATCACAATTTTAACCTAAACATGCACTAAACCATCAAATTAATAACTAAATACACACTAAACTACCTATAAACAAACAATGCAATCTACACCTATCAATAATCGTAATCAAGTATAAGGACTAATAAGAGTGGTCATACACTATTGAACACACTCCCTTCTATAGACCACTATAATAAGCATTCTCCTTACTCATAATTATAAATGGGAAGTACATAATGGGATTTATCATTCAATTAGGTTTTTAAAAACATACATTTCAATCAAATACTTAAAGAAGAGAACAAAAGATTAAGAGATAATACACAGATTAATGCACAAAGAGTGTTAAATATATAACAAGAGATAATACGTAATAATGTCTAATAATTACTTGTACATAAAATGCCCATATTCTTTACATGACTAGAAAATATTTTAGGTAGTAACCCTTCTATTAAAGGGTCAACTAACAAAATATCGGTGCTAATATGCTTTATTAACACTCTATATTTTTTAACCTCCTCCTTAAGGGTAAAGTATTTCTCCAAATGTTCATCACCTCTAGAATATATGTCATCCTCTAGAATATATGTCATTCTTGGAGAAGAAAAATGATGTAGAATTATCATAGTAATTTTTTAGTAGTCTGGCTATATTATCGACAATCTTAAGCCCTGAACTAAAGTTTAGCAGCCATTTAGCCTAAATCGTAGCCTTAAAGCATCTCTTAAACTCAACCTCTATAGTGGATGCAACTATTACATACTGCTTTGCACTCTTCTATGAGATGGCTCCTGCAACTAATAGATAAATGTAGTAAAGAGTGAATTTTGTTATATCTACATATCCAACAAAGTCTAAATATAAGTATTCAATCAACTCAAGGTGATCAAACATCCTAAAAGTGAGCATATATTATTTAGTTCCCTACAGATGTCTCACAACTTTCTTTGTAGCTTTCTAATGATCGATACCAAGATTACTTTGGTATCTGATACATCCCCATTGTAAAGCTTATATTTGGTCTCCTACCAACCATAAATGCATATGGAATTGATTCCATTTGCTTCCGTTCAAAATCACTTTTCAGACATTGCATAAGGCTAAACCAAGTGTTGGAAATAAAACCTCGCAATAGGAGAGTAGTATCCTTGTAGCAATATAAAAGGGGAGTGATAGGCTTGAAGTTAGTACTAAATAGGAGGATGATAGACTTAAACAAATAGAATCTAAGAAGATGGTGGCTCAGAGTAAGGAAAATTAAAAGAAATTGTTAACGAGAACCTCTTACTAGTCCCACAAAAACTACCTCGAAACAAAGAATAGGGAAAAGGAAATGACAAGGACTTTGTAAGAGTAAATAGAAAAAGTTCCAAAAAGAAGAAGAAAATCTCCCCAAACAAATGAGTATTCTATCCTTGAATATTATAGGACTTAATAGTCCTAATAAATAGTAACTAGTTTATAAATTTATCAAAGAAATGAACTATTTTTTATTGGTCTTTTAAAAACAAAGATCAAGGAAAAGTTTTAGAAAAACCTTAATTTTCTAGGTAAAAGCTAGAAATCCATTACAAAGTCATTACAATGGTAGAATGATTTTATACACAAAGCTAAAAATTATTGATTAGATGATTATAGCTCAACTAATCTATTGTCATGATATAATGATCATTCCCATTCAACATCTTCCCTATCTTCCAACTTTGGATCTCCACTGAGTCTCCGTACTCTAGAAAGATCTCAAATGTCTCTTCACCTTTTTCTTCTTCATTCAATTTCTCTAACCTGCTAGGTAAAAGTAAAGAGTCAGTCTTAACAACAAATCGAAACTTAGTGCTTACCTCCGAGTTATAAGTTATATCCTTTTCTGGTTTGAGCACTTCCTCCACTTCTTCCACGTAAGCAATTCCTTGAGTGTTGCACTCAAAATTCTCAAGCTCCTCATCACTCTTTAAGATCTATGCACTAATGTCCATAGGGTATACATCAGATCGATATGGTTGTTCCTCTTCGATTTATAATTCTAGGCATTCGATTCTCTCTGCCATCTCACTCATTTGGCTTGACACTTTCTGGAGTCTAGACATTGTATCCATCATTTCTTATTGGAATTGTTGCATACCCTCTTGAAGTTGTTGATGTATACTCTGTTGAAATAGAAAACTAATTAATCAAGGCAATAACCACATACGATGCATCATTTAACCTAGGTTATGTTATCCCTAATGATTACGAACTATTATTTGCTACAAATGAATTTCAAATATAACAATTACGAATTATATCAAAATTCTAGCAATGGGTCTATAAATAAACGATCCAATGAATGTATTAAAATCATCTTTTCACAATACCCAAATCCATACACATCGGATAACATAATCAATTTCTAAAGAGATAATGAAACAACAAATATAAGGAAGGAATGGTTAACTGGGTTATTGACATCAATATTGCCTCCGAACTGGCGTCGAGAAGCTACCCCTCTATAGGTCTTCTCATGGTAGAGATCTTACCTCCCTCTTTGTGCTCTCCTGAAGCTCTCGAAGGTCTCTCACAATTTAACCTAACCGAAATACCTCTCTTTTTTTCTCTCGGTCGAAACTCACCTATCTTTTCATAAAAACCTTTTGTGTCGTCACTCTTTGCTTTTAGTAAAAACCTAGGGTTAAGGAGGTGAGGTTTCCCTCTCACGCCTATGAGTTAACTCTCACGGGTGTGAGGGAGCTTACCACTCACGAGTGTGAGCAGCTACATGGGTGTGAGCACGAGTTATTTCTCACGCCCATGCACACCATGCATGCAGGCCGTGAGTGAGAGCCCTCCAAATGTGTAGCTGACCAACTTATAATTCATTATCCAAGCTTTGTCATCTTTCCAGCCATCTTCACATCACACCTATTGATTTTCCATCCCCTCTTGTTTTATGTCCCAACCGACACTCCATATTCTATTTCTCTCCACCCACTTTCGGTTCTTCCATGAAATTCATATTAAGAAAAGTTGGCCACCTTTTACGTCCTTGTTTTACATAAAACTCACTTGCATGGGCATGAGGGATGCCTCATGCCCATGCATGTATACTGCACAGCCGTGATTTAAAACACACAGCTGTGCAATGAGACAAATGAGTTTAATCTTTTTCCAACCCTTTTCATTTTAAGTTTCCAATTATTTTGTCCATTCTGTGTTCTTCTAAGTGCAGCCCCCTCCACACATGTTTCTTATATTTAATAACTAGTGTTTAATGCATGGAACAACTGGCTCCTTTGGTAGTATGAGGTGTCTTTACCGTGTAATCCACAACTATTGTAATTCACTCACAGTTGTGATAAAATTCCAGCAAGCCATAAGTGATCTTTATGCTCTTCATTCTTCATCTTTCTTAGTAATTTCTTCTCTTCTTTTGCTTTTAATCTTCTTCTTATTGCTCCATGAAAACAAGTGAGTATGAATCTTCAAAAAATGACTCAAATGTAGTACTTTCGACTCACTTTAGCTCTTTCGCTTTTTGAATTGTGCCTAAAATCACATATGAGTTAAAGTGAGTATCTTAAGCAATTTCATGTCATTAATTACTAAATGTTATGGAATAATTATACAATCAATTAAACACATATTAAAGGCTAAACCAAGTGTTAGAAATAAGACCTCACAATAAGAGAGTAGTAGCCTTGAAACAATCTGAAAGGAGAGTGATAGGCTTGAAGTTAATATTCAATAGGAGGATGGTAGACTTAAACAAATAGAATCTACGAAGATGTTGGCTAAGAGCAAGGAAAATTAAAAGAAATTATTGAGGAGAACCTCCTACTAGTCCCACAAAAACTACCTCAAAACAAGGAATAGGGAAAAGGAAATGACAAGGAATTTGTAAGAGTAAGTAGAAGAAGTTCCAACAAGAAGAAGAAAACCTCCCCAACCAAATGAGTATTCTATCCTTGAATATTATAGGACTTAATAGTCCTAATAAATAGTAACTAGTTTATAATTTCATCAAAGAAATGAAATCTTTTTTTATTGGTCTTTTAGAAACAAATATTAAGGAACTTTTTTAGAAAACCTTAATTATCTAGGTAAAAGCCAGAAATCTATTAAAATGTCATTACAATGGTAGAATAATTTTGTACACAAAGCTAGAAATTATTGATTAGATGATTATAGATAAACTAATCCACTGTCATGATAGGATGAAACAAGAGAGGACCAAATTTTTCATTACTTGTGTGTATGCTCACAATCTCTCTTTTTAAAGAATTCCACTATGGAACATAATCAAGAGCCTAGCGGATACTATCCATGAGCCTTGGATGATTGTAAGGGACTTCAATAGCTCAATCTCGCCTATGGAAGCTGAGGGAAAAATTAGCATGAGAAATTACACTGAGGACCTCATGAACTATTTAAATCATATATAAGTAACTAACTTAAGCATGGAAGGGAATTTTTTCATATGGAACAACAAACAAAGAGGAGATTGGTTCCTAAGGAAAAAAGATAGATAGTGCTTAGTAAACAAACAATGGCTAGAGGACTATCTTTTACTCTTTAACCACTCCCTTATACTAATAATCAAATTAGGGTAACTACATGTCGAATTGTCACTTGGTTAATCAAGATCATTGTTTAACTACAATCATCAAATGGAGTAATCTAACCTAACTATAAAATAGGCACATATAAACTCAACAATTTTTTATGTTCAAATTGAATTTTCAACAGCTATAAGATCAATTTAAGTAGATATTTCAACACCTAATTTGCTTCCTAAACTCAAAACAGCTTGATTGAAGATTTCACAATTAAGAGTAAAGCATTTAACAATTTATTCAATTATAAAACCTTAACAAATCCTCATACTTTTAAAATAATCTTACTTTGACTATGTTAAATATAACACTTGTAATCATGCATCAAAAGAAATTTAGTTAAGTTGCCCACATTCATCCAATTATCCTCACTTAAAGTTTAACCTTATCAACGAGCTGAAATTAGGAAAAATATGAAACCAAAATAATCATAATAAAGAAACCTATGAATTTAGCTAATCTAATGCATATATATAAAGCGAAAGGGGGTGGAAGGGGGTTACGACTCAAATCGAGTCTAGAAATCAAAGAAACCAAACATAAACTAATCTAATATTCACAAATGAACAAGCATGTTTTAAATTTTAGCTTAGTTATGCAATTTCAGCATATCTAATCCGAGACATTTAACAAGTTGAACGTAGATAACCAACCAACTAGTTTCTACTTATTCCTTTTCACTCTTAGAAATTGAACTAGCTCAATTCTAATATCAAAACATGTTAAGCACACAGAAATACAGTCAATAACTAAAATTTGTCTAACAACATCCAGATTCTAGCCCATACAACTCTAAATGAATCACAAATTATACTTATCATATTCAAATAATAAAAGATTTATCGAATCAAATAAGAATATTAATAAACACAATTAGAAATTCTAGCAATTGCATATTGTTAAATCATCTCTGAATGATTTGAATAATCTAGAAAAATAACATATCAATTACTCAAAACAATATATCTAAACTAGAATTCAACAATTAATCATAACTAAAGCATGGAAAATTAGAAACAAGGACAATAAGGGTTTAGAAAAACTCCATGATGTGCTCCAACTTGATAGACCTTGGACTAACCCTTTTTTGATTTGAAAATCCCTTCACCATACTTGAATCGGCTCAAAATAGGTGGGAATTGGTTCCCTTTAACCCCCAAACACTTTTTGGAATGCTTCCTTGCTTCAACCTACCTTGGAAGAGTGCTTAACCTCTCGGATATCTCCCTTCTTTACGTGGATGATGTTGCTTTCTCCTTGCTCCTCCATCACTTTTATAGCCTCAAGAACGTTTCCAAGAGCTGCACGTTGCTGGATCTTTGATAATTTTCTTATTATATTCTCCATTTCAAATGAATTTGGAACTGGTTTTTTGAGAAGGAGACGTCAAATGGGTGAGTCTCCTGTTGGCGTGTTTTTCTGTTGCATATTACTACTGTGTTTGTTTTCCTTTCCTCTAACTACTGCGTTTTGTTGGAATCTCCCTGGGTTGTCTGTTGGTCCTCTGTGCTATGTTTTGGCTACTTCTGGACTTTTGTTCTACTATTGGTTGTTGTGTTGCATTTATTCTTTTCCTCTAGCTACTGCGTTTTCTCCTCTGATTGTTGCGTTTTATCAAGCTAATTTCTGTTGGTCAAGTGGGCTAGTCTTGCGTTGTTTGGTTATTCTGCCGATGGGCTATTTGCTTATTCTTAGCCTTCCTTCTAGGTTAATGGCCAGATTTTCTTCTAAATTACTTTCCTTAAGCCTACCAAGCCTACAAGAAAATATTTAGTATAGTTTAAACCCCTTTTTTAAAAAATATGGAATTAAACGACTTAGGTTAATAATAGTAAAATGTAGCAATTTTTACCTAAATGTGCTATGCGAATGATTTAAAAATATCAAATAAGGGTGTAAAATATGTTATAATTTCTACTTATCAATTCTCCCACAGTTAGCTTTCAGTTTTCCTTAATCAAAACATCACTATAATGCAAAATATGAATCTAGTTTACCACCATAGCTCACATAGAAGAAATTAGATTAAGAAAAACTGAACAACAAATCACAAAAATTATTTACTAAAATTATATCATCTTAGAATATTCGCAATCAGTTTAATCATAAATATAACATCTTTAAAACATCTTCAAATTTCAACTTTAACCTCACACTTAAGAGATATTCGCCCCTCATCTTAACAAAGTTAGTCTATAAGCAATGTCGGTAAATTAATTATAAATACAAAGCATTTTGGTTTGACTTTGAATTAAAGTTTTTTTTAAACTAGCTCCTAACACAATAGACACATTACCGTTTGTGCTTAGTTTATCTTCTCACCTTACTTATCATTTTAAAGGAGTAATTGGTCCCTTGTCCTTAAGTGTTTCCCTAGTAACCATTTTTCGATCTCAAAAGGGCACTTGATTATTAACAATGACATTTTCATAGGAAATTAAATTTTCAAGGTCACATCAAGTGTTTCTTTAGTAATCAAAAGTAAATGAAAATCACCAAAGATACTGGACATTGTTAAACTAATTGAAAGTCAGACCTTAAGGCTATGTATGTGGAATTAGAATAAGACTTCCAATTACTTATCATTACGCTCTACTTAACACTACCTAAACACATCAACCCGCAAGTATACGAGGTTTCCATAGTATATGGTGGATGCCCCAAGGTCGTCTCACAAGGAAGTTGTTAATTGTAATAACTTGATTAAAAACAAGAAATTAAAGAATCGAATTCAAGAAGGTATAAAGGTTGTGAAATTATGAAATTAAAACAAAATAATGAATTGCACGAAATTGATATAAACCTTTCAAAGATAACCTAGGGTTTACACTTCGATCCAATTTCAAGCCTAAATTCTTAAACTTCCCATTAATATAATCTACAGCTTTATTCTCTCTTCAATAAAATTAGCAACTATCAATTTAATAGTTCTCATATTCATAAGCTAATAATTACCAACCGTTCGAAGTTACGAATTAAGCAATCCTTAGAACTTATATTTCTAATTCATTTTTAGGCTAATTGATTGTTTAGTTCCAATATCAAGTTTCATCTTTCGATTCTTCACTCAATATCTTAAAACTACTAGGTGCCCAGTCTATTAACCTAGCATTCAACACAACACAATCAATCTAGGCAAGATATATATTAATGGAAATTATCGAATCAAAACATTTAATTAAATTTAGATGCTAACCCTAAGAGAGAATAATTTAGCTCATCATCAAAATGAAAATAATACTCATATCAATTGAATTCAAACTAGTAAATTACAATGTATCAAGAAGAAATTGAAAAAAGAAAAATCTAAAATCAAACCAAAATAATAGAGAACAAAAGAACCTTTGAATGATGACTGAGAGTGAAACTCTCATTCACTTTCTCCAGGTCTCAATAAATGTTAATGAAAAAACTAAATTGCTTCCACCTAAGTTGTTCATAAAGTTCAGTGTTTGAAAAAAAAGTAAATTAGAAAGAATGAAGAAATCTCTCTTATCTCGTGCGTCCCCACGTCTGCTCTCCCAAATTGCATCTGGAACTCCCTTTCCATCCTGATACTTCTCCCCTCTTTCTGATCTCTATCACTTCATATTTAGGTCATGATCTCTTCACATAAATTGTGGCTCCACTCCTCAAATTTCCAACGGATCCTCTTTTGCTTAAAACAAAGTCTTGTAACTAAAGTTATGGGGTAAAAATCAAAAGAAGGTCAAACCAAGCTGGGACAGATTTCATATCTCATTCTTATTTTTTTTAGCCCCTCAAAACAACACTTTTGGGCCTCGAGTTTCGCATAGGAATTATGAACCAGGGTGTTGGCTTGAATTTGAGCTTTTAAATCTCCTCATTTGAATCTCATAAGCCTTAGATATGTCCATGTAAAGCTCCAGTGGTCAAGCTACCAATTCTGTAGAAATAAGTTTTACTTTGAACGAACAGTTGCTGGTCCAAACGAATTGGAACAACTACACATTTGGCCTTCCTTAAAATCTTAAGATGTCCTCTAAATATTCTCTGAAGACCATATGTAGATTTAGATTCTCCATCTATGTTAAAAATCTTAGATAGCTAAAATGCTCAGATTGTTGACATGGCCATGTTGCCAAGTCTTGTCCTTGTTTGTCTTCTGTTGCTTCAATTATGTTCTACTTCTCCAACAAGAAGGCATGGTCAAGTTTTGTCCAATTGTCCATGTACTTTGTCTATCTTTAATCTTTTCAGAGTCTTCTCCTTAAGTCCTTAAAGCTCAACCTAAACGAAAACGCCTAACGACAATCTTAAACAAACATATTTAAAAAGACTAAAAATTGAACAAAAACTATCTGAAACCTAACACAAAATGCATTACAACACTTATAGACTAAATTTATCAAATGAGGGTTAATTCTCTTAAGTGTAAACCTAAAATTAAACAAAAGAGTTTTAAAACTTGTTATATTAAAGAAAATGTAAGGCCCCAAATTATACCCTAGTTGAAATGTTACATGTTAATGAAAGTAAATATGATAGGTGTTGAAATTGTGATATGATTGTGAATTCTATATGTCTTGAATTTTTAGTTTAATGGATCATACTTAGTCACTTGGAATTAATTGATACCATTAGAAAAATGAAGTACTAAAATGTACAATTGGAATAGGAAAATTGTCAAGTGACAAAACATGTTGGTACATGGAAATTTAGATGACTAAGCCTATTCATTGAATGACATTTGGCAACATTGATTAAGTGACAAATGGCTTAATAGAATGTGACATTTGGTAGCTTAAATGGACGATAAGTGGCTCATTTCTATATATGACGTGGGTTATTCCATTGAAGGACATGTGGTTTGTGTCTTTGTGTGATAAGTGTCCCTAGAGTAAGGACACTCATCTTACACATGGCATGGCCTTATGCATTAGTTGATTTCTGCTGTAACTCATCCTTCATTCTTAATGTTTCTGCCTTCTCTTTTCACTTTGCTACTCTCCACCAAAACTCTCTCTCTTACTCTCAGACTTCTGGATTTTTGCTTCAGTTTGGATTATCAACACTTAAATCCTTGCTAGATACTGCATTAAGGAAGTAGATTATGTTATCTTCTATGTTGTTTTCTTAGTGCTACGATTTACACCTTAATATTGGAAGTGTGGTGGTTGCATGAAGGACTAATTTTGCTTGTTCTTTGAAGTAGGACTTTGAAGTTAAGTAGGTAAGGGAATGCTAAACTTGATTGCATGTTATAACATGAATTATTTGATGCTTGAATTGGATAGAATATGTATTGAATTGATGATGAATTGAACTCTGGAACATGATACTTGTATGACAGATTTTACTTTGGATGTTGATACTTGAAAGATCATAGATTGTGAGATGCTTAATGAATGATTTTTGAATTGGTTTGGACATGAAATTGATGTGTAATTGAGGCATGAATAAAGTGGAATTAAAGTGGAATTGATGAACTATGGTGAAGGGGTGTTGAAGGTGAAAGACATGAGTAAATTGCAGTGGTTCCACTAAATAAACTTCGGTATTTTATCCATAACTTGACTTGTAGATATCCAAATGGGAATATTTTAATTTTAGATTAAACTACATACATTTGTGTACAATTTTCATGAAGGAATAGAATTTTATTTCTATCTCTAAGGATTTTGAAATTTGGCTTGACATTGGGTTTTAGATTCAGTCACTGTTTACAAATAGTCTATGGTATTTTAGGTATAACTCTGGGAATAATGAACCGAATTGTATTAACTTTAATTCATTAGAAACTTAAGACATAAAGGAACATTTGTTTAGAAGAACACATTGCCCAAAAACCTCAATTTCTATTTCCAAATGGCCATACAAATCTGACCTGAAACCTGTCCTAAGAAAATCTGGAAAAAAGTGTAGGAAATGATAGGCCACAATCATGGTACCTATCCCACAATCGTGGATAGATGCAATAGCTTCTGTCATAATCATGGGGAGGTACCCCACGATCGTCAGCAGGGTTTTTACATGGTAAATGCTGATTTGTGCAATTGTTGAACCAAATGAGGACAAGTCTCTTTAATGTGGTGTAATTAGACATGATTAAGGTGTAAAATGAACCTAGTTTAATATGGAATATTTTTATTAAAGGTTGAATAAGATTTGGATTTGTAATTGAAGTACTAACTTAAGGAAGGTGCTATTATATGACAAAGTATCTAATTTTGGAACTTATAAGATATCAAAGGAATAAAGTCTATTTATGAATGTTAATGTGATTTAAAGAACAAGAGTAATGTGTTAGTTATGAATGTTTGTGAAATGGAACTTGTGTGACTACATGTAATGTGTAATTACTTAATGTATTCATTGGTGCATTATTACAAATGTTTAAGTTCAAAAGGCATGCTAACTTTGATCAAATGTGAACGATTGTATCCTATGTGAGTGAAATGGAATAAGTCATATGCATTATATCTTTTACATGTGATTCTGAAATCTAAAATGGTTTGTTTTAAAACTGCAAAGTCTTAGTCATAGGTAAATAGGCATGCCTAAAAGAGTCTGTAACTACTTCTGTAACCAAACACTAAGGTGTCTTTTGTACCAGACATTCCGGTGTCTTTTGATTTTAGACACTTTTGTGTCTTCTATTTCAGAGATATAATTCTCTTCTATTTCAAATACCAAACATAGTATCTTCTGTGCCGGTCCCGTTACCCACTTCTGTAAAAAGGATTAGTAGGCTAACTTGTTTGGTATTCTGTTATATGCTCAGTCCTGATATAATCAAGCTCT
This sequence comes from Erythroxylum longipes, assembly GCA_027563885.1. Classification (NCBI taxonomy): domain Eukaryota; kingdom Viridiplantae; phylum Streptophyta; class Magnoliopsida; order Malpighiales; family Erythroxylaceae; genus Erythroxylum; species Erythroxylum longipes. Next base: position 24,199,939 of record JAOQMS010000005.1, on the reverse strand, counting down.
GATCTGAAATAACTAAGTTCTGTTCTGATATAATCAAATAATGTTTTAATACAGTCAAGTGTTGTTCTAGTACTTTAAAGTTATGTTCTAATATTACAGTATCTTGTTTTGACACTTGTAAGTTTTGCTATGAAGTAAATATATCCTGTTTTGATATGATATATTCTCTTTTGAGATACATATTGTTTGGATTGTGCTTTTATATTAACAATTAAAGATTGTTTAAAATGTGATCTGATTCTGTATATGTGAATGTTAGATGACTGTTAGAAATAGTCGCCAAATTATATCTTGTTTAGTTATTCCCCCACTAAGCTTTATGCTTAGTGTTAGAACCTTAACCTTCGGAGCACTTCTCAGCAACCTTTGATGAGGAGCCTTATGGGAGAGGTTCGCTGGATTCACATATGAGAGAAGCATGCGAAACTACTAAGACAAACATGGGCGAGTGTGATCAGACTTGGTGTGAATTTTGGTAAAGTCTCAGACCTAGTGAAGATTGACTCGGCCCAGGCTAAGGACTTGACGAACTAAAGAATTAGACTATGCTTAGATGGACAGACCACGACTAATGGACTTGTTGTGGGAAGCATTGGATCAGGCTAGTGCGCTATGTGGGCTTCGGCAAGATCGCAATGCATCATCAACAGATAGAGATCGTGGGGAGATCTTGGATGATGTGGCGATGACGAGGAGTTAGAGTTACAGTGGAACACAACATCTGAA
>JAOQMS010000005.1:24184673-24194724 GCA_027563885.1 Erythroxylum longipes | reverse complement strand
ATTTCACTACATTAAATTATAAACACTTACATCCTTCTCAAACAAAGTTTCACTGTATTATATTCTATTATATTATAGTATAATAGTCATTTATTATATATTACATTATGTTTTATTTTTCGTCTAAACAACATTTCACTACATTAAATTATAAACACTTACATCCTTCTCAAACAAAGTTTCACTGTATTATATTCTATTATATTATAAACTATTTTATTATGTTAATTAGATTCTATTAATTAATATCCACAACATGCCGTAACTCTATGGTAACTCTGGGTATCTTTCCTTATCACTTCCCTGATTTAAGGTCATATCTTTTAAACAATGAAGCATCCGATTATGAACAGAACGTACTTGATTATTAAGCCCAACATTTGAGGACGTCGTTCTGCGTATTTTCGAATCTACTCCACTCTTTCTGTGCGCTGCAGCTTAGATGATAGAGAAACTAAGAAGAATGGTGAACGAGATTGCCTACGCGCAAGACCTCGCCAAGCTCTCTGCAGTCCACCGTTCTCTTTTACCCTTTCTCACCGTCGCTTCCTCTCTCTATGACCTCGCTCTCTGTCTCCGCCGTTTCCTTTATAACGTGGGATTTTTCTCTAAGAGCAGGTGGTGCGCGCAATCACACATCCCATCTGCCTTAATGGATTTACATGCTAGTAATTTATGGAAAGTTTTGATCTTTAGTTTTGTTTAATGTGCGTTTTCTTTTCTTTTTAATGGTTAGCATTGGCAGTGTTTGTTTAGTTCATGTACATGCTTAGAAGCAGAGAAAATGAAATAAATTATCGAAATTTTTTATCTTTATGCTTGATAAGTGATTGTATAATGTGGGGTAGTTTCTATTGTTAAAGGTTACCGGTGCCGGTGATAAGCGTTGGAAATGTGACGTGGGGAGGAAATGGGAAGACTCCAATGGTTGAGTTTATTGCATTGTTGTTAGCTGAATATGGGATTTCACCTCTCATTCTCACTAGGGTATTTGGTTGCATTACTTTTATTTCCTTTTATACTTGTTCTTCAACAGTTTACATTGAGTTTATCAATTTTGGATGTGGGTTCTTGTAAGGTTTTGAACAACTCCAATTACGCTTCCTGTTAATGTTTTATTCATTAATAAGGAAGTTTATTATATTTTAGCAGAATGCGTTTGTGCGCTAAAGAGGCTAGCTGGGTCCTGTCTTAGCCTACTGTTAGGTGGTGAAAGGTTGTATTTAAGTTGGTAATGCTAGTAGCTTAACTGATGGATTGATGTACGTCCTTGGCAGGGTTATGCTGGTGGAGATGAAGTTAAGATGCTTACAAGGCATCTCCTTGGGAGACCTGTGAGGATTGGTGTGGGTGCAAATCGAGCAGCTACTGCTGCCCATTTCTTTAATCATTATGGTTACATTGGCAGTCAGAATTGTTTGCTTAAAGGAATATGGCCAAACAAGAAAGCTGGAGACCACCATAACTTTTGCAAAATTGGTGCTGTAGTTTTGGATGATGGTATGCAGGTAATATCCGTAATGTTTTCTACTTGTTGACAATGAAACCTTAATTACCACACTTATGCATTACCTGTGCACATCAGAGAATTTATTGCAGTAGTTTTAACAATTCCACTGCTGTGTCTGCAAATACGCATATACTAGTGCAGTCAATTCTTTGATGTGTGGCTTACAGTTTCCCCCTGGAGCCAGATCTCTTACTGTTGCTAGAACAGTTGGGATATATGTACTACAAGGCCAGTGGCCTGATCTTGAATTTCAAAAATTTTATCTCGTCCTTTTCTGAAAATGCCTGCTTGTAGCCCATCGGTAATTAGTTTTCTCATTGATAATAGACCAGCAGAATACGGTTCTGCTAAGAAATAAATTACCTTTTCTGCCTTATTTTATTAACTGATCCCAGTCATCCAGTAATCTAACTTCCATTGCCTTAAGTTATCAAACTATGAGCAACAGCATTTTGCATTTGCAATTTGTTTCATCATTTATATTGATCTCTATGAAATGTAGCACTGGAGCCTGCATCGTGACGTGGAGATTGTGATGATCAATGGTCTAATGCCTTGGGGAAACCAGCAATTATTACCCCTTGGACCTTTAAGGGAACCCTTGTCAGCCCTTCAGAGAGCAGATGTTGCTGTAGTTCATCATGCAACTTTGGTAAAAACTGCTGGTCTTCCTAGTTTCTACAATTTTTTCATGTTCTGTTGGAAAGTAAACAAAGTAGGCTGACAGATGATGACATGAGGAAAATGCATGCAGGTTTCTGAAGAAGATTGCGAACATATTAAAATAATGATCCAAGAAAAAGGAGTCAAAAGCTCTCTTCCTATATTTTTCACATCAATGTCTCCCTCATGCTTTTTGGAAATAGGAAATGTCAACTCCATGGTATCGCTTGATGCTGTAAATGATGCCATTTTGCTCTGCATTTGTGCAATTGGTTCAGCAGATGCATTCGTTCAGGGTGTGAAGAAGGTTTTTCCAACATCAAAAGCATAGTTATCCCAATTCGTTTGAAAGTAGTGAAAATCTTGTGCCGCATATGGGAGCACTTTATCCCAGTTCGTTTGAATATTTTGCTGCAGATGGGAGCACTTTATGTTGATCGACTTGACTTCAGCGACCATCACTTCTTTCAAGCAAGGGTATTTATCGTATATGCTCTTTGTGTCATTATACATTGTATTGCATGTGCAATTGATCCTTCTTGCAATATGAGAGAATGAGAGGAGGAGGGACATTCCAAATTGAAGTGATGATTTAAAACAGAAGAATACTTTATCAGGATGCAGCTTGTTATTTTCTTACTGCTATTTTGTGATGTAATCCAGGACATTGAGTTGATTAGAATGAAACTTAGAGAACTAAAGGTCAAGTTTGAATCAGAACCTATCGTTGTTACAACAGAGAAGGTAAGCAGAAATTTAGTTGGTTTGTTAGCAAAATTTATTTCTGCTTCTAGTCAATAGAGCGATGAATCCTCTTGCTGGCGTCCAGTTGGTAGTTTACATTCAGAGGATTTACCTGACCTTCAAATGCTGTTGTGTAATTAGGTCTTATGTCTAATCTTGTGATTTTAAACCATAATCTGAAGCACAGTATGAACAATAAGTGGATAATTTTATCAGATATTGGAAATCCTTTAGACCCGATGTTTTTTGGCAGTTGACTAACAACCATTTCTATTACAGGATTATTATCGAGACCAGGAGATCCTAAGGCTTTTGAATCCTTATAAAGTACTGGTTCTTTGCTCTGAACTGCAAGTCCTTCCTTATGGTGAACATAATGAGGATAACTTCAAGAAATTGTTGAAAGAGCTGCTAGAGGTAAAATTGTCAAGTTCAAGCAAGGAATAGTTTTTGATGTGTCAGCTACAGAGAATGCTTTGAGGTATGACACTTGGGCATAGACGAGTTCATCTATACGTCTTTTGGCTGTTCTTTTTGTCCTCGGCCTGCCTAGGGAATTTTATAATATACAATAATATTTGTGGTAAGCTTGTGGAGTGATTTTATTTGTAATGATGTTGCTGGCCCTTTTGCTAAAGATCACCTTGATTAATGATAGGAGGTTGAATTTTCTTCTGTTAAAGAAATTACCCTTTATTTTTATTGATCGGAACTCCTATGGATATCCATTGCAAGATGAACATTGTTGAAGCCAAATTGGTCAACAATTTTATCACCGCCAAGGTAAAATTATCGCATAATATTTTATTATATGTCGTAAATCATCTTTGTAAATATGACTTTGTAAAATATGCAAACTAATTTGGGTTAGCTATTATTTATCCAGCCTCACATTTGGGAGATGGAAGCCTAGTTCTTTAAGGGCAAGAAATGCCAAATCATCAAGCACATAGGTCAACAAGATTTGTGGAGTTTCAGGTTTCTTGTAAACCATTAACTCTGTCCAATATACAGCTGAATAGAACACTTATCCTGTTAGCCTAATGCTTGGCATGGCCTAGAACAAACTTCTTGCAACGGGTAGCGGACTTTATTTCCAATCCAATATGACCACTTTTGTCCTTCCAAGTTTGGAGTATGCTTTAATTGGATCTATGTTGAAAGTTTCTCCAATTCTTTATTATGGAGGCAGTGGTGGGGTTTCATAATCCTTAGTCAAACCAAGCATTGGTTCTGCATGCAAGAGCCTCAGTTTCTCCAGCAACCTCCATTTTGTGTTATGTTTGTCTCTATTGATCATTCGGGGGACCCTCTAGTGAAACATGGTCGGCAACTCTATTCTACATTAAATGTGTTCCTTGTTGTTTAAGTGGAAATCATAAATGTGGCCGTTGGTACCAAATACAGGAAATTCTTCTCACTTTGTCGTTGAAATTTCATTGCTAAGTTAGGCCAGGTAAACCTGTTTACTACCCCTTCCACACCACTGACTGGATGAGGCATGAGATTTCCAGAAATCATGTGTCAAATTTCTTATTAATGATAATGCTAGCTAGTACCAAAAGTTATGAGTTGGAACTTAGCCTGAGCTATTGCAAATCATCGACGATACAACGGGGTTTCTCGGATTTGCGATCCAACTGTTCAAGTGGCATAGGTGAATTTGGTCCATCGTACAAAGTCTTACATTGCCACCACGTATGGTTGGCAAGTATTGGAGTTTTGAGTCATCTGTAAGGAGTAATGTCAACGCATTGACATCCACAAATAAGCTACAGACAAGAGAGTACATTACATCAGACGAATGTGGAACAGAGTGGCCTTTTTTCACACACGAGTTGCATGCATTACATGGGTGCACTACAAGCACAAACACAAGAACTCATTTTGTGGTCTGGGCCGCCCAACATTCCCGGAGAGTCGTGGCCCACCAGCAACCGGCGCGTGACGGCAGGCCGAATTCCCACTTTCTGGTGTCATGGATAGGTTTTTGTTGGTAGGTTTTGTTTTGCCATGGCACTAACTATGAGCCGAAACTAGGGGATGCCAAGTCTTTTTCTAAGTGCAAAAAGTAACTTGATTCAATGGTTGACATTTCTGATACCAGATTAACAGCAAACTACTGGGCTACTTTTGTGTTAGATGGCTTAATGAGATGCTTGTAAACTGATTGAAGGAGAGCATAATAACTTACTGTATGCGGGAGAGGATATTGATTAGGATTAGAGAAGGGGACGGTGCCACCTCAGTTTTATTGACAATAGTAATAGGTGAGAACCCACCAGATTTCTCACTACACGTTACACAGGCCACTTAAAAAGATCTCTTTAATCTTTTTGTTTACCAAAGTTAAATAGCCTCTTAATCTTGAATAGTGAAAGTTTCACCGAAGTTACTTTTTATGCGCAGACCATAACGAACGTGGCATAGCATGGAAGCTGAAAACATCAGTAAGCTACCGGAACATCAAGTAACACAAAATACTAAACCAGAAAATGAGTTAACAGATCTCTGTCTAGTGATAATACATATTTGATGAGACAAATGGTAGCAATAGTTGGTCCGGACACCATCTTAACAATAATTCCATACCAGTTTACTAAAAAGATTAAAGCGCAGGTCTACGCTGATAATGCCAGGTAGCAAGGTCGTGAGTTTGCATCTACTTGCAACACCTACCCCACACCGCAGCAAGCAAACTATCTTATTTCTATCTGCTTTTCACACTATGAAGCATCACTTTGAAAATATAATCTATCTGCTCCCTCTATAAATACACCAAATCCTCCAAGCTCCTGCGAATCATTGGTACCCCTTTTCACTGAGATCAAAATGCATAAGAGCACGTTACTGATGGGTTCCTTTGGTGTTTTAAGTCTCCTTATCTTTGGCCTGCAAGTCTCTGACGCTCAAATGGTGCCAGCCATGTACGTCTTTGGAGACTCCTTAGTAGACGTTGGCAACAACAATCACCTCCCTCTGTCTGCTGTCAAAGCAAATTTTCCTCACAATGGGATCGACTTCCCCAGCAAGAAAGCTACAGGAAGGTTCTGCAATGGAAAGAATGCTGCCGACGTCATTGGTGAGTTTCACTGAAGGAACAATCCCTATTCCATGCTTCTGGGGTTCATCTGGGGCGGTTGGTTTGGTTAATTCCCAATCCCACTTTCGTTTTTATTCAACAATAATTGAATATTAAATAAATTTTAAAAGATTTATAATTAAATAATTAATTTTATTATATAATCTATATTCATAAAAAATAATTAAATAATTAAATTTTAATAAAACAATTTTTCAATATAGTTAAAATTAAATATTTTCTAGCTAAATTTTTGTTTCATAAATAACTATTTATAAAATTGTTAAGAAAAAATAAATTTATTGAATAAATATCATATCTAAATTTTTATTCCCCAAAATAATTTAATAATTAAATTTATATTTGTCATAATTATTATTAGTAATTAATAATAAAATCAAACTATGATAAAAAATTGAAATTAATTTTCATAATTTTACAAATTTTGAAAATAAAAGCTAAAAATTAAGCCAAATAAAATTCTTAATTTCTAACAATCGACACTTTTAAGAAAGTTATGACTTGGCCTTCTCTTTTGGTGTTGGGGAGCATCTTATTTCTTTCTCGTCTTCTAGATACATCAACTCATTGTTCAATGACTTCATGAGGTATATAGTATAGGAGTCTTAATACAATTTGATACGCTAATAGTATTAAGGTCGAATGGAATTTTCTTTTCTACAGTTTGCATGTTGGGTAAGAATAAGAACCTGAGAGGAAAACAATTCAAAAGATGTTCGCTTTTTCACATGAATCAATTCATGCATTTTCATTTATCACGGAGTCAGTTGCATGTCATTTTCGCGTCAAAGGGAAAGGGAAGTCGAAGCTAAAAGCTTGCAGGATTAGATTGATGCTGATTTTCACAGATTATGTGTTACAGATTCTCAAGTCTCTTTTAACTTTTTAGATTGTTCCTTGAAGAAAAGGCATGCAACGCAATAGCTATACCCCATCCGCCATATGCATATCACTTCATGCTATTTTATAGGAAAGAGATTGAGACCTAATGTAATGTATTAGTACTCATATCTTGGCAGCTGAGAAAGTAGGCCTGCCCTCTTCTCCACCATATCTGTCCTTGCCATCCAAGAATGCCTCCTCCGCCATTACCGGTGTCAATTTCGCCTCTGGCGGTGCCGGAATTTTCAATGGCAGCGACCAAACTCTGGTAAGTTAAATGAATGCTTCCCTACTCAAATTTACTCTTCATACATTTATGTAAATGGAGTATATAAATGGATGGCCTACCTTTGTTCTATAAACCCATAACTCCTTATCGGAAAAGGTCGGAGTCGGACCCAACAATACTTAAGCCTGTTCTGAAAAAAAGCCCAGTCCAAAATAATGGAAAGTCTCCAGTCTTGTGGATTAAATTGCGGTGAGCGTGGATCGAACTCGCGACCTTCAGATCTTCATTCTGACGCTCTCTTAAATGAGCCATGCCGGGGCCATCAGTTCCTAATTTTTTTTATAAATATTTTCAAACTTTCAGAAACAATCACTTCCGCTGACGCAGCAAGTTGGGTACTACGAACAATGGGTAGGAAATGTTGGAGCTCAAACCCAATTGTCGAAGTCACTTATTGTGATAGTAATCGGTAGCAACGACTTGTTCGGTTACTCGGGCTCCTCTAATCTTCAAAAGAGCACCACCCCACAACAGTACGTGGATTTAATGGCTGCTACATTAAAAGGACTTGTAAAGGTACCTAATCGCCGTTACCATTTATGACTGTTTAAGAGTATACTCTTCTCCTGATTCAATCAGTTTCTTGTTTATTTCGTGAAACCCCAATTTCATGTTTTCGGCAGAGGATACATGCAACTGGTGCACGTAAGTTTTTATTGGTTGGGGTGGCTCCAATAGGATGCATTCCATCACAGAGGGCCAAAAACAAGAATGAAGAATGCAATGAACAGCTCAACTCCATGTCTGTTACGTACAACCAAGCTTTGAAGTCAATGTTGGAGGAACTGAAATCAGAGCTTCATGGCCTATCTTACTCCTATTTTGACACCTACACCAGCTTGCTCAACTTAATTCAGAAACCATCCGATTATGGTCTGTAACGTATCAGTTACTAATGGTTTCTTTCTTTTTTTCTTTGCTAATTAGTCAGAAAAATATGCTTAAACTAAGCAAGCAATAAACGATCTGATCTCTTGTTTCAGGGTTTAATGAGGTCAAAGCCGCTTGCTGTGGGCTTGGAGACTTGAAAGCTAATGTCCCATGTCTGCCAATTGCTACTTACTGCTCCAATAGAAAAGACCATGTATTCTGGGACCCATATCATCCAACAGAGATAGCAGCTCGAATACTTGTGGATACCCTTTTCGACGGTCATCCAGATTACGCTTTTCCTATTAACCTGAGGCAGCTACTTGCAGTCTAAGCTATGCCATTGACAATCACTTCTCACAAGGCAGGCGACATATAGATACAAAAGAAAAAAGAAAAAAACGAAGACAAATATCAATGCACAAATGTACTTGCTGAATCCTGAGAATAGCTCCTGGTGTAGTGATGATTATATATAGACATTTGGGTATGCAAAATTACAGAAAACTATGCTTTCGACAAATCTAAATTTCTCATTCAACTCGTCAAAGCAGAGATCTTTGATAAATCATGCCTTATGTCTCTCGATGTTGCTTTGTGAATCTTTCTTTGTCTTAAATACCCATCTACATCCAATGGGTTTCACACCATTTGGCAACTCAACGAGATCCCAGACTTGATTAGATGCCACAGAATCCATCTCATCCTTCATAGCATTGTACCACAAGTCCGATTCCTTAGAACTCATGGCTTGTGAAAAAGTTTCAGGATCATTTTCGGCTCCAACGTTGTAATCTGACTCTTGTAGATACACTATGTAATCACTAGGTATTGCTGATCTTCTAACTCTAGTGGATCTCCTTAATGTTGTATTGTTATCCTCACGAGGAACTTGTTGCTCAACCTGTTGTTCAACTGGTTGCTCAACAATTTCTGGTTGTTCCCCATTCACAACTTGATCCACTGGAGTAATGTAAACAACTCGTGGAACTTCAGTAACTGGTTGTCCCACACCCATTTGACTTTGAGGGGTGTGAATGACAATCAATTGGTCACTTGAACTAGACGTGTGATGGTCCATGTGATGGTCCACGACAACCTCACCTTTGCTGGTCCATCTACGCATTAGCCGCAACCACTCCACATACTTCTGTCGCCCACTCAACCCGTCATGATTCGTCTCTGTGATGGCCAGAGAGAGTTGTTATAATCACTAAGTTTCGGTCCCTATCCTTACGAAGCATTCAGAACATCACACCATCGGTTGAGCTCAGGCAGAGGATAGAAGTTCCAAACTTCTCTAAGTTCTTGCAGATCTTCGGTGGAAAGGCAATGGCTGGAGGTATCCCGTATTTTTTTATTACGCTTCCGTTGGTTATGCATGTATTTTACGTGAAATTTGTCATGTATATGATGTATGCTGGCCACTTTCAGAACCTATGTCCCGAAAATGACCACTCCCACTGATCAAGTCATTCTCAAGAAATTTGGCATTTCTTGATTCCACGATTCTAGTGCTGTGAGATGGACAATAGAACCTATACCCTTTAGACCTTTCAGCATATCCAATGAAATACCCACTAATGGTCCTTGGGTCTAGTTTCTTCTCCTGTGGGTTATAAATTCTCACTTCAGACGGGCATCCCCAAACGCGTATATGCCTCAAACTTAGTTTTCAACCCTTAAATAACTCAAAAGGTGTCTTCGAGACAGCCTTAGTTGGAACCCGATTTAATATATACATAGCCGTCTTTAGAGCTTCTGTCCACAGGAATTGGGGAAGTTTTGTGTTACTCCTCATACTACTCTCCATGTCCATTAAGGTTCAGTTTCTTCTTTCTGTCACACCATTCTGATCCGGAGAACCAGGTATGGTGAACTGGGCAACAATCCCATGTTCCTAAAGAAAATTTGCAAAAGGACCAGGTGCTTGTCCACTTTCAGTGTATCTACCATAGTACTCTCCACCTCTATCTGACCTCATGATTTT
>JAOQMS010000005.1:24159742-24178707 GCA_027563885.1 Erythroxylum longipes | reverse complement strand
AATTACAACCTGTAATGGAGCCTTTCTAACTTAAACAATATTATCCCCATGCTCCTCACGTGTACTATTTACCTCCACTAATTCACCATTTATCATAATTACAATTTGGCATACTTACCCGAAAATGTCAAATGAAAGCATATATCATTGGATGAATGTGTCAACCGATATATAAGTCACAATTACTTATGTATAACATTCATTTAGCTTAAGTCATATAAATGTCTCACAATTATATGTTCTAGACGTATGTATAGGAGACGGGATGTTACAATACTAGTAGCAAAGGGCTTCCATCAGAGTGCTGGAATAGACTATGGAAAAACCTTCAGTCCTGTTATCAAACCATCAACAATCATAATCATTCTTTTAATTGCTGCAACATAAAGGTGGATGGTGAGGCAACTTGATGTCAATAATGCTTTCTTAAATGGTGACTTGCAGGAACTGATATTTATGCAACAAGCTAAAGGCTCTGCAGATAGAACAAAGATTAATCATGTCTGCAGGCTCCATAAAGCTCTATATGGACTGAAGCAGGCTCTTCGAGCCTGGTATGACAAATTAAAAATGACCTTGCTTAACTGGAGGTTCATAAATTCGAAGAGTGACACCTCATTATTCATTTAGGACACAGGAATGAAATCATATTTGTGTTGGTGTATGTCGATGACCTGATACTCACTGGAAACAATCCAGGTACGATCCAGAAATTTATACAAAAGCTACATCAGTTGTTTGCTCTGAAGGATCTAAGGGACCTCCATTATTTGTTTCTGGGAATCGAAGTAACTAGGGACAACAGTAGATTCTATCTGACTCAAACAAAGTATATAGAAGAGATCCTTCAGAGAGCTGGAATGGAAAACTCCAAGATGTGCCCAACCCTAGCTACCCTAAACCTCACGCAACTTACTAGAGATGGAGAATTACTTAAAGACCTAACATCCTACAGAGCACTCATCAGTTCTTTCCAGTATCTAATCTATACCAGACCAAATTTAACCTTTAATAGACTTAGCCAATTCTTGCAAAATCCTACCATTGCTCATATGCATTCTACAAAAAGAATTCTGAGATACCTAAATGGGACCAAAGACTATGGTCTCCATCTTCAACCGTGTTAAACCTACAATCTTACAGGTTTCTTTAATGCTGATTGGGCGTGCAATAAAGATGATAGACGTTCTATAACAGGACAATGTGTTTTCTTTGGCTCAAATCTGGTAGCATGGAGCTCTAAGAAGCAACATGTCGTTGCAAGGTCTAATGCAGAATCAGAGTATAGATCTCTGGCTCAAGTAGCTTGTGAAATCTCATGGTTGGAGTCCCTTCTAAAGGAGTTGCATTTTCCTATCCATGAAACTTCAATTACTTGGTGTGATAATATGAGTGCAAGTCAGCTTGCATGTAATCCTATCTACTATGCAAGAGCGAAACATATTGAAGTGGATGTACATTTTGTTTGAAACAAAGTTTTTGATAAGAAGCTTGAAGTGCGGTATGTTCCTTCAGTTAATCAAATAGTAGATTGTCTCACCAAAATGCAAGTTAGTGCTCAGTTTCATCGATCAAGCGACAAAATCAGAGTGATTTAGAGACTATTACCACTTCTGAGTTTGAAGGGGATGAAAAGAAGACTTCCAGAAGCCCCTCATGCATGCACGTAGACAAATAGAATACACCTCTCTAAATTATTCTTTCTATAGGTTTTACGTAGCATGTGACCCACCATAGCTCAAGCTATAATTGCTTAATAAATTCCTATTATTGTGTAGTACATAATTTTATTATTTCTTATTCTTTTCTACTCATGTAAAGACAAGTGCAACTTATTCATTAATTGTATTCCTTTATAAATAAAGTGCTGTAATATCAACCAGATATTGTGAGATTTGTCCGGCTATAATCCGTCTAAAATTTTAGAAGTTGTTTTGCTAATAGTTTAAGAGTTCGATAATAAATACCGTCTGCAGCACGTAGGTACGGAAACAAAAATATATTCTTAATTGTTCGGGCAGTAGTACGGTTTTGGAATGGGTTTATGTAACGCTTATATGTAAAACAAACCCATGGACTTGAGACATTTCTATTTTGCAAGTTCTATTATCTGGTTTCTTTGATTCATAATTCACACTTTGGCGACTTTTCTTAACCAGAAAAGTAAATGAATAATGATATAAAAATCAGAATTGACGCCCAAGAAACATCAACGTCCATTCTGGAATTTGCAAATTTTAAAATTTGCATTTCTTATTTCAGGATTTGCCGAGGTTCTATCTGCTTGTTGTGGTCTACGAAGGTTACGTGCCTTCCAGATTTCAAACCATTGCTCCAAAAGAAACAATCATGCTTTCTGGGACGTAGTTCGTCCAACAGAGGACGCCGCACGTTGTTGTTTTTCCTTATTATCATACAGAATTCCATACATGAACGTGAAAAACTTTGGTATCATTGTAACCTGTCAGAATAGGTAATAGTTAGCAGGCAGAAGATATGTGGACGGTAAGGAGACCTTTAACACTGTTCAGATTGCGAATGAAACTGCTCGGATAGGGAAGGAGACTGTTCAGATTGGGAAGGAAATATCTCCTGGAAAAAAAGGTTGAGGTCACCGGTAAGAACATCAAAGGCCAACATCTTGTCAACAGCGTCCTGCATTTGGATCAAAATTTCAGAATATATCCTGATGAAATATGCGTGATTTCATCATTGCATTTGCCAGTAAGACCTTGTATTCCTGATCTTGCAATAATATCTTCTCGTTACGCAACTTCTCGACAAAGTTGTTATTCCCAATAGAAGCCAACACTGATGTTGCTCGTTGAACAACATCCTCTGGCACGCCTAGATCGATCAGCGATCTATCAGGTTAGAGACTAGGCAACATAATCAAGTGTCACTTCAAGTATAGATCTACTCATGTCGTAAGCTGAAGTCAAGTTCAATCCACACGAGACCCTACTTGTGCCATTCGTTTATGTGTTTATAATATAACATGCAGTCTCAAGCCTAAACCGAGGAAGATTGTGATTGGTTGATGGAAATGTAAAACAGGAGGTAAACAGTCTATATAATTGCATGTGTAGGCAGACCATATGTCAAGTGTCGGGTACTTCAGGGACTTGACTCTGGGTCCTCCTATTTTACACTACTTGAAGCACGAAAATTAGGCAAGCAAACAAAAAATTTTAGGTCCTACTTCTTATTAAAGATATTAGTATCCTATCATTTGTCTGTAATGATTCCCAATCAAAAGAAACACAAAAATTCAAAGAAAACCTCCTCTCGTTTTAACATCATTTGCGTGTACAAAAATCTTTCAGGAAACCAAATATAGAAAACACAGAACGTACCAGCAAGTTGTGCACAGTGAAGTCCTGCAAATCATAAACATGTAATTTTTGCATCAAGAATTCCAGAAATCATTCCCAGGACTCCTTGAGGCATGAAAAAACACGCACTCACCATAACTAAGATGTGCATGACCAGGAATTAACCTGCCAAATAAGAACCCAAAGAAATATTATGGAAAAGAAAAATGCAAGAGCTCATAATCAAAAATAAAACAGGATGCTCGCGCATGTAAATGACGATATATAAACAAACAATGATGCTTGATCATTCTAGAGCAGAAATATATTCATCTTCCTGAGAAATAGGATAAAAAATACAAGACTTGTCTATGATTTAAATAATTTAAAAAATTCTTAATCTTTAAAATTCGAAAAAATTCTTTATAATTTTAAAATTTTAACTTTGTTAAAAATAACGGTAAACAAACATGGCATGAACACCAAATATAGATCAATCAAATACAATTAACATGATAATAAAAATAGCTCTTAAATCTAACTTATAATAATAATTTATTGTAATTATCTTCAATTATTGATTTAGTTAAATTTAATTATTTCAAAACAGTTTTAAGAATTAAATTAGATTATGATTTGATTAATCCAAATGTACTGTTCATATAACGTGTATTTAATTATTAAAATATTATTTTTTAGTAAAACTTTAAGAGTTCTAAAATTTAAAAATAATAAGGATTTTTTTAATAATTTGAAAATTAATTTATTTGAAAGAGTTATTTAAATTTACCTATATAAGAATACGATGTCCTCGACATTTCCAGAATTATTGTCTGGGCTCAGGACACTCATTGTATAAAACCTCACCATCTCAGACTGGAACAATTCAAGAGAGTATTTCATATAACTTTTCAAACATTCGCACAGTTAAATAGTAATTAGCAAATGAAACTTTACAAGAAAACATGCCTCCAGCAAGCAACTTTCATTGAACAACTCAGTCAAGTGAGTACACACCAAAACCTATAAGAAGATACTGAAGTCAGGAATATTTTTATATGACTGTAACTGATATATTTGATGTTCCTTCGGCACAATGCCTTTGTACGATCACCAACATGGCAGATCAACTTCAAATGCATTACTTGCTGGTTTTAACTTGCAAAATAAGTTTTCATATAAGATAAAATGGTCAGACATTTTCAAAATCAGGTATATAATGGTAAGTAGTCAAAAATTAATAAAAAAGAAAGGTCTGGTAGAATCAAGTAGTTGGAAGTTTTGGGATACGGATATGTTGGAAACTGATAAAGAATGAAGTGAAATGCTTGGACGCCCAGGCTGAGCGAGCCTGGAGTCGGAGGCAGCCAGGCCCAAATCCGAGCCCGACATGTTGGGCCAGACCTATTTTTATCTTTTAAATTGAAAATGACGTCTTTTTTCAAAAAACGACATCATTTTCCTTATAGGTGTCAGGCCTCGTGGGCCTGGGCAGCCGCAGCTCACTCAAGGCCAGGTCAACCCAAACCGGGCTAGGAGGGCCTGGGCTCAAATGTCATCCCTAGGGATGCATGCAAGTACTTAGCAACTACCGCAAGCGTTTCTTTCCAGAAAAATGTCACTATGGCAAACGACAAGACTTAAGCAAAGCATCATCCTGCTGTTGCTGTAAAGAACTGGAGAAAATGATAAGCATCAATGTGTTGTAATCATCTAGTTCACCATTGCCATTGTGAAGTATAAAATAAACCCAGAAAATTGAGATCTAGCTGGTTTTCAGAAAACCATTGTGCTAATACGATTTTCTCAGTTCATCTGGATGAAGAATACCAAACCTTGGGAGGGTCAGCACTTTCAACAAGGTGGTTTATGGTTCCACCAAGCAAACCTATACCATCTGCATTGCATATTGTGATCAATATCAATGTTAATCATTGTTATAAGATGAAGGGAAAAAAGATAAAAATCATAGAAGCTAGTCCATTTTCCTCATTGCGTATGATACATCCAAGAAAAGAAAAATTAGGAAGGTTTACCTTCTGTAAGAGTGCCTTTACCAAATTCGTCCAACAGACACAATGATCTTGAAGTTGCCTGCCTGAAAGTTTGACAATTTGAAGAATAAAATTTAAAATGTGGATTGTAAATGTCTATCAAAGCTTTGAGCAACTTAAGCTGGAATATTCACAACCTTGAATTTATAAGGAATTAATAACCAAAGTAAGGTTTATCATACACGTAAACGATATACTAGGTCTTTTTTCCTGATTTGTCCTTTCAAATGGAGATGTCAAAAACCACACTAACCACCTTCATACCTTAACATCATCCCAACTTGATGCAGGTCTATCATAAATGTTGATTGTTCTGCGGTCATTAGTTTGCTTCCTGTTGCGCAAAATATCCTGTTGCAAGTTGAACAGTAGCTAGTGTAGCCAATTACAATTCTGATGAAGGAAACATAATGAAAACATGATTCAAGTAAAACCTATCAGTCAATCCCACAGTAGCAGCATCTGCAGGTACAAAACTTCCAATATGGGAAAGGAAAACAATCAAAGCCACCTGCAAGAACAAGTTTCAGAATGTAAATATACATAGGAAATTGGTGTAATATAAAAAGGAAAATCTTATGCATAGCAATCGTATGTACTGGAGACATTCCTTTTGCAACATTAGAAAATAAATCAAATTGAGATGAAATTCAATTTTTCTAAATGCTGCTGTAGTGTAGATTACACTTGGTACCTATCATGTTTAAGGGCTCTGAAGTGAACATTGTTAATTTGCTAGAGTTTGTCAATCTAAAAGATCATCTGGGCAAGTACAGCAGAGTCCATTCACTTTGAGAGAAAACGGTTAATATATTTTCTGGAAATATAATTACAAAATAGACTCAAAGTAATCACATTTATGCTCATATGTCAAGATCACATGAACAGCTATGAGTTGCTAAAATCAATTATTTAACTGTAGCACAAACATGAAAATACAAACACATTCCCACAGTCTCTCCATCTCTCAATGATAGAACCAATAACCTGCTTTATGTAAATACTTTTTCCTGAATAATTTGGACCAGTGATAATGTTAATCTTTCCTGAAAAACAATTTTAAAATATCAAAAGGTTACTGGTAGAGAAAGATGAAAGTAAAATATAAACGGGAGCTAGAGATTTCAGAGATTAATTTGCTAATCATTATACCATCATGAAGAATTTTTGTATCGTTTGGAATAAATGTGTCAACAGTCATTTCCTGCAAAACATGTCTGGAAAAGCGAAATCAGGTATGAATCATAGTGTTTATAGCCAAATGGGACAAGAGGTCCTCAAGAAGTCGTTGCAATTAATCATGGAGCATATGATTCATTCGTATCTCACCTCCCGTTGTGTATGTCAAGCAAGCTTTCTTCAGTCAAAATAGGTCTCACATAATTGTTCTGGCGTGCAACTAGAGCGAGTGACAAAAGGCTAAAGAACAGAAATTGTATGTTATATAATATAATACAACAACGCCGCCCAGCTAAAACGCAGAGTCTTGGGATGTTAAATAATATAATGAACTGAATAAATCGTAGTAAGGGAAAGAAAGCACTTTTAACGGATTCTTACCAATCGAGTTCAGCTGTGAAGTTTGCAGCCTTCAGCAGATGCGCTGAAAAGAGCAGTATATGTGACACCAGATCTCTGATGATTGCTCTCTCCATATCTTCAAGTAGAAGTTTGGCGAATGAACATCTTTGGTAAACAAGGTACAACCTAACTAAAAGAATTACATTCTACAGAAAGGTATACGGCTAATGTATTGAGATCTCACATAGAAAATCCATCACGTTAAGGAAGCTAGTATGAACTTGAATCCAATAAATTGCTTGAACAATATTTGATGTGTCCATATTTTCCCGCAGCCCGTAAAAGTATTCAAATCTCATCAAACTTTTAATAACTAGAATAAGATGTTAAATTTACCTAAAATTTTATGATAAATATCTCCAAGGCTGTCATCCAATTCTTGTGTTTTTGGGGTACGATAAAAATACCTATCGGTCTCTCCATCAGCGTCGGAAAACTTCCATTCACAGTAAATCTTCCTTAGTCAATGCAGAATGTAGTAATAGTATTACTAATATCTCTATTTTCTTAATAACTGATTTAGCAACTTGCCACAAATTCAAAATCTGGACGCTTTTCAAGTGATGCTTCATCAAGTTTTTCTTCAAAAATACACAGCAAATATCCTGCGTACAAAGAACAAAAGAAATGAATAACAAGAAAAGAACCATAAATGTCACCAGCCCCAAAATCACCCATGTCTTTCCATGAAAAGATGTAGGACACTGGCAGACTTAAATTTGAACTGTATTCCAGAAAACTAGACAGCCAACACAAATCTTTCAGCTTTGTGCTAGTTCTTCAATCACTACAGCTAAATGGAGCTCATAAGAGTTGTACCAGACAATGTCACAATACTAAACTAAATTTTCAGTAAAAAGCCCTATTCTTCTATTAATTTTAGCTTAACAATGAAACAGAGTATTCCACTAGAACTTGAATATTCATCTATTGTCAACAAGTTGAAATTGAGGATTAACGGCTAATACTTCATGCATGCACTTTTTCATATATATGACTCAGGGTCTTAGTCGTTCATTCCTTCCACATGTATCCAGGATGCATCATTGCAGCATAAGAAAGTAATATAAAAGATAATCTAGGTGTTATACATCGTACTTTGTGCACTCTATATGTTCTTAACCGAGGAGAGATCCATACAAAAATCAAATTAAGTATGCCAAGTTTTCAGTTGTAGCATGGTAGAGAATAATGGCCAACCTATTTGATGCATATAAACAACACAAGGAGCAGTCTTCAAGTCAGGAAGTTGTGCAATTTCATATGAGGCAACCTACACACAACTGTCATACTCAGAATAGTTGTAGACGGGTAGTAAAACTCAATATGTGTGAGTTTCACTCATGTATATTATATGAAAAAAAAGGTACCTGGTGCAGAAACTCAGGCAGTTCATCATGGATTTGCCTCAATTCATCCAACTATATATAAAAAAGCGGAATTAGTTTCTAAATGTCTATAACTTCATAAAACTGGTACCCAGCATTGGCGTTATGAAAATAAGCAAAAGTTTTATAGATGAGGATGCAAGTTTCAAGCTTGATGCCAGTAGAAAAGGTTTAATAAAATAGGAACTAAAAATAATGAAAACTGAAATTTCAAGATATTATCTATCACAAACACAAAAAAATTCATATGTTGGGGGTGAAAAAGAACAAACTGGGGTTGCAATTTCAGTACAACCTCGTCACAGAATCCGTCCTTCACCATTGTCCCATATCCCTTTTCGTTACTTCTATTCACATCAATGACACCGATGACCTACAAAACGCAGCATTGAAGTAAGAATATGATCTACAAATATTAATTGTAATATTCTATTGACATTACAGGTCATAAAAAAGATATTGATTTAATGCAATTTAACAATATAAATAAAAGAAAAGGTAGAAGGAAGAAATATTTGATAACATCAGCAAAAGAAAAAGTAGACCATTAAAATTAGAAGTATAAATCATTTCCTTCTTTCACATTTTGGACCTTCACTTAACCTACTCAAAACTATTTCCTTTTGAGATTTTCTTTTACTTTTCCATTAGCAGTAATTCTATTTTCCTGTTGAAACTTAAGCTCACGCATGATTCAGGCATATGTGAGTTTAAAATCGCACATAATTCGGGCATACATAAATAAAAGAAGAGGTAGAAGGAAGAAATATTTGATAACATAAGCAAAAGAAAAGGTAGACCATTAAAATTAGAAGTATAAATCGTTTCCTTCTTTCAAATTTTGGACCTTCACTCAAACCTACTCAAAAGTATTTCCTTGTGAGATTTTCTTTTCCTTTTTCATTAGCAGTAATTTTATTTTCCTTTGGAAACTTAAACTCACAGATGATTCAGGCATACGTTCGGTCATTCTTGCTAGAACTAAAACATGGGATTCCTTCTTTGCTTTACATCAGCCACTCTATGGTTTCTCGTTTGTTCCAGGCCTTTTTAAGTTGTTAAATATTCATGTTAAGTGGAACTTCTAATGACAATCAAGATAGAAAAGTTTGATTCGACTATTTCTAGGCAATAGCATGATTAAGCTAAGAGAACACCAAGGCAAGATAGACTAACCAATTCATAGACATAAGCCAGCTCTGTTGAAATACATGAACCAGCCTGAGATTAAAAAAAAAAAAAAAAGACAAATCATATTAAATAGTTAATAGTGCTCATCAAGGAATCTAGCGGAAAAAATGAAGCATATTGGTTACACCAGAGACAGGTGAAGAAAAGATTTATACCTGCTCAACAATGTCCAGATTCAAGTAATTCACATGATGTTGAAGGCTCTCAGATATGCCTACTTCAAATATCTTGCCAACATGAAAAAATGAACAAACACTCTGCAACAACAGAAAAGAATTGTTTTACATTGGTTGCAAACTTTATAACTCATTCTTTCAGTACATTAATGGATTTTAAATAGAAATGACACAGAAGAACAGATTATTTTCAAATGCAAAAGAATAAAATCCTTTCGTTATGAACATTCTGGATAGTAGAGAATGATGTGGACGTTCCTTAATTGTCTTTGTCTCAAAAACCAGAGATTCTCTCATGTAGGGAATTCCGTGAGGAGCTGAGTACGCAATTTAACATAATTTAGCAGATATGTTCCCATGTCTTTCAAATGTATTGATGTGTTCGAAATATGTCCAGATCGGATGATTTGTGACATAGACAAGTATCAATCTTTGCCAATGAAAAAGAACATATTAGGGGCGATTTATTTTCTAGAAGAACGTATTTTCTTCAGCTTGATTTCTAATTATTTTCATAGCTGACACGGAAACAGCCTCTCCTATGTTAAATTTGATTAGAAGACCCTCCCCGCGAAAAGGAAAGACTTGTTCACTGGTACGTTGACTTTGACTTTATGAATATCTCCTAATATAGTTCATTGTCACATCAGCTACTTCTTTCTAGCTCTTTTCCTACATAAAAATTTTTACCTTCTTACAATAAACGTAAAACCTAGAATTGATGTTTATATACACATTTACGCAGGCAGAAGAAATTCTTCTATGATGCCACTGGACAAGCTCAGCAACATCTTATAAATTATAATATTGAGTCAGGGATTCAACTTTCTCAAGTATTTCAAAGATTGAGCTATGAAACAAAAGAGCCTGGCCATACAAGTCGTTAATTATGTAATGAACCATTTAATATTACGCAAGTTCCTACCTTAAGCAGGGGTAGAAATTAAATAGCAGAAATAGAACAAAAACACAATAAGCATAACCTTTGCATGGATTGATACATCTCAGAGACCTTAGCATATAATCCGACATTTAGTTACATACTGTAAATATGGACAGTACTCAAATTTAGCTTGCCAGACGAGAATTTATGTAAGGTGGGAGACTTATTTCTAGGAAGAATTACCTTCAAAAAGGCTGTCCAGTCACCAGTGGTACTCAAAGAGCTTGGTGAATTGAATTTCTACAGGCAAGAGAGAAAGTTGATTATGTACTCAGATGCCAAAAAGGGGTATCTAATATTTTCTTGACGATTCTAGAAAATGACTGAGACTCCATTGCATAGATTCCAGATCATGTACTATCTAACTACATTGTATCTGCAAAGAGTCCCAGTTGTTTCAAACTGTTTCCTCTTCTCCTTTTCTTTCGAATAGATGCCAATAAGCAAAACAGCTTCTGCAAATTACTCTAAATCCGAAAAGAAAAGAATTTGTGATATAGTTTCGTTAGATTAAACAGAGTTATCATGTTTAGAATGAGTAATACTTGTTGGCGTAGGCTGCTGACAAGTTCACTGAAGTACTTACATGTCATTTACTCTTGAAAGATGCGATGATTAAGGAGAATCACCTTGAGAATGTGGGGAATGTCCTTGACAGACTTCAATGTCTCACGTAAAGAAACCATTAGTTCTTCTGAATGGAGAAATATTGATATCTTAATTTAACTTAAGGAACACAACCTTTCAGTTAGAAGAACAAAAGCATCTACAAGCTTTCAATTCTGAAAGCCACTCCCAACTTTCGGTTGAAATATAACTTCATTTTTCAATTGTTCACAAATAAGGTATATTTGCTATGCGACCTTTATCTTAAGCTTAATTCCACCATGAAACCCCGAGTTTACCATGCTCATTGTTATTATCCTTTTCCTTCTCTTGCTATGGCATGATAGCATTTTCCAGTTCAGCTGAAGAAAACCAAGTTTCATTCAGAGAACTAGTCAAAGGATACAGCATTGAGACGAGCATTCAGGTTTTCAAGGTCTAATATGGGCCTCAGGAACCAACTTCTGAAGGAAGGAAACCATTTAAGCAATAAGACTTAAAAAGAATATCAAAACAGAAAAAAAAACAAAAGGTATTAAATAGATGTACCTTAAAAGACGTCGACCCATTGGCGTCACGCACTGATTAAGGAAATTTGGTCAGTCGAATATGTAGAATATGCTTAAAGGAAGAATATTGCATTTCCACAAACCTTGTTCATCATGCCAAAAACGGAGAACCTGTAGTCAAGATGTTATTAGAGCTCTTTTCCCAGCAAAGATAAATGATAGCATCGTACACAATTTACCCTTCTTTTGCTCTACCAATGCCCATGTGGCTAGGATGTTTGTCTACTTGGAAAATCTGTAAGGCGTCATGAGCTGCGGCATCAAGTTTAAGAAATTTATTCCTTTGTAAATGTAAGGGGCATCTTTTAGTTCAAGCCGTTTACAGAATGCTTTGAGTATAACTACACACATGAAAAGGATACAGTGAAATCTCTGTGACTGAATCAATAGTAATGGATGTATTCCCGCATTCCCTTTGCTCACCGGTATCTACTATCCTTTCACTCTCTAATATGGCAAGAAGGCCTCCACTTGTTCGGACTTGAACATCGCTCCCCATGTTTATCATGGAACTCAGCTGTCGACGAAAGATTTTGAGGAATGAAGGCAAGCTCAGTAAAGGGCCTTGCCGCTTTAGGACAGGACTCGCATGCATAGGATATAAATTCCAGTCTCCCAAAATATAAATGGTCCCCCAAAGAATGGACGAGTACCTAAAGAAATTCATAACTATGCTCGCTTACGAGGACTCGCAAGTGAATTTAAACCTGATGGATTAAATCAATGTACCGAAACCGTAACTCATAGTAATAGCTAGTAATACACCAACTATGTTGACAGATTGCTCCACCAAGAACTTAGGGGAACAGACCATTGTTTCTCCTAGTTGAAGAGATAATTAGCATGTGCTCTATAGGAAACAAGTCAAAGAGGGATTACGGTTGAACGGAAAAAATAAAAAGAAGAAACATTTTGATATCTTTAGTGCGACATTTTTGTTTTTTATATCAACAACATTGGTAACGAATTTGACCAGATCTTATTTAACAGGTATCAAATTTTACCTTATCATGAACAAGACCTAGTGCACCTAGAATCATAATTGCTTAAGATTGCCGAATAACGAGAAAATTGCAAACTTTTGTATTGCTGATACGTATTTGAAACGAGACGTCGAAAACTTTTAAGACAACAGAAAGAATAATTTGAACAGAAGATCATATTGGCTAACACCACAGACGTAAAATGCAGAGCAGGAAACTTCACCAAACTCCAATTGCAAGATAATCCTTCTTCCAGACAAATGGTAAGGGAACCTAACCGTTCACTTACATATGACACTCTCTCCTTGATGTTCAAGCCCTCATCCATTCCCGTTACTCGAAGATACAATAATCTAAGAAAACAACCAAAAAACTGGAGATTAGAAGAATTGGTTTTTAAGAGACAGAGACAGAGAGACAGAGGCATCACATACACAATAAATGAACCAAAAATATACCATCATTTCTCCAAGTTCCAACTGGTGGAATAGGGAGGAAGAGATTGACACAGAGATTTGGCATATAGTTTCAGAATGCACTTAAGGATTTGACAGTTAATAAGCTCACGAGCTTAAGATATTAAATTGCTTATAAAGATTGAGTGATGCTACCACCCTAGATAAACAAGTCTTTCTAAATTCACTGGGGTCAAATAGAAATTTCAATTGAAATTTCCTTGGAATGAGAAAATGGGATAGAAAAAATATTCATCTCCATCTCAACATTGCTTTCTTGGTACATCTGAAATTTCTTTGATTACCCCGGTAATTACACAAACAAAGCGAATGTTTGGGCACTGGTTGAATACATAATTCATAATAGCCATGCGCAATACATATGGATATCTGAAGCAAGGACGCGAGCCGAATGTTGCCTACCGACAAACTCGTCAAGAGTTATTGTCGCCCCAGATAATCCTTAATTTCATTATCTTGGAATAGTTTCTTCCCTCTACCCATTAAATTCATAGAAACAAATCAGAATCGGTTCATTCGATCCGTAATACCTATGCCACGCTTGCTCATAACTGAATATTGAACTTTTTACCAGTTTCACTGAGGGAGCCTCAGTTGTGCCATCTGCATCAGATATAAGCCTTTATGATTAAACTTAGCCCAGAAGCAGAGTCGACAATTCAACTAGCAAGGAACAGCATACCACTTCGTTCCAAGGCAGATAAAAAAGATTCTTCACTCTTAGTACTTGCATAAATGATGCAGGGCTTCGCCTGATATTTTGCTGGAACAATTACTCAGCCAGAGATAAATCATTATAACAATGATATGGCAACTAACGTGTAGATAGATGTGAAAAAACAGATGAGGGAAAATAGAATATGAAACACGAGGTCCGAGAAAGGAAATAGTTGAGGTCAATCAATGATATCGACAGAAAGATCACTCAATGTCCGCAAGAGCAAAGATGGTCTAAGGTGCACCCCACTGGAGACAAGAAGCATGTACCGAGATCAATCAGGAGAAATTCTGAGCTGTCATCTTCCCAAACTTCAAGCACATGAAGTTGACGAACACTGCAATCATAATAGGAAATTCCAACCCTGTATAGGAAATTCAAAATCACTCCTCTTGAGAGATCAGTCTCATAAAATTAACGGAACAGAAACAACAATGGTCCAGTTTGGTTCATCATCACGGTTATTTTACCAATATAAGTTCTACGAGCTCTTGGCTACATGTTTAATCTATCTTTTATTATAGTTACCTCTTTCATCCCTTAAAAGTGAATAACAAACTAAATACTCCTTTCAATGATTTCTTCTTACTTTTGACAAGACTGTCTTAAAATGAAATTTTCTTATATCCTTAAATTAAAATTTTGTCAGAGCAAACTTTCAATTTTATATAATTAAATTGAAAATTGATGAGTTTTTTATGAAATAATATAATTATTACTTTCCAATTTTCATTTTCTAAGAAAAAATTTAAGAATCATAATTTTGATGGCTATTATGTGTAATATTTCTTAAATTAACATTTACATGCCATAGAATAATTTGTATAGTATTGATCGCTATAAAGACACTAAAGTATCGGTCCTTATAAGATAACTAGTGATAGTTATAAATATATAACTGGTATAAATCCAATTCAAATGTGTTAATATCTTGAATAAAAACGTGATCAACCTTCAACTCTTTGCTGTATCAAAGAACATTGTTGACACTCTTGTAGATCAAAGTTTCAATGAAACAAACAATTCAGTTACACAGACAGACAAAAGGAATGCAGTGGGACAAGAAGTAGCTCACCGGCGACCGTGTTGAAGGCATGCCATGTACACCTGAAGGTTTCAGGTTAAACAAGTGATTAAACTCAGAGAGACATAACACAAAACGTGATTTACAAGCCAAGCAAAAGTTTCCAATCACGTGCTCGACACGCACAGAGAGAGAAAAATGAAGCAAATTAAATGTTTAAGCAATTGCGGCTATAGATCTACGAACATTAGAACAGGCTATGAAGGCGAAACGACATGAATTGAATTCCTAACACTGAATTAATAAAGCTTTTCGTGGGAAAATTTTCAAAAACAACAGGAAATTTCGAAGCCTACACTGATCGGACACCGACTCAACGTCTGATGCACACAAACCACATCATCATTATCTAGAACCTAAGATCGTGATGGAATGTGAACTGTAAATATTTCTTTTTGGAAATTAACTTAAACTGTAAATATAACGGGGAAAAGATCGACAGAGATCGGACCTCAGGCACAGCTTCAGTTTCGTCCATTTCCTCCATTTTCAAGCTCTGAGTGTTTGGTTAGTGAGATTAAAACTGAATAACTGATCTGAAGAGATGCGAGCTTAAATATAAATGGGTTATGGCGGGAACCAAAAGGATTGGATCAAAGTTTTGAAAAGCGCTTTGTGAAAGATGTATACTTTATTACGTGACAAAAGATGCAGGCGATGAAACTTCTAAAATTTTCCCTTGTAGTCAAAGATATGGTTCCATACCGGCCAAAAAATAGATGGTATTACTCGCTTTGGAACCGGCCTTGGGTACTAGAAGTTTCGCTTAGTACCGATTGGCGTTTAAAATACTAGTTAAATATCAATCGGTATCGTAAATTTTGAATAATGCAGGAATTAAATAGCTTTTTAAAAAATGACAAACTCTCTTGGTAATTGCATCTCTCACCTCTCTCACTGTCGATTTTTTCTCTCGTTGCCGTCGTCCTTGTGCTACACATTGTATTAGCTTAATGTTAGAAAATATAAGGGATAATAGGTATTTTTCTATTATTGATGAGATTATGTAGAAGCCAAAAAGATAACCAAGTTTATCTATAATCGTATATGGGTCTTAAATTTAATGAGAAGAGATTTTACCAGTGGTAGGAATTTATGTCGTTCTGCTATTACAAGATTTGCAACGAATTTCTTATCAGTTCAGTATTTTGTTATGACAAAGAAAGAGTTAAAACAAATGTTTACAAGTGATGAGTGAGTTGCATCTCAACATATTAGGTCTAATACTGGATTGAAGATTTCTAAAATTATACTTGAAGATACTAAATTTTGATTCTAATGTCAATTTGTCATATGATTTTGTGAGTCTTTGGTGAGGATGTTTCGTTTGGTTGATAGTGATGAAAAGACAACAATGGCTTATTTTTTGAATGTTATGGAGAGAGCGAAAGAAGCAATCAAGGTCAATCTGAAAAATATGTCTTCTTTGTATACATCTTATTTTGCAGTCATCAATGACATATGTGAAAGGCAATTTTACTCTCTGTTGTTTATAGTTGGAGAATTTTTTAATTCCAGTGTCTATTTCAGACCAGATTTTACAAAAAAAGTTGAATTTAATAAGAAAATGCTATTAACTATTACAACAGTTATTGCCTATAAGATGATGCAGGATCTCCGGAGCTCACAAATGGAGCTTTATAAGCAATCTTTGGGGATTTTAGGATGTCAATTGCTATTTGACAAAGAGAAAAACTTAATTCAGGTTTTTTTTCACTTTTGTTAGTTGTTGAAAATTAATTATCACTTTATTTTGTCTATAATACTATTTTTGTTGTCTTATGACTTACAGTTCTTAGTGGAACCAATTCGAAATTGGTGTTCAAGAATTGTAAATGTTTGCAATTTGAATTCTAAGTTAATGTGTGAGTGCAACAAGTTATGAAAGAAAATGAAATACATTTGAATTTATTCATTCCAAAAAATGGAATAGATTAGAGCACAAGAAATTAAATGACTTGGTCTTTGTTTTTTATAATTTAAAACGTCGAGAAAGGTATATTATTATTTTTTTAATTTACATATAATTTCTTATAGTTTTTTAATAATTAAATTTTATTATTTATCATGACTCTTAATAATACAAGTAATTCAATAGATCAAATTTGTATTGATAATATCGATCTTTTGATAGAATGGGTTTCTAAGGAATTGGATTTGGTAAATGTGAGTGAATTGAAAGATAATCTTAGATGAGAAGCATCAACATGTCATTTGGTGCTATAAATTTGAATGATGATGATGATGAGGCTCCTTTCAATGATGAGGATTTTGTAGCAAATGATAATTGCGGTAAGTGAAGTTATAACGGGTATTTCCCCTAAACGATTGAATGAAATTCTAAGTTTTTGTTTATCCTCTTCTTTTAATTTCATTTATATTTGATGTATATATTAACTTCTATAGATGCAATGTAATTGTAAATATTTTTGTTTCATATTTTGCTTCTACTTGGTTGTTTCCTCATCACAAACTTTTGTTTTAATTTGTAATAATTAATATTTAAGGATATTTATTGTTCTTTTTATTTGATGTTTTGATATAATTATGACTTATTATATGATGAAATTGTAATATTTTAAATACTTTGTATTGTTCTTAATTTTATACTTGTATGATGATCTTTTCATATTAATTGTGATTATTATTTATAAGTGAAATATATGAAAATTAATGTTAACAAAAATAAATAAATTGTTGCTATTTAAAAAAAATTATGTGGATCATATTCTTTTAATAGAATTTTGAAAATGATCCTCTTATAAGTATAAAAATCAAATTACTTAATATGATGTATCAACCATTAATCATCGTGTGTATTATGAATTTTATAAGAATATTAATTCAGAACATTTTTTTGGCTTTGCAAACCTAAATCCCATTCTCGAGATGTAGTTTAAGGTCAAATAATTGTCCAAGTTGAAACCCCATATTGAGGACATGAAAACTAGTAACTTTTGTCCACCTAGTACGTAATAAAAACTAACATGAAATCTACTATTCATGTATGTACAAGAGACAAAGGGTGAAAGTCTAATACTATTATGGTTCAAATTGAAATATATTAGCTTTTTTTGTGTATATAAATAAAATTATATTCATTTTTGTATTTATAATGTGGATTTGTTGGTTTTAATGACATAACTTGAAAACAATGACAAACTAAAACACTTAATGCTTACGATATAATTAGCCAATTACCAAACCACTCTATATAATACTTGAAACTATCATCAACTTCTGTGATATCCAACTTTAGTAGAATTGTCATCAACGATTAGTTAGTGTACAAGGTTATAATTTTTTTTTTCTTTTTGAAAAATTACAAGGTTACAAATTTTACATGCATCTTAATGAAAGTTTTCTAATTTGAACCCTTTTTAATTATTCATATGCCCTGTCTAAGGTCTAAAAGAAGAAAAATGCTAACAAATGAGAAAATGTAATTTTGTATAAATATGTATTTATTGCAAGGAATTCAAAGAAAAAGAAGATAACGAGTCAGGTTGGGTTGGGTTAGATCCAAAATTCAAAAATAAGAAGGATAATGAGTCAGATTGGATTAGACTCATCCTCAGTCAGGTTCAATCCAACCTTCCTAAGGTATGACCCAACCTTGATTCGGAACTTGATCAATTCGAGTTGCACCTCAATCTAGTTTGGTTTATATAATTTAAGCCTAATTCTAATTGAGTTTTGGACCGTCCAAAATTTTCTCAAAACTCAAAAGTCCAGAATCGCTTACACTCTAACAAGAAATTAACCTGACATTATTTTGCCATTCCCTTCCATCGAGAGTGTTATCATGTTGGCCCTCGAATTTTATTTACTTATTTTTGATAAATAAGCATGATTAGTTTATTTTGGGGTCTTGTTATATTA
>JAOQMS010000005.1:24133280-24145517 GCA_027563885.1 Erythroxylum longipes | reverse complement strand
AAGACCAACTCAACGGTAGTTCAGATGTCTCCTCAAAGTAGAACATTTGTTAACATGTAGATTAGTTCCTCTGTGTAATACTAATATTGGAAACTTGCTAATACTACGGAAGGAGTAATCTAGTGTAAAACCTAGCATCAAACTAGCTATTCTTCATTGTAGACTTTTCCATAGCTTTTTGGCCTTTCAAGGCTTAATATATTTTTATATATTTTTTTAAAAAATCATATTCTTGCTAAATTAGGTTGGAAGACATTATTAAAATATTAGAAATATTTAATAAAATATTATCATCAATCTAATTATTAATTCTTTCGAGCGATTCCAACCATATAATGAAAAATATTATCCTTTTGATGGATTTCGATTTATTACATATTAATTTATAATAGATTAATAAGAACTTTAACTTTTATACTGAATATTATTAAACTAAATAAACACCAAAAATTCTATAGTTTTGAACTTTGTATTGGAAAATCTCCATTATCATTTTCAAAGGGTTTGAATTCAATAAACCTTTTTAGATTTTTATGTATACCATCATCTCATCTTAAAATTGTTACAATTGCATAAGTTATTTTAAAGAATTCTTATTCATTTTAAAAACTCAAATTTTCTTGTTATCATCTTAAAATTGTTACAATTGCATAAGTATGTAAAACTTAGTTACTAATAATAAATTAGATTATTATTATTATTCAATCTATTTAAATTTATTTAAATATTAAAATAAAATATTTTAAATTTTATAAGTATTTAATAAATATTTATAAATATAAAATATCTTAAAATAAATGTATTTTAAAATTAAAATATACTAATAATTAAATTCATCTTACTTTACTATTTATTTAACAAAATATAATGAATTTTTTTTCTAATATTTATTGTATAAAATCTTAAAATAAAATTATTTACTTTATTAGTCCATAAAAAAATTATTTTTAGTGTTATGGAAAATAAATATATCGCATTTTAATAATATACTAATGATTAATTTTTAACCCACTAAGTTTCAATAATCTGTTAAAGAAAGATAATAATGTCTTTAACCATAATTTAGCCGAAGTTCAAGAATTTGCCTCTTGAACTTTTTCATGTTATCTTAGAATCCATAATGTGAAATATACAATTCATAAATGACAAATTGGACTATTATTTATTTAATTCATAGTTTAATAATAAAATTTCCTTATGAATTAAAAAAAGTTAATATATACTAAGTAGCATTCATTAACATAACAATATTTTTATTTTATGGTTGATTAATATTTATTATCATTGTGGACATACGTTTAAGTATTTAACATCATACAATTAATAAATAATTTCTCATTCAAGTATTTTAAATTAAAAAAAGAACGAGTTTCGTCATAGGAAGACTAAAAGTATCATTCTCCCACTTCAAATATAAATTGTAACATATCATGAAGAAGGGGTAAACAAGATTGTAGTCAAACCTACTACAATGATACTAATAAGAAGATGGTTTAATTAATAATGCCATTTCAACTTGGTGCCGCAACCAAATAGCGTGTGGGAGACCCAGACTAAGAAAGACGACCGTTACGCAAATCTTTAATCTTTGGACCTTGTCAAATCCGTCCAATGGTACTAACTACCGTTTTATTAAAATTTATATTAAGAAGGATTATAATATTATGTCATCTTACTAATTCAAATCTAGATACTAAAATTTTAATATAATTTTTATGTTATGATCTATTTGTAGCATCGGAAATGGGAAATATACCATCGATTGAACTTTTCTCTTGTCTCAAAACGAAATTAAGATAAAGTAACAGTAACACTACACACGTATTCATTAGTTATTTATTAACCTCTCTATCTTCCTCTTTCTCTGTACTTTGTAGCGAGCCTCCTCACTACTACACTCTCCTTCCCCTGGTAAAGCCAGCGGAAGCAGCTAGGCGCCTCCATCGAAATATATGCCTTCATCTTCGTTCACTTCTTTCTGACCGTCGCTGTTGATTAAAAATGGAGGCGCCGTCATTTGTTTCCAAAGCAAGGACCGCCTTCCATTCCGCCGCGGCGAAAGCGGAGCGTGTTCTCACCGATATTAAATCCGACTTTATCTCCGATCGCTCTGGTCCTCTCTGATTTTCTACCTTCTTTTTTGTTTTATCTATTTTTTCCTCTCCTTTTTATCTTCGTGATCTTTTCCCTGCTTTTTGCGCTTCTCTTTCACTTTCCTATTTTGACCTCGGTTTTTTGAATAAAATTGCGTGTGTGTCTGCACGGATCGTTGACTTTTTGCCTTCTGTCTTCCTTTCTTTCTTTTCATTCGGAGAAGATTGGGAGAAACAGTCACCTGAGGAGTCGGGAAAAGAATTGGAAGACAATTCTCTGAAAAATGTCGCCGAGTCAAAGGTGAGTTATTTTTGTTCCTTCCTTCCCCCCCTCCCCCTCCCCCCCACAATTCTAACGTTATTTTTTCCTAATTCAACGGAATGGATTTTCTCTTTTTATTGGTTTCATCTGGAGTGCAAAATTTTTGTTGGAAAACTTATTTTTACTGCGATGCTGGAAATGTTTTGTTTGGTCGCCGAGAAGAGAGAAAACATGGAAGCTTCTCGCTTCAGATTGGGTTACAGATTGTGTTCATTTAATTTAATCCGAAAGGTTTTCTTGTTATATATATATGTTCTTTTTTTTTTTTTTGGTTTCTCAATATCGTTTTCTAAATTTTCTTAGCGACCAATTAGGCCATGAACTTGACTCTTTAGACGCCACTTAGTTGTACATTTGGATTATACTTTGTTGTGTTCGCTAGAATGTTGAACGTCGAGGCGTGCTTGTTTGGTTTTTTGGTTTTGATGTTATTTTTCATTTTTGTTTTGTGTATATGTTAACAGTTCAAAGCGTAAGTATTCACATTCTTTATAGTTGTTTTTCTTAGATTTCAAATATGTTGCGAGCAAAATATTGAGAAAGCTGCTTTATTCTTGTTAGTCGCTCCGTCTTTGTTCTTATGGTGTAATTTTGGTGTGATTTTAGGGTAACAAAGAAGGAAGGCACTCCAAATGGAGATCTTCACCTATAGGGACAAAGCAGGATTGGCAAGATAAATTCAAGAACATAAGGATAGGAAAGAGACCTCCTGAAAGTCATTCTGAGAAAGTCGAAAATTTGCCAATGGCTGTTCCATATTATGATGAGAACTTGTACATTTTGAACATGAAGAATGATGCTGAGGGAAAGGTAATGGTGACTCTGATATGTTTTGTGTTTGTGTGAAAGCTGATCTAGTACCAGTTATCATGGTTTTGATAATTCTATGGTAGATGAACTTAATTTGAAATGCTGTTTTTGGTTGTTTCGTTAACAGTAGTAATTTGTTGATATATGGGTGCCTTAACTTTCTATTTTTGTTTGTCGTGTCATTTGGTCCTAATTTATATTTTACATCTTTTCTTTTATTTTCTTCTTTCTAATTTTGTAATTGATATTGGCAGAGTTCCCAAATTTCTTACATATTAGACAGATTGAATGGCACCAACCCAGATGCCATTCCCTCATCATCTGTCTTGAAGCAATTGGCCATAGCTGTTGAGTAAGCTCTTGTTTTTTTTTTTTGTATAATTTTTTAATTGAGTATTCCAATGTAGCATTCTGCTCAGGGAATAGTTGCTGGCTCCAATTGAGATACTCTTTCCATTGCTTTTCTTTTTATTCTCTAATTTCTACATAACATTTTAAGACATATTGTCTCTGTTCTTCAGTGCTGGCAAGAATTGTAAGTCAATGAAAGATCTTTTGGCATCATTTGGTGGCTCTTCACCAATCAGGGAGAGGGCAAGCTTAAGCCTTGCAGCTGTTAAGTCACTCGTGTGCCGTGACAAAGAGGATAAACTCACATCTGAGCTTGGTGATGATGAGAAAGTTTCAGTGCTGATGCAATCATTATTTGATGCAGGTAGAAGGTCATGTTGAGATTTTTCGTTTCATGATTAACACTACCTTATGTTCTTTTGCGCTATCCTGTGATGATCTTTACTTCCGTTGTAATATTTGCAAGATATTCGCAGAGGGAAACTTTCTCAGAAGGAATGTCAGCTCTGGCTCTGAAGCATTGTTGTTAGCAAAAGACATTCATGGTGCTCCTCCCATGGGCTTTCTTGTTAAACTATCTGAAGTAATTGGAAGCTTTAAAACCCTCCGGAAAATGGCGTTATTGTGGTGCAAAGTTGTTTCTGAGGTAAGTATGTTGTGATTAAAAATTGGTAGTGAGAAATTAGAGGATTTTGTTTTATTATCTGAACTTCTATTCTAATTGCTAAATTTGTCAGAATTTATCCATTTTGAAATGAATGACATAATCTTGATGAAAACTCTTTGGTTTTTCATGCGGAACTACGTGTAAAATCTTAAGATGCTGTAAACAATTATCATGCAGAGGCAAAAAAATATTCTACCTTTGACAGCTGCCACTACATCCTAGAGTGTGCCTTCTTCGAGATAATTAGTAATTTGTACTTATATAATTGTTTCACATTCTATGTTAATTTAATATTGGAACATTACCATACTTTATAATTATAGCTTGCTCATATGTTGATCTTTGAACACATGCAGCTGAGAAGACATTGGTCTGAAGAACTTCATATACCTGGTGTGCCTCTGGATGAGGTGCCAGATTTAAATTGCTGTCTTCTGTACCAACAATTTCAGGTTATAAATTGTTGCCTTTCCAGAAAAATACGTCGTGATCTAGCCATAGAGTCACTAGAATCAATTATGAAGGATGCTGGCTTGCAAACTGAAGAATCATCAATTTTGAAAGGCCCAGTTGTTTCAAGCCATATCTTTTGTGCTAGAATAAGCAGTGGAGAGCTTGTTCTGAGATTGGGAGCTAATTGTCCAGCTGGTAATTTGACCATGTTAGAAACTGGGGAGCCCATATACACTCCAGTTACCCAGGTTTGGCTAGCAAGTAGTTCAGATGATAACCATGTCTTGGAACCCACTCTAGTTGTTCATATCAAGGGGCTTCTGCTTATGTAGGAAGGACCATTGCTTACTGAAGATCTCATTAAAGAAACAGAAGAATTTGTGCTACGAACAGGCAGGTTAGTTTGTTGAGTTTACAACATCTTGTTGGACAAATTATATCTTAATTGCCAGTCTTTGTACAATTTGTGACAGTTCCTTCTATTTGCACCTTTTTATGATGAATCTGAAACCCTTCTTAGGTTAAGGTTTTTATACATTTCTTGAGTGAGAAGACTCAAAATAATCCCGATAAATGAAATGTTTCAAAGGTCTATATGCTTTAAATATGTGCCATTACATTCTTGTTTGATCATGTGCAGAAAATGTCTAGTACTCAAGTCTTACGGTTGACTATCTATCTGATAAGTTGATGATATAGAAGATAGTAATTGAGGTTAATGAATTGCAATATTTGTTGTGACTAGTGTTGGTGCTGGATGTTCTCAACTCCTGTCAGACATGCAGGCGTTCAAGGTATATTTCTCACAAAAAGAAAATCTGCCTTGTTTACTTACAAAATGTATGTACTAACAGTAAATGCATTAGGCTGCAAATCCTGGTTGTATCTTGGAAGATTTTGTAAGGTGGCACTCCCCTCCAGACTGGACGGAAAATGACTCTAATGATGTGGCTAAAGAGTCTACCAGTGGATTTGATTCATCTTATTCAAAAGGGCAATTAAGTAGTCGAATGCAAAAAGAAGGTTATCCTCAATCTTATGTCCCATAAGTTGCTGATTCCTTGACTCTTTCTGAACATCAAGGTTAACAAGTCAAAAATTTGAATGGTGCTGGATGTTTTTGTCCTTTAGTTGGACATCACCTAGAAATACATCTGCTACTGTGTAATACATTGTACTTCAATTTGATCTATATAGGAATAGTTTGTCTAAAGTGCAAATATTGCTTTGTGAACTTTTACATGTTGATGGTAGGTAACTTGTGGCGTGAACTCTGGGAAACATCTAAGCCAGTGCCAGCTGTTAAACAGGCTCCACTATTCGATGAGGATTTGGCAGTGTATGTTGAAATGGCAGATGTTTCATCTTATTTAGATTCTAATTTGTTACTAAAGTTACAAAAGCTTGGTGTGTCAAATCTGCAGGGAAGGTATACTGAACGACTTGGAGGATATCTCACCTTGTGAGCTTTTTGAGCAGCTGTTTATTGCTTTGGTAAGATGTTTATTCAAAACCAGAAGTTATTGTCATACACAGGGCTATGCCAGAGTAAATGGGCCATAACTTATTAAATCCCTGCCATCCATGTTGTCTGATTACTTTGCCACAGAAAAGCCGTCATTGTCAGTTTAACAACAAAGATTTTATATTTTGCTGCTAGACATTCATATTAATCACGTCAGCTCCTTTTTTATCAATCTCCCTTGGTGTCATTTAAGACTTGTCCCTTTTTCGTTTTTCTCATCTCATCCTAGTCTCTAATATTTATTGACTCCTGGATTTGATGTGTACAAGCAAGAAAGCCTATACCGTTCTCCCAAGTAGATTAGGAAATGCTTAAAATCGGAAAAGAGCAATTCCACTTCTGTTACTTGTTTTTCCAGTGTCAGTTGGGGCTTCTTATTCTAATGTGTGCATTTTCGGATAATGTCAATCATGAACCTTCTGTCTGCTTTGCTTTTAATGATGCGAGATCTTTTAAACATTTCAGCTTGGTTTGGGATTTGTAATGGCTGAGACAAAACTCTCCAATAACACTGATTTGTCAAAGCTTTTTCAAGAGTGCAAAGACTACATTATCATCACTTGTCAAGGAAGCAGTTGGGGGGAGAAATTGGATGATCTATGCCAGGTAACGTTTAGCAATATATTCAATATCAAAATTTTGTGCGACTGAGAAAAATGTTGTTTCTTTTGAATCTAACAAGTAGCTCAAGCTTTAATCTTTAATATAGGTTTACGAAACGGTGGAGGCCATGGTACTCAATCCGGAGG
Organism: Erythroxylum longipes; assembly: GCA_027563885.1. Classification (NCBI taxonomy): domain Eukaryota; kingdom Viridiplantae; phylum Streptophyta; class Magnoliopsida; order Malpighiales; family Erythroxylaceae; genus Erythroxylum; species Erythroxylum longipes. The sequence continues at coordinate 24,138,547 of JAOQMS010000005.1, read as the reverse complement.
AAGCCATGAAGACAGTGAAGCAGACGGAAGAAATTACCAGTAATGGAGCTGAAATGAAACGTAGGTTCATGCGTCTGGGTCTATACTTTGGAAACAAGGATAAAACCCAGAAGAAAATATCACAAAAAGAAAAGAATTCAGAAGAGAGCCAACCTCGGCAAGCATTTGCCAATTTCTTCGACAGTAAGTCATCTATATTAAGAAAGAAGCCTCCTAAGCCCGATGAAGTATCCCCACAGTGGCAGGAGACTTCCCCAGATGAGAGCGAATGGACAGTTGTGTAGCAAATACTGTTCTGGTGCCTTAATTTTCCTTCCAATCGTCCTGTTTTGGGCTTATAAAATGCAGCCTTGCCTTAAGTGTATATTATTTTGAATACCTCATTTTTTTCTGATGCAGAGAAAAGAAATAAGCAAATGAAATAGTTTCTTTCTGGTCCATTTCTCTTATTTCTCTGGGCACCAATGCTATTGCATCGCATTTCAAACAAATGTCACTTGATGACATCATTATTCCATTCAGGACTTGCATATTCCAGCATAAACTACCAACAACAACGCCCAAAATAGCAAAGACTAAACGTTTCATAGTGTCCTGCCCTGGCACTGCTGATTCTATCTGCTCTCACTCCTGTTCATCGTCGGAGGAACTGGCGTCATCCACCTGGGTGTCTTCGTCCATCGTATAATCTTTGGAGATGAAACTTGGTACAAGAAAATTGGCAATCCCATATACGAACAGGAGTAAACCTCTGCCCATCACAAGGAAGACATTGGATTAATAACAACAAATATCAGCAAGTATATAGATTTTCGCTATTTTCTGCATAAGCTAAGTAACTACCCGGTCTTAAACAAGACCGTTAGGTCACCAGCTTTATCTGGAGAAGTTGCAGAAAGTATGAAGTAATGGGCGATGCTAGCCCTTGTCCGTGTCGACAATCTTTGGCGACACTGAAGAACCCTCCTTGTGGTGGGTTCTTGGGTAGAACTTACTAGAAACAAGCTTGCCTTAATTGGATGGTTCGGTTTGGTCCGCTTTTGCAAGGTAATGATTGGAGACTGAAACTGGAGCTGGAGGCACTTCATGTGCATCCCTTGGAGAGTGAAACCGTTGAACTGTGGATAACGTCCCAAGATATTAGCCATTCCTCGGATTCCCATAATGATCCAAGTAACTTGTGGACTCAAAAACTATTCTATTGGGTCGGTTTAAGCTTTTGACTTGGCTGTAAAGTACTTTAACTTGTACTCCTTTTCAATCACACCTTAATCATCTGTTTCAAGTATTTTCCGATATTACATACCCCTTTTTCATTTTCGTCATTTCCGTCCACGATCCTAAATAATTCTTTCAAACGTTTGGCACACGTGAATGTCCACTTAGAAAAAGTTCACAAAATTCTCATATAGAATCCAACTATCTTTTCAAACCCTTATAATATAAAGCCTTACATACATTAGATGTTAGCTGATTTTATCAACAGTTAGCTGATGATAGATTATATTAGTTAATTTTACTAGCAAATAATATCAGTTGTTTGATAGAGATGTTTGATAAAATTAATTGTTTAATATTAACTATTTATGTATAAAAACAACTTATCAAGACATAGACTTAATATTTCAAGGTTCAATCTAAACTCTAGTCCTCCTCCTCTCTTAATGTATAACTAGATTAGAGGTTTGTCAGAAGGCTCCCATTGTTCAAAGCCTGACCTCTAACACCCTCGTCTGTAATTCATATCATACTAACTAAAGTTTGGTCTCATATCATTTGTAGCACCTTTAGTCCTGATTGATCCAATAACAATCCCAATTCGAACTTAAAAGAAACTCATGTGCAATAATTTGAAAAGCTTTTACTTAAAGTTCCCTTTCCGATATGAAATTGTAATACTCATTTCTCATATAATTTCTCATAAACAATTTACAAACAAACAACACACATCATGAAAATGATAGCTTATTCTTTACAATCATTCAAGATTTAAGTAACAAACATTTAGAAGAGGTAGGGATATTTAATAGATAAACCCAACAAATCAAAAAAAGAAGCTTTTGAACTAAAAAAATCCAAACCTTGGTGATATTATCAGGAAGGCAACCACCACACAACTCACAAGCTTCTTCATAAGGCAATACAATAACGAAAACTTATTACGTTAGAGGAGAGAATTCAAGAAAAACATTAACAAATTGCACATGAAAGTGACGTTGCATAAGATAATAAAAGGGAAACTCGCTTTGCCTCCTCTAACTATCAGTGCATTAGCTTATACCTCTAATTCTTTCTGCTTGATGTTTAGTTCATTTTTTGGAACTACACCATTATATTCGATAAAGGGGTTGCCAAAGAATAAGCATAGCACCATAAATCTTATATTCAGGCATAAAAAACTTATGCCAAGAGAGAATGGCTATGTCTCTCTAGTTGACACAAAGACACATAGATAGGTATTCCTTGAACCTCACATTTCGTCAAACAGAATTCTTGATACGAAAACATGGAGACAAAAGGGAATCATACTAGTCTCTACCGGGGTTTATTACTCATGCTCGTGTACAATGTGAGATGCCCTCAATCCTCATAAATCATTGTTGATGTGATTCTATCAGATGTTAAAGTGAAAATCACAACTTTTCACCTAGAAAATAAAACTTTTATTAGGTTATTAAGTACATCTTCTAGTAAGGCCAATTTCCTTTCTTGTTAATCGTCTCTTATTAACTATCCTGCTTCATGGACTCTCCATCTTCTCCTTCTTTATACATTACATCATTGGCTTCTTGGCTTTTTCTCTCCATCTCCCTTCGAACATTTCATTGTAATTTTTAAATCAATGGTTTTGAATTAGAAAACAAAAAAAGCAAAAGTTAAACATAAAAACGCAATAGAAGACTGTTTAAATCTGAACGAAGGAGTAGAAAATCGTGAAGAGAAAAGACTGTTTAAAGAAAAAAGAGAGAAAAATTCTTATCCTAAAATTCAATTTTTGAGCGAGTGTATGCTGGTTCATTACCAACACCTTCTTAGGTCTATAGGTATTCTTTTTCGACGGCACAATCGTGATCAAAACGAAAGAGTAGAAGATTAAACGTTGGTAGAATATCGTGATCAGAATGAAGGTTCATGAAGAGAGAAGGCATTAAAGAAAAAAGAAAAAAATCTACCCCAAAATTTTCCGAGTGAATTGTCGTTGTCTGTGGGTATTCTTTAAAGGGCACATTTCTCATTTTTTATCAGCTGAAGGCCAAACGCTCGTTCTCCTTAGCTTTCTAAAAATTAGTTGATTGAGTTCAATGAGTTAACCTAATTAACACAATAGACAGCTGTTTAATATGCTATTTACAAAACAGGGCCAAAAGCCCTATTTAGCAATCAACTGATTGTATTAATTATTAGCTGATTCTATCAGCGGTTAGCTGATAGTTAATTATGACCTCGTTTGGTAAACAGTTGATAAGCTGATTTTTAGTAATTTCAAAACTTTTAGCTGATTTACAGTATTAAACAACTGTTTGGTAAATAATTGATTGGGTTGACGAATTTAACCCAATTAGTTAAAAAAAAAACACTAGAATATAGGAGCGTTTTGCTCAACTGCTGTAATATGCAAAAGTCAAAAATACCCTTTATTTTGCTATTAAAACATAACTGCGATGCCCATCACGGGTATGAAATAAGTGTCAACACAAGTGACAAGCGTGATCCTGTAAATCTTTTTTTATTTTTTATTTTTATCATTTTAATTTTAATTATGCTACTATTAGTTTAACTAAAAAATTTTATTTTATTTTTAATTATGTTTACTATTAATTTTATACAAAATTAAAATTAAAATTAAAATTAAAATTAAAATGATAAAAAATAAAAACTAATATAAGTGTCGTAAGACACTTGTTCTGTTGCTTTTACATTTAAGTCACGGTGTCTTGCCTGTGACGTTGATTTTTTTAATTTTAATTTTAATTTTTAATAAAATTTTTAAGATAAAAAATTTAAAGTTTAAAAATTGATCAATTTATTAAAATTGATTAATTAATTTATAAATTATAAAATATTAAATTAAATTAAAAAATTGATTAATAATAATAATTATTATTATATTAGCCTGCATGCCATATTAATGCAATATTAAACATCTAGTATATTTATGATAAAATTTTTTTCTATAGAGAATGTTTGTGAAATGCAAATAAATTATACAATATATTATATACGTGGAATAATTTATTTTGATTTCAACAACTTATTTTAATTTCTCAAAATTATTTTTTTTAAGAAAGAGATATTACTTTGGAATTATTTATCAATAAAAAATATTTGTTCTTTTTTAGAATAAATTATTTTTAGTAACATACAATTTCTTAAATACTAATATTTAACTAATTTTCAACATCAACTTATATGATAAAATAGGATTTAAAATAAATATGGATGATAAAGCTTCAATTAATACATAATATAATATATTAACTTTAATAATACATAATATAGTATAAGAATTTGTTAAAGAATATAATTCTAAATTAAAAGATATGAATTTTATAAGACTTATCTCACTTGAATACTTTTTAATTTGATAAATTAAATTATATCTTAAAGATTAGAAATAAGGTAAGAAATTTAAATTTTAACAATTAATTAATTTACTAAGATTGTTTAATTAATTTATAAATTATAGAAAAATATTAAATTGAATTTAAAATTGATCAAAAAAATTTAATAATAATAATAATTATTATTATATGTTCTATGTTTTTATTAGATTTGTAAACTTAGTTTTTTGTAAAATTAAATATTTAAAATATAAATTCTTATAAAATATTCAAAAAATACTAAGATATAATACTCATGTCCTTATTTTTTTAAAAATCATGTCTTATAAGTTATTTTATATATAAATAGCTAATACTAAACAGTTAATTTTACCAAATATCTTTAATAAAAAGTTGATGTTATCCACTGGTCAAATCAGCTGATATAACCAGTTAGTAGCTAACCGTTAATACAATCAACTAATAATTAATGCAATCAGTTAATTGCCAAATATATCCAAAGTCTCCGGTTCCTTCTTGAGTGCATAAGTAGAATTGAAGTATACTACAATTAACGAGAATTTTGTCAACTATGATAGGCACCATTCGGTGCCTACCAAGTGAATGTCAAACATGGTAGGCATTTCGATGCCTACCATGCTTGGCTTTATGTGCATCCTCCTGCCTATAAATAGGCAGGAGGTAAACAAAGAAATATATACATAG
>JAOQMS010000005.1:24119482-24133180 GCA_027563885.1 Erythroxylum longipes | reverse complement strand
ATTTCTTAAATACTAATATTTAACTAATTTTCAACATCAACTTATATGATAAAATAGGATTTAAAATAAATATGGATAATAAAGCTTCAATTAATATGATAATATAATACATTAACTTTCATAATACATAACACATTATAAGAATTTGTTAAAGAATATAATTCTAAATTAAAAGATATGAATTTTTAAAGACTTATCTCACTTGAATACGTTTTAATTTGATAAATTAAATTATATCTTAAATATTGGACATAAAGTAAGAAATTTAAAGTTTAACACTTGAATAATTTACTAAAATTGTTTAATTAATTTATAAATTATAGAAAAATACTAAATTAAATTTAAAAATTGATCAAAAATTATTATTATTATTATTATTATTATTATTATAATATGTTTTATGTTTTTTATTAGATTTATAAAATTATTTTTTGTAAAATTAAATATTAAAATCTAAATTCTTATAAAAATATTCAAAGAAATACTAAGATATAATATTCATGTCCTTATATTTTTTTAAGTCATGACCTTATAAGTCATTTTATATATAAATAGCTAATACTAAATAACAAATTTTACCAAACATTTTTAATAAACAATTGATGTTATTCGTTGGTCAAATCAGCTGATATAATTAATTATCAGTTAACCACTGATAAAATCAGCTAACAACTAATGCAATCAGCTGATTGCCAAACATATCCAAAGTCTTCGGATTCCTTCTTGAGTGCACAAGTAGAATTGAAGTATACTACAATTAACGAGAATTTATCATTTTCGGTTGAATAAGGAATGTGGATAAGGATTCAAATCCTTATTGCTATTTTTTCCTATGCTCTCTATTCCAATAACATCTCACCCACTAAATTTTTCTCTTTCTTAATTATTGTATAGTTGGATGTTGTTTGGCACATGGGGACACAGGAAAAATGGCACAGAGGATTTGAATCTATGTGGATAAGCGTGGCATATGACGATACTTTGGAAGTGAAAATGATTTTAGGTTCAAAAGCTCTCAACGTAGGTCGATCGGTGGTTGGCTATGACAATAGGTACGTTATGTAACAAGTAACAATACTTTAGTTACGTATCCTAGATGGAACATGAAAGGATAATAAATAAAAAATACGAAAAATGCTTAATTTCGGTTTCACAACTTCAAACGAGCTTTTTGAAGTCGAAATGATTGTGAATCCATCGTCGTCTTCACAAGAACTGTTCACCAGAACGCAGTCAATGTCTTTCTACAGTTTTCTTCAAACATAAGCTCTTTTAACGAGTTAGAGAATTCTTATGCTTACGAATAATATGAGTAACTATAGAAGACCTTAACCTTTATATATATAGCTTCCATATTAGGCTTTCCCATCACAGGCTCGATATGGGTTCGGTCTACATTGATCAGGATTTATTTTTCACCCAAACTTCGATCTATTGATTTAGAATATTTATTAGATCAATTTATTATCTTTATCTGGATCAAATTACGTGACTTAACCTATAAGTTATTTGAAAAACAAAAAAATGCAATTAAATGTTATCTCACTTTACGAGAAAAGTAGAAAATGTCCAACATGTTAAATACAATAGAAATTAACAATCAATAAGTAGTCCATTTGTGGTAACTTTTCTTTATAGTTTTGACAAATGATCATCAGAGACATCAGCCCCACCAACGTTGGAAGTGCAACGTTTTCAATTGACTACATATTAATGTCACTATTCCTCCGTCAGCAAAGAATAATGTATATAGCACTTACACCCCCAATATATATTGTACTCATCATAAATATGACTATATTTATAATATTTATAATTATCATGTTAATTATACTCATCATCATATGTATAATATCTTTTTATTTTATTTGCATTACATGCATTTATATTATTTCTCGTATTTATCCTTTGTTCAAAAGCTATATATAAATGATTTTCATATTCTTCATAAAGTCATTTATCTTGGTTGAGTTATATATATTACTTACTATCAAAATCAAATGTGAAAAATTTCCAAAACAGCACTAATCTACACCAAGCTTAATCTTATTTTTTGCCAAAATAGTGAAAAATTTTGATTGATGCACTTGTCAACCACGTACAGATTTTCTCTCTTTTCTCTCTACATTGCATAATCTCCGATTCTATTTTCTAGGAGTTCAATGCCTAAACGTACTTACACCACTATGTTAATCTCCATTTGTTTACGTGTGTGTGTGTATATATATATTAAAAAGACGAGTATCTTTCAACTATTAAGGGATGGAATGCTTCAAACGAAGACGGTGGTTTGACTTGCGCAAAATGGCTTTCGGTTGCATACTTTCAACCAACCTATTAATGAGAACATTAAAAGTGGTTGAGATAGAAAGGACATAAACTCAAATTGTCAATTTGAGGGACTTATCATGTAAATACTTTATTCCTCATATGTAGAAGCATAAAAGTTGACCCATTTACAGATCAAAAAGAAAGCGATCGCCCCTTCCCCTATTTAATGTGTAATGGTTACGGAATCGAGTCACGAGTAGTATATTGCTTTACATGATTACATCCCAACTTTACGTGAACCACATTAACATTTTTCCTTGGTAGCTCCAGGTTCTCCTTCTGCCTAAGGCATAAATTCTTGTTGGTAGAATTCCATCACTGCATTTGACATAATCTAGTTCAACTCTACAATTATTATGCAGATATTATTCATATGCAATAACTAGCTATTGAATCAGAAAGGGGTGCCAACTTTGTCAGATTACTTTCAATTTATTATCCCGTTGTACCTAAACCTATATCTATATGGCTATCTCTACATATATCATATAGACATTTGAAGACAAATATGATCGTGTGAATAAGGAAAACTTACTTCCAACCTTTCAATACTTACATTTCTTTTTATTTAAACGTGCGAAGAATTAACTGCTTGGTCTGTCGTTTCATAAACCTTTCATTCCGATCCAAAGCATACCAAACTCTTTATTCACTAATTAATTATGTAGTTTCCACAGCATCACGCACATGTGTTTCAAAGTTTAACCTTGTTTGTTGCTTGCATAAGTTTTTGATGTCTAGATGCGAGGTTTCAGTTTCTATTAATTATGTTTAGTTGAGCAACGTAAGTTTGAACCTCTTTATTGCTTGATGAATTTTCCCTAGAGGTTCCAAGTTGGGATATGCAATAAGTGCTGTGATATTATTAAGATATATATAATTACATAATTATTAGATTTGGCCATTAAGGTCGGTCGTATAGCTAGCGTGATGTCAATAGTACTAGCAATAATAGAAATTTTATGATGTCATTATAGATAATTCATAGTACAGGAAATTAGCATAACTTTTAACAATTACTAACCAATAACATCAAGATTTTCAACTTTTAACTTATGATTTAAGACTTTGTACAGTTCACTCAAACGCCTATAATTGATATAGTACAAACAAAGATTGGTGATGAAGTCAACTAATATACACAAATCAAGTGGCTGCTAGTTATTGAGCAAGTTGCCCCACATTAAATTACATTGACCAATTCATCATCTTAAGTTTCTGCATGGAAAAGTACTTTTCATGATACATATATACCCTAGCCTTTATCAAACTGTTTAATCATTAAGACACGATCAATTATAATTTGTTTCCTAAATTAGTAAGTGCCGTATCCAAACTAATGGTACCATCAAGTTCTATTAACTTGAATCAAGCTCTAATTGGTTTTTTTAGCACTAACTTTTTCTCTTTGGTCTACGAGCACCAAGTCCATAATTACCCACCTGCTATTTAAGATTGCCTTCACTTCATTATTTCCCCAAGCTGCATGAACGCTTTGAAGCTGATAACTAAACCTAAATATCATGCAAACTGATCTATAATCCATGCACACACGCACACACACAAGGAGAAGATAAAATTAATTGATTGATTCCACTGAAGAAAAACTAACCTTATCGTATTTATTTGAGGTGGCCAAAAAGTCTTTAAAATAGAAAGCTACAGTAAGTCTCTGAATCTTTACTTGGATAATGCAATACCATTGGTGGGACATGGTTAAGTAGTTTCCATTTTCAACAGAGACAGTTGGGTCATATGGGTTGCATTAATTCTCAACACGGTCTTCTTCAGATGAGAAGATAAGCAAAATTTAAGACACTTCTAAATTACCTTACTCAGCTTCTCATGGTGCTCTCTATATTAACCCCTTCTACGACCCTCCATTTCGTGCCAGAGTCGTCTTTAGTTGTACGTTTAAGCATTGGCAGCAAAGATGACTTCTAAGTTGTTTCTTGTTTTTCTTCTTGGCGCCCTAGTTTGCACTATCAATGCTAGGAAATTTGTGAATGAAAAGGGTTCTGTTGAGGAGCAAAAGACCTTCTTTCGCCGTGGTGGTGGTGGACTTGGTGGAGGAGGTGGGGGTGGGTTTGGAGGTGGAGGGGGTTTAGGAGGTGGGGGTGGCCTTGGTGCCGGAGGCGGAGCAGGATTTGGAGGTGGTGCTGGTGGAGGAGCAGGAGGTGGTCTTGGAGGAGGTGCTGGTGGTGGTGGAGGTTTTGGAGGAGGTGGCGGTGCCGGAGGAGGCGTAGGTGGTGGTTCTGGATTCGGAGGGGGAGCAGGATTTGGAGGCGGTTCTGGTGGTGGCCTAGGTGGTGGAGGAGGATTTGGAGGAGGTGGCGGAGGTGGACTGGGTGGAGGAGCTGGTGGAGGGTTTGGTGGTGGTGCGGGTGCTGGTGGTGGTTTTGGTGGAGGATTGCCTTGAGTGATTGTCAGTGTTGAAGCAATAAGCTAAACGATCAGTTGGTTATCAAGTGTTGTTTAATTAAGCTAAGCTAAGTTTGATTGTCTAATTAATTTTCTGCAAATGTTAATAAAGAAATCAACAAATTAAAATTCCATATACATATCTTTCTATTTATAATAGTCTTAGGTAATTAATTAATTGGCAAGCAGGGAAGGGAACTCACTTAAAAACTATATATTATTACAGTGATCGCAATACTCTTGTTCTATTGAGCACAAGTGTTAACAATTGGTGCGTTCAGATATATATATATATATATATATCCATCACCTTCAAATTTTAGTTAAGGATCCAAACATTGGTATTGTCAAAGTTTAATCTAAATTATCCTTAATCTTTGTACCAATCCTACTGTTGATCAAATAGATGGGGTTAAACTTAAAGAGAAGGACCCGTTGCACTGTTTTAAATCAAATTATGTTTGTCAAAATCTTTACATTAATTTGTTTTTTAGTACTGTCATTCTTCTCTTCTGTCATCTTCTTTTCAATTATTCCATGATTTTCCTTTTTCTGCTACAAAAGTAACTGTAACATGAGAGCATCTTCTTGATATATAACATGAGAGGTGATGTTCGATAACATTCCCTCTCCAAAATCATTAGGCTGAGTATATTAGACCTCTTAAACGCCGGATTGTTTCTCTATTTAAGGAACATACCATCATATATACTACCTTCTGAAGTCAACACAGTTACGGAATTGAGTCACGATGAGTTGTATATTATTGCTTAACATTATTAGAACCTGTAGGTGTGATTCCAATCTCAACTTTACGTGAACATCATCAACACCGTTTTTGGTTAAGCCTGTTAGGGGTGATTAAGTTGGTGGAATTGGAGAGTATGAGATCAAAAAGTTCTGTGTTCAAGTCCTTCTACTTACACTCTCTCGATCGATCCTTTTGTATAAGGCTTGCCTAATACAGATACCTGATTAATATTCCTCCAGCACACCATCACTTTATGCTAACTAAATTTTTAGCGAGTATGTATATATATAATTTAAAAAGTTTTTTTGACACTATTCAATGTGACAATGGTTGGTAAGTACGTTCGCTGACCAATTTATACAATTGTTATGTAAGTGCAATATGGTGTCCTAATTCTCACAAATTGAAACTAATTAGCCAGTTTTAGAAATATTAAATTTTTGGTTAACAATATGTCAGCCCTGCGCACTATAAAAAAATCATAAATTATCGACGGAAACTTACCGACGGAAATAATACCATAGCTAATTAGAGACAGAAAATCAATATCTATCGGTAATGTTGTCGTGAAAAATTTCATTTTGTGAAAAAGTGGAGGGAAAAATATCTCGGCGAATTTTTCGATTAAAGATAGCAACGAAAAAGTCATAATCGTTGGTAAATTAGGTGAGAATGCTTGCCGTAATAAACTAGCGTCGGGAAGTTACTGATGAATTCATGTTTCGTTGGTGAATTGCTAACGGTATAACCACTTCGTCGATAAATTTATGTGGAAATGCTTGGTTCAATAATCAGGCGTTAGGGTTTACTGACAGTAATGTATTCTGTCGATAAACTTCCAACAGTTTGGTCACTTCGTCGTTGGCTTCAGCTTAATCGTTTTAAATAAATCGAAAACGACATCGTTTGGTTCAATACCAAATAACGTCGTTTTTGTTCAGCGTTAAACAGATCCTGAACCTTCCCCCTCCTCATTTTCTCCTCTGTGTTTTCGCCGTCTTTTCTCCTCGCCATATCTCATTGTCGTAGTTTATCGTCGTCGCTCGTCTTTTTCTCCTCGTTGTTGCTCACCCATCGTGTGTCATCGTCGTCCTCTTCCTTTAATCGTCGGTTAAGATAACATTTTGTTCTTTGATTGTTTTTTACGACGTTGATGAGTTTTGTTTGTTACTGTGTTTTGTGTACTGCTTTGATTGTCGTTGTCTTCTTTTCTTTGTTGTGGTTATCTTCTTTGGCCTTCAAACTCTCTAGCTCCATCATCTTCTTCCTTCACGTACTTCAGTGACTTCTTCTATGTGTCGGTTGAGGTAAGTGGGTTTTGTTATTTACCGAGTTTTTGTATACTTGGTTTAATTTGGGTATTTGTTTGTGTTCTGAACCTCCCATTTGAACTTGCTGCATTTTTAATGTAAATGGCCTGCACCAACCGAAACTTGTTTATGGTATGAACTTCGGTTTGTAGCTTTAAATTTTAAGTGTTGTTAATCTAATTTTAAGTATTGTTAATCTAAATTTTATGAATTGTTAATCTAAACTATTAGCTTTAAATTTTAAGTATTGTTAATTTCTATCATTAATACATTTTCTTATTGGTTGTATTTGGTTGTTACATTTTTAAAGTTGGGTATATCAATGAGTTAATTTAGGATATGTTTGAATTTTTTTTATAACTTCTGCTGAATGCCTTAAGATAGTTTTTTTTGTGTTTTGCTCTTTTATAAAATGAGTGAAGGAATAAGAAAAACCATAGTATCCTATTAGTGATCTTTTGCTATTTATAGAAGATGTTAAACTTCCTTTTCTAAATTTACAGTAATCAAAACATCATCTAAATATATTAAAGAGTAGTAAGTTAAGAGTCTTGATTTTTAACAAACAAGCATAGGTCATAATTGAATGAGTAAAGTCAAAAGTTTTTAAGCTAGAAATAAACTATTGTTCCATATGTGAAATTCAAAAACCTATCCAAGCAACTGTTGATATCTAATTGATCTAAAGGCTGGACTTTATGATTAGCTAGAGCAATGAACAATTTGACTATGACAACTTTCACTTGAGAAAAACTATTAACATAATGAACACCATTAATTTGATTGTACCCTTTGGTAACCTAGCCTTGAATCTATCTATAGTTTTATCAATCTTAAGCTTGACTTTGTAAACCCTTTTAGGTCTAATAGTCTTATTTTCAATAAGGAATAAGGTTAACTTCAAAGTGATTTTCAATAGGGTTGACTTTGATTGATACACTCTTCGATATATCACATATTCATCTAGATATTGCTTATATTATAGAGAGTCAATTTATAAACTTTCCTAGTAAAGATCATATAGATTTTGTAATTTGGATTCTTTGATATTTAAACTCCTTTCTTAAAAAATGACTAATTTTTTTGAATAATAATTTGAATATTGATGTCTATATAGAAGCAGATTAGGAAACAATATTTTAATATCAAATCCATTTCAAAATTTTTTGCATTTATAAAAGAGAATCTAGTTACATGAAGAAAAAATAGAAGATAGTATCATTATCTAGTACTAAAGCTAAGTTTTGAGGAATAAGAGAAGATCTTTTTAAACTTCTTTGAATTAAAAGTTTATTGATTAAAATTAGGTTTGCTCCTAAATCTGAGATGAATTTATATTACGACAATAAAACAATCATTAAAATTACTCTCAATCTAGTTCACTCTGATCATACTAAACACAACGAGATGGATTAACACTTTATCAAGAAAAACTTTAAGGATAAAGTAAATTGGTTCTCATTTTCTAAATCTCAAAGACAATCTAGCGAAGATAGTCACAAAGTTTTTTGCCAGGATCTTTTACACATATATATGCATACATTTAAGTGGGAGTGTTAGTGTGAAATGTCTTAAAAGTCATAATTGGGAAATTATATGAGCATAGGGGCAAGATTTCAAGAAAAAAATGCCTTTTTTCAAAGGTTAACTAATTTTATTCCTTAAAAATTTTATATAGTACATATTGTTCAATAATATAGAAAAGTAACTCATCTAGGACATTTTTTGGTAACAAACCTAACACTATAAGAATCGATCAGTCAAAAGAAGCAAAATAAGAATACCAAATTACGTTTAAGAGTCTTTGAATGGAATAGAGTATATATTTATATAAATAAACATGTACTTCTACTTTTACTTTTAATTTTACTATGTACTCTTTCCAAACTGAGCAAGAAAAATGTTCAACTTTCTCTAGTAAGACTATTGTTAGTCTTCTAATAACCATATATAAGATGAAATTCCTAATTAGGATCCTTAGTATCTAATGATTCCAACATATGATTATATAAGAATTAAGAAACTTACTAGTTTTGGAGTAAAATTATGTTGGGATTGCAATAATCTATACATAGGTATAAGCAACATAATATTGATCTAATAAGTTCATCAATCATTATATGTGTGTGTGTGTGTGTATGCACACACATAACATAATGCTTATGATGGAGAATAACTAGCAACACTTTATAGTCTTACATATAGCTGTAAATTGAAAACAATTTAAGGGTCACGATCATGTCAAGTCCAAAGTTCAAAAAGTACACTAGTTAAGGTTGGATGATCACTTTATATCTACCATCAATGGCCATACAAACGTGCATATATATATGTTCCTAGTTTATATAACTTTTAATCAAGAAGTTGCTCTTGAATCAGTTATATTTTCCAACAGGGTCATAATTATTAAACGAATTTTCTCCTACTATTTAGTACTTGATCTAATTTTAGTTTGCTACTTCAAGGTTGTTTTTGCTTCCAAACATTAAAGTATAATGATTTGATTTATTATGGCAATATCAAAGAGGAAATATTTAGCATGTTAAAAACTCTATAATAACATCAAGCACCTTTTGCTTTTCTATAGTTCTTAGGAAACTAAAGCAAACCATTCCGATATAACTATCATATGTTTTCTTGTATTCTTAAAAGATAGACAATGGTTGTAAATAATTTTTGGTTCCATATTGTCAACTTCTCTTGTATATATATATATAAGTTGCTTGTTTACCTAGACGTGTAACGGTTGAGGTCAACTTTGCTAAGTTAGTGTATTATATAGGAAATTAAAAACGTCTTATCAATTCAAGGAGGGACACAAATTTAGCTATATTTAGACAACTTTTCTGGTTAGGTTCTTTTTTGTTCTTTCTTTTGAGCCATGGAACAAACTCTCATTTTAGCCTTTTATTCCCCTTCATTTCTCTTATTTATAAATCTTGTAAGCTTTTTTAGGGGTTTTGAGGAACTTTCATATAGGATATTGGTTGAGTTGTCTTGTAAATGGCATTATGGATTGAGGACTATGGTTTTGTTTATGTATAGATATAAGAGGGGTTTGAATGTTAAACAGATATACTATGATATTGCTGCATTTTTAGAGGTTCATATGGTCAATTAGTAACTTCATATAGCAAGCATTTTAACATTTTTATAGTTGCTAAATTCCATTTTACATATACTTAATATTAGGTATTGCATCACTCATTTTTGCTGATACGAGAATATATAGCATGATTATGAGTTAATATGTTAAATTTTTAGGTTTTTAAATCACGATGAGATGATCTAAGTCCATACACTACTATAAGAAGACACTTAACTAAAGTTATAATATGAAGGTTATTTATTTCAAA
The DNA here is from genome assembly GCA_027563885.1 of Erythroxylum longipes. Classification (NCBI taxonomy): domain Eukaryota; kingdom Viridiplantae; phylum Streptophyta; class Magnoliopsida; order Malpighiales; family Erythroxylaceae; genus Erythroxylum; species Erythroxylum longipes. The sequence goes on along the minus strand of JAOQMS010000005.1, from coordinate 24,123,011 downwards.
GCTTTTGATTCTATCAATTGGAACTTCATTCTGGCTTTTAGGATTTCCTATCTAGCTTACTTTAGGATTCCCTATCTAATTTTTTTTTATAAAATGTGAGAAATTGAAGATGTACAACATATCATTTAAGGATGATCTTTTGTTTTCTTGTATAGCTAACCATAAAATGCCTTTTTGTGTGCTAGGTCCAATGGCATAGTCATTGATGAGTTTTTATGTTCTTCTTTAATATTCTAACTATTTATGTTTGGGTTATGTTTGAATCATTGATGAGTAGATGTCTGATTACATAAGCATTTATTGTATGTGTGGAATGAGTTTGAGATTTTATGAATGAATTTCTGATTACATAAGCATTTATTTCACCAATTTGAAGTTGAATTTACCCTCTTTCTTTTGGATTAAAAACGAAAAACATTAAATAAGAATTGTATCTTGCGAAAGCTCAACATTAGTGATGGGTCGGCCTAGGAAAATTCCAGCTTTTCTTTGGGTCACATGGCTTGCTTTCTCTTTGGTTCTTCTATTCTTACATCCCTTGAAACCACCTTCAAACCTATTGATTAACAACAAAATTTATCACTTAATCATGCCCCAAACACATGCAATTTATACCAACATAATGTAAAAAAGACGTGCAAAATTCATGCAAAACCTAATCTTAAAGCCCTAATTCACACACATTCATGCATATTCACATACATTCATATATAATCATGTAATTATACGAAACCAAGACAAAACATAAGCTAAACAGGTTCACAAAAATCAATTTATACAATTAACTAACAAATTATCCTAAGAAAAGTATGAACAAATGCCACCTATCAGTGATGAGTGACAGCAATACGAGTACCACCTACTCAGGGCTATTGCATCCAGCATTGCCACCTCCATCACCAAACATAGTTCTTGGCTTGAACCAAAGAATGTTTTTGTACAAGTAGCTAGCATTAGCTACAAATGGATTCTCAGACGCTAATGTCCTGGGTCAAGGTGGGTTTGGATATGTGCACACAGGTGTGTTTCCTAATGGAAAAGCGTTGGTAGTGAAGAGCCTAAAGTCTGGTATTGGACAAGGAGAGCGAGAATTCTAGGTAGCTATTGTATCTCTTTAGTACAACGAATGTTAGTCCATGAATTTGTTCTAAATAAGACCGTGAAGTATCATCTTCATGGTAATACTTTAACTTCTCCCATAAAACGCCTACAAACACTGCAGGTGGGGGGCCACCTTCGTTTCTGATGGGTCCTGCAATAAAATTTTTTAAAAAATTCAAGTCAGCAAAACTTTATGTCATGTTAGCAGATAATTGATGGTACCCTAACTCTGTTAGTGGTTAGAGTTCAATTTGAACGTTTTCTAATTTTGAACATTTTTACAAACGTTAGGGTTCAATTTGGAAACCGCAAAATGTTAGGGTCCATTTTGTACATCAGTGTAAATGTTATAGTCCATTTAGCTCTTTTGGCCTCTTAGTAAACCACTGTCCTAGTAGTAGTATGACCATCATATGTGATATGATATAAGAACTTAAACGATTAACTTAGTACATATGAGAGGTTGTTTATATGGGACATTGTTAGTTTATGCCTGATAACTAATAAGTAGGTTTTAGTTTTATGACATATTTATTTAATGAAATTATTTATCTTATGTATATTTGTTTAATTAAATGATATATAAGATAAAGTACGTGGCATAAATATATATTGCAAACAAAATTATGATGAGAACATAATTATGAGATTCATATTGCATTTATGTATTATTCATAAATTGTTCTTAGTCATCGTTCTATTAAGATCGGACATTAATAGAGTAAAAAGAATATCATATATTATGTTTCATCCTTATGAAGGAAGTAATCGTTCTTATAGACTGAAGAATGGAGATATCTAAATATATTTGCGGGTGCCTATTTAAAAACAAGTTCACTAAATTGACCCAATATGATAATTTCATTTGGAACATTAATTATATATGAAAATTCTTATTGTGATGATTGTATAATTGATCCTTTAACTTGAGATCTTCAAAGTATTTAATATAAGGATTGCTATATTTTGATGCTACTTAAGATCTATTATAATAAAGGATAACTTAATTGGTAGTAATTGACTATAGTATGGTATGAAGGAACTGAGTGATCAATATAAGAGTCGTCACCTAAAGTGATTAGGGATAAAGTTTTGCCATTATTGATTAGTTTTGATTAGGGAAATCCATGGCTAAGGTGTAATGAAATTTTAAAAATAATTTTTAAATATCATTAATAAAATCAATTAATAAGGGCAGAGAACTAATATGATTGGATCAAATTAAATAGAGTAAATATTAATTCTATATTGTACGCCTAATCATAACATTATATGATCAAAAGATTAAATTATACGAAAAATCATGTATAAAAAGGTTAGTTTAAATTACTTGGACATTCCTAATATCGGTATTCATGATGTGTTACTAGATATCAACCTTGATCTATAGATATAAATTGTTTGATTAGATAATTAAAAATAAATCAAAAAATTTTAATTTATCTAATCCTAAATATGATTTAGGGTTATAATTTATATCTATTTGCAACATATTTAGAAACCTAATGAGTCACACACATAGAATGATTAAAGAGAGAAAAGGTGATTTAATCAACTTTCAGTTGATTGTAAAGTTTCTCAAACAATTAAATAGAAGCTACTTAATAAATAAGGACCAATATGAGATATTTGATCTTATTTGAGTCCAAGTAGTATTTAATTAGTATTAACTATAATTTTAATATAATTAAAATTACATTCCAACTAAATTACCTAACTGTCTAAGTCTTGTTATAAATAGGCATAGGCTCTGAAGGAATTGACACTTATGCCTACCACTCTCTATACAACTTATAAAGTTCACTTAACTAGTTCGTGTGGATATTTTGGGTACTTATATGACTGAAATGCTAAAGAGAAACCTATTTCAGCAATTGATTTGAGAGAAATCATAAGAAAAGGCTCAAGCTATACAATAAGGTACAATTTATGTTTATGTTTTTGTTGTGTTAATACATTAATAATGTTATAAAATTTAAAGTAATATTGAATTTTACAAAATTGAGCAAAAAAGTTTCTTGTTTCTTCTGCTACATGTGAGATCATATCCTATCCCAATTTCTCAACAATATAGTGGATAGAATTGGAAATCTAGAGTATTTTATGATAGAATCCAATTTTAAAATCATATGCCCCACTTTTTTATTGACCATATCAAAATTTTGAGTATTTACTGATGCATATTTACTTTTTCCTTATTGCATTGATCTTTCTTTATTAGTTTGCTCATAATTAATTATCCCGTTGTTCATACTTTAAAAGTATATACCTATATGACTACATCTATGCATTTAATATAAAAATTTGAAGAGAAAGATGTTGGTTTATGCCCTACAGCCAATCGCTTTAGTTTATTTAAAGGCATTATTTATCTTGTACATGTTTAGATGTATATGATAAAGTCCATGGAATAATTATACATTGCAAA
>JAOQMS010000005.1:24101977-24112267 GCA_027563885.1 Erythroxylum longipes | reverse complement strand
AATAAGGTACGAATTAAATTTCGCTTTATTATGATTCGTGTTAATCATTTTATAGAATTAAATAGATCTTGGTTTTTCGAGAAATCAAAAGTCACGAAAAAGTTTCGTGATTATTCCGCTGCGATCGGGATCAGATCCAGATCCGGTTTCCCAACAAAAGATGATCATGTGAAGAAGGAGAAACTGAAGAGGGAAAGCTTATTTTTAATACTTATATTTCTTTCAATTTCTATCCGTAAAGAATTATTGTTTGTTCTTCTCATATCATAAACCTTTCATTTTGAAACATACCAAACTCTTTATCCTCCATTTTTTAATATAGTTACCACATCATTGCATAAACATAATAAGTTTAACCTTGTTTATTGCTTCTTTAAGTTTTTAATGTTTAGTTCCAAGTTTTGAGTTTAGGTGAGTTATTAAAGTTTTAACCTTATTATTGCTTGCACAATTTTTCCTTTAAGGTTTTAATTTATGATATACAAGGAGTATGGTATTGTTATGGTATAAATAGATGGCATACTGTGACATATTTTAAAATTTTTGGTTATTAAGATCAATTGTATCTAGTGTTAATTATATATATCATATCAATAGCAATAGTAATGGTAATTGTCATAGTATAAAAATTTAAAATCTCTATTACAATTCGATCCTTTTTATTGTTCTATCTATAAATTCTTATTGTCAATTTCGTTAAGTGAAGATATATTTATCTTCCTATTTTTATTATATTTATCAATGAGTTTTCTTATGTAACATTCAACATTCTCTAAATTTATGTGTCTTTTCAAAATTTTGAGAACTTTTTTTTGTTCAATTTCACAAAGGTTGGCAAAGCTTGAGTCCATTTGTGAAGACTATCACTGTCACTCTTGCATCTTGACTAAGGATTTAGTAACGTCCAAATTGAAATGTTGTAGGTAATCTCTTAAGCTCTCTTCTAACATTTAGGTTATTAATATCAAGTAGCCAAAATAACTAGGTTTGCTCCTATATATTAGGGAACGGTGATGTGAAAAAATTAGGTTAGGATTGACTTTGCTCATTACTATCTCTATAAGTAAATTTATTTTTTATTTTAATTTTACTTTCTTATATGGATGAATCCTACTTAGTTAAACTTACTCTTTTAAGACAATTAGACCTTCTTATGTGGATTTGAAGCCCACAAACTTGAAAAAGATTGATGATTCGTATTGAAAGAGTAAGACATATTTTGTACATTTGTCATTAAGGTCTATCAACTTTCATCTTCAAACTTGTGATTTATAAAATTTGGAAAAGTTTTATGACTAACATTTGGTGGGCATCAGTGTCTATTAATATTATAAATACTAAAAAAATTATTAAAATATTTCTTTATTTAATAATGAGGATGACTAATAACTACCAAGTGATAAAATATAGTTCATTCAAACACTTATAAGATTGATATATTATTATAAAGATTGGTGATAAGTAACTAACAAGAACAAATCAAGGGGTTCCTAGTTTGTGACTTAGGCTGCGTTAGGAGGATAACGGATCAGCTATTTTTTAGTTTGTTTAAGTGTTTCAGCTGTTTGACTTTTTCAAACAGCTGAAACTTTTGTTTGGTAAGAAGATGAATAGTTACTAAATTTATCCCAAACCGCTGAATTTGGAAAAGCTACACAATAGCAGCATTGTGAGTAGCGTTTTCGTCATGTGCAATTAAAAAATCAATTATACCCTCTTAAATAAACAAAGCCTAACTACAAGCCAAATCCTGAGTGCAAGATTACTACTCTTGAATATATTTTATTTTTCTTTTTAATTTTAATTTTTATAAAATTAATAATAACATAATTATAATTATAATTATAATTTAATTTAATTTTTATTAAAGTAATAATTAAATTTAAAATTTAATTTATTTTTATTAAATTAACAAATACACGGGTGTACCCTTGCAATAATGCATTTTTAATTTTAATTTTTTATAAAATTAATAATAACATAATTATAATTTAATTTAATTTAATTTTTATTAAAGTAATAATTAAATTTAAAATATAATTTATTTTTTATTAAAGTAATAATTAAATTCAAAATTTTATTTAATTTTTTATTAAAGTAATATTAGTATAATTAAAATTAAGTAAAAAATAAAAAATAAAAAACCTACACACGGGTGACAAATTCATGCCCTTATAATTTTTTCAAAAAACCATGCCCTTATAAGTCATTTTATACAATAACAACTAATTTTACCAAACATCTCTAAAAAAACAGCTAATGCAATCCTCTGGTCAAATCAACTGATATAATCAACTATCAGCTAATAGCTAAATGCAACCAGATGATTGTCAAACATGACCTTAATAGAGTACTAGTACAATCAAGGAAGTATATCGCAAATCTGTAAAAAAATGTTGCCTGATGAAATTACATTAATTGACCAATTAATCTTCTCAATTTCTACACGGAAAATTTGTACTTGGGTTTCATGATATATACGTTGCTCTATCAAACTATTTAATCAATAAGACATACGATTAATTCTAATTGACAACATAAATTGCTTCCTGAACTAGCGAGTATAGTATTGAAGTTAATTAATTTTGATATTAGTTATAAAAACATTTATCGTATCCTAATTAATACTTAAAACCCACAATAAATATTTAACTTTTTCTAGTTACGAGCAATAAGTCTATAATAACCACTTACTAATATTGCCTTCACTTTTTTTTTTAATTTTCCTTTCTTTGAAACAGAGAGAGTTGCATGCATGCATGGGAACTAACAATTAGAACCCTAAATATCATGTAAACTCTATGATCCATGCATATACACAAGGAGAAGATATGATAAAATGATCTACTACACTGAAGAAGAACAATTAATCATGTTTATTTGGGGTAGCCAAAAAGTCTTCACAATACAAAGCTATAGTAAGCCACTCAAGCTTTACTTGCACAATGCAACATCAGGTTGGATATGGTGAAGTAGGGTTTTTAGTTTCCCTTTTCAACAGAGACATTTGGGTCATATGGATTATATTAACTCTCAACATGGTTTTTCATATGAGAAGATGAGAAAATTTAAGACAATTCTAATGGACTTTACTCAATCTCTTATTGTACTCTCTCTATATATATTACTCCTTTTAGACCTTATATTTTGTTCCACAGTTATCTATAGTTATCTGTCTAGATATTTATAGGAAATATTACTTCTAGATTACTCCTTAATTTTCTTCTTGATGCCCTAGTTTGCACTATCAATAATAGGAACTTGTGAATGAAAAAAGGTTATGTGGAGGAGCAAAAGACTTGTTTCATTGTGGTGGTCGACTTGGTGGAGGAAGTGGGGGTAGTCTTGACGGTGGCGGTGAAGCAGGATTTGGAGTGCTGGTGAGGGAGTAGGAGTAGTAAGTGGGCTTGGAGAAGTACTAGGTGGTGGTGGAGCTTTTGAAGGAGGAGTAGGTGGTGGATTTGGATACAAAAGGGGAGCAAGATTTAGACTTAGTGCTATTAGTGACCTAGGTGGTAGAGGAGGATTTAAAGGAGGTGGTGGAGGTAGACTAAGTGGAGGAGCTAATGGAAGGTTTGGTGATGGTGTCGATATTGGTGGAGGCTTGCCTTGAGGGCACATATGCCCAAAACACGTGATGGATAGTGTTGAAGAAATATATCTTCTTCTCGTTAAGTTGTATCGTAACCTAAATGATTGAAGTGCTGTCATCTTAAGGCTTGTTGATTTCCACTTTAATTTATTGATTTTTTATTTCTGTTTTCAAATTCAATAAAAAAATGTATATTTGATTTTTAGTTTTAATTTCTTTTAATTTTAATTTTCTATTTTTATTTTATTTAACAGTCAGATTAATATAATTTCACATCAATAAAAATTATGATTGATATAATTTAATAAAATTTATCTTATCATTGATTTTAATTGATTTTTAAAAAGTATAATTTCAAATTAAATTAGCATTAGTAACTAAAATATATAAATATTAATTTATAGATAAACTTTACTTATCAAATTTTTTATTTTAGCAAAATATGATAAATCTTTTACTATTAATTATTAATAAATATTATATAAAAATTAATATAAAACTATTTAATTGATTAATTCATAAAATTAATTTATATTTAAGTTTTATTTATTATGAAATTATTATTAGGGATGACAAAAGCACCTAGATGGGCCCAAAATCAACAGGTTAGATCTGAGTTGATCAGGCCTTCGATCAGGCCTTAGTCCTGGCTCAGGCTTAGGCTCGAGCTACCCAAGTCTAGTAATACAAAATGATATCGTTTTATATTTTTTTAAACAAAATAAAGAATTCAGGTCGTCCCTTATTATTATCAATAATAATATAAACTAAACTGGCATTAAAAACTAAATCAAAATTTATTTTATTTAGAAAGAGAAACTAAAAGCAAAAAATAAAAATAAAAACTACAATAAAAAACAAATGTAAAACCAATCAATGCCTTAATTTTTTTTGCAAATGTTAATAAAAAAATAGGGTCTTCATGAGAATTAAATACAAAATTTCTTTTATTTTACATACTATGATAATTTGATAGTAGCATTTTTCTCTTTGTATATATCTCTCTATATATTTGTGTTCTAGTTATAGTAAAATTGCAATAAGTTATTGTTTATCCTAAAATATTTCAGTATTCATCACCTTAGATCTAATTTATTAAGAGGATTTGATACAAGAGAGAACAATCAACAAGATGTCATATGCCTATCTACGTCTAAACTATGTGGGTCACTACTTCTATTTATCAAAAAGGAATATAATATTTTATATATTCTTAAATTCTTTTGTATTTGGCACAATATATAAAAGCATTAACAAAAGGAAGAGCCCAGAAGAAGTATTTGCTATCTCCACTCCAATTCATTAAGTACCTAATTCATACTTATTCAGATGCTTGTGTTATAAGGTTCCATTAATTTTTAAAAATATATAAAAACATTTAAGTATATTTTCATAACGAATGGAATTATAGAATATTTATATATTTTATCTTAAAAGGTTATTGACCAATTCAATTTTTTTGAATTATTAAAAGAAAACATTTGTATTAAAAGCAATGAATTAAAAATTGTACTGGGTTGGTTCAATCGAGTTAACTAGGAGCGAGTCAGTTGGCCAATTCAGTTATATATATAAACCAATAAAATTAAAAATTGGCAGGTTAAGATGCAAACTGATTGGTTTTATCAAATTTTTATAACTTGTGTAAACTATTTGGTAGAGTTCATTACTTATTATTCTCCATCGTTCCTTCTCAACTTTTTAACCTTGATTTCTTTAAACTCCTTCTTCTCCACTATTTCATAACAAGATAAGAATGATAGAACGCAAAGAATAAAACCAAAATTTATAACACAAATGGTTCAAGAAGGGTTGGTAAGGATTTAAAAGGAGTATATAAAGATATGAATTCATATATTATTCATATGAATATATAATTCTGAAAAAGTGGGAAGCCAAAGAAAGTTGTTAAATTTTTACAAAGAGATAGTTATGAGCTGAATACTGTGACTTAATAATATTGTTATAAATCTTTGGTGTGACAATGGGAGTATGAAAGAGGCTTATGAACTACTCGATGAAATGTGCAAGAAAGGTATTATGCCCAACATGATAATTTATCATCGTTTTTCTCGATTGTCATAGCCAAAAGAGATTCTTTTATTTGACAGAATGGTGGATAGTTGTGTTAGGCTAAGCATAGGCACTTGTGTGATGCTTTTAAAGAAGTTTGGAAGACGGAAGTTTCTTTAACTAGTTTTTGTGACCAAAGAATAGGCTCCTGTTTTAAAATAGTTTTCACCAAAAGAGATCATATTGAGGAGAGTTCACACTGTTTATATTTTTTGAATGCCATCTTAAAGATGAAACATTAGAAAGGAAACAAAGAAAACCCTGCAGATGCCTGTAGAAATCTGACATTCAAGCACTAGGATCTTAATGTCTAGAAGAAAGTTAAACACTTTTTATATGAGACCATGATAAATTTGTCAACTGATTAAGAGTCTATGAATTAAAATTAGAAAGGATGAAAACTTTGAAGAAAATGGTTCACAAAGACTTGAAAGCAAGATGAAGTTCGAAAATTTTTCCATAAAAAGATCTATATGAGTTACGAACCTTAAAAAATTATTAGAGAAAGTATTATTTTGAAGAAAACCAGTCATGTTGACAATACTACCAGCTATAGCTTGAAAATTTTGTAGTTTTGCTCTTTTGAAATTTCAATAGCAGTCTTAAGAAATTAGTGAGAAAGGAAGGACAAAGGGGTTAAGTATCTTAAACAGCATAACTAAATGCTTGTGACAAGAAAAAACTAATGCTTAAAATCACTGCAATGTGGAAAACTTGGGAGTAAACAAAGCTCATACATGTGAGCTAAAAAACACTAAGGAAAAAGATGGCCTTTGAAAAGTTGTTACAATGAACTAATAACAAAGAAGCACAACTATTGATGATTAATGGCTTAAAAGTTATATGAGTAAATAGGTCAAAACTTGAAAAGTTGGCAAGAGGGGTCACTTTTGACCCTAACTTTTTTACCAATCATAAGTTTAACCATATCATTTTAAAGAGAATAATTATAACCCTAACATTTAGAAAATAGTAAAATTTGACACTATCGTAACGTAAAATTTAACCCATTCTATTAAGTGTCAAGTCAGTCATTAACACACATACACACACCCACGCGCGCGCGCACTCGCACGCATGCACTTTTATTTTTTTTTGGTACCACATAATCCAATTTCAGATAGGCCGCATAGTTTACTTTGGCATGAACCCTTAGTGCAAGCATTAGTTAGATTACTACTGTAGGTAACGAATTGTCCATGTATTGACTTGCAAAGTAGTAAGACAAAACAACCTAACAACCCAAGAAAACTGTTGGCAATAGGTGACATGAGCTTTAAGAAACAAGACTACGTTGAATCCAGGAATAAAGGCGCTAACTAAAGTATGGTTTAATGTGTTTTGTCTTGCGTTATCATGACCCTAGCTGTAACAGTTTTACTCCAAACAATCTCCTAATACTTACCTTCTTTACCACATCCCCTTTCTACCACGTCCTTTATATGTCCTTCACCATTCTTAGAACACTACGTTTTTTCTATCATTGATTTGCAAGCAAAGACTAAAAGGGTTATTGATAAGAGGGATAACGATGTTTATGGCTATTCAACAACTGTGGTTTATAAGTATGGCAATCTGGATTCTGCAATGCTCGGACAGGTTAGTAGTTATAGAATCAGTGAGAGTTCCTGCGATGTTTATGTTTGGAGATTCATTGGTTGATTTGGGAAACAACAACTACCTCAGCTAATTATTACTCTTGTGGTATTGACTTCAGCTATTGTGCTACTGGAGGGATTTGTAATGGACGAACGTTTGTCGACATTCTAGGTGTGTAATCCTCCATAGAACTGCAGCTAAAGTATAATACCAAAATAATACCCCACTTCAGTCTAGCTTGCACCCTTTTTTATGTATTTACAGGCAAAATAAAAAAATATATCTAGTTCCCGAATTGTTCAAGGATAGTTCGTAATTAACAAGGTTTAATGAACATAAGGTTTGTAGGAGAGCTATTGGGTGTGTCTTATCCTGGAACTTTCTCAGATCCTAATATAGCTGGATATAAATTACTTACAGGAGTCAATTATGCTTCAGCAGCTTCTGGAATTCTTAATGAGATAGGCCAACACTACTTAAAATCACACACACACACACACAAACTGAAGTTCCACCATATTGTTACGCCATATTTTTACAGTGCATGGGAGCTTGATTAGTTAACATCCTTTTTCCATTTTAAGCTATCAAAATGGAGGATTATATAGGCACAATAATGAGAATTGTTAACTTTCTTGCTTTCATAACAAAATAGTAACAACGGTAAAAATATAACCGTCATCAACTGTCAGGAATTTGCAACTTGGGATGGGTTGAAAATTGTTTTCTTGTCCTTCCATGAATCTTGCTCCTCTTCCTTGATTGCCATCAAGAATGTGGGCTGCGCCTTCTTCACACCCTTGATAGGTTGCATGACCGAAAGTTGCTTAGTTTGTAGACTTGCTTCTCATGAAAAAGGAACTATGCACGTATTACCTTCTTTCAAAGTTGTGATGGAGATCATGTATACTCCACAACCCTCACTCAGATGCATCTAATACAAAGAAACATGAAGAAATGTCTGAAGCAGAAAAGAGGAAAGAGAGACAATCTCTCGAAGATTCTAACAATGACAGGAACAAAGTGATTTAGTTCAAGACAAGCTCACGTGATACTTAAGCTTCTGAATACTAAGCACAGTCGTTTTGGCACAAGACAGAATAAACTCAACACATTGTCTTATTACATTCTTAAACGCAGCTGTGAATAACATGATACGCAGATCACATATTAAAAACACATTGCATCACTTACTCTTGACCACGTGAGGAGCAGCAGAAGTCACACAAGCAACTTAAATGACAGACTCAAAACGCACAGTATAGGAAGAGGCCTTAATGACTCACGTGAATGGCATATGAAGGAGAGTTGATCCCATCTTCTTCACTGATACGTGAATCACATGCAACACATATAAAATAACAGTTCATGCATCAATGAAAGTAGAACAACACAACACAAAAATTTCAGTCTTCATTCAATTTTAATTTCAGTCTTTGAGAGTGCAAAAATTTGTGTGAGGGAAAAAGATCAAAGAGTGCTAGAGTACCAACCTGTTTTGGGTACTGGTGAGTTTGAGAGGCTCTTGTTGCAGGTGTTCAAAGAACACTCAATCTTTGTATCTTCTTCTTCACTTTCCTCTACATTAGTGAAATTTCTACACCACTATCAAGTGGGAACCTTGGATGTAGATAGTTTCATACTATCGAACCAAGTAAATTGTGTCTTCTTATTTTCTGCATTTTTGTTTCCTGCAATTGTTAACCAAGCTTTATCAAGTTTCTTGCGTTTGAAAGATAACAGCAAAAGTAGCAGTAAAACCCAACATAAAGTGGTATCAGAGCATTCAAGACCTCCTGGGGCATTTCTTGGACACTTCAAGTATTAAAGATTCATCAAGATTCATCAAAAAAGTCAGTAAGTGAAAGTCTTTAAATTCTTTATTCTACAGTAAGCATGGTAGGCAAAGAAACGGATGTATTTTCTGGTAAAGAAGACTTTACCATCTAGAAACTCCAGATGCAAGCTCTTCTAGAATCATATGACTGCTATGGTGCTATAGATGATCAGTATGACCTAGAGACTGATCCTATAAAGAAGCTGAAAATGCAAAGACTTGCACATTGCAAGTTAATGCTTCACTTATCACCAACAGTGATAAGGAAAGTGCAGAATTGTAACACTGCACAGAAGCTTTGGGTGAAATTGGATGAATTGTATGCCAAGAAGTGTCTTCCTAACAAGATGACACTTCTCCACAACCTTGCAAACTACAAAATGAACACTTCAGTATCCTTAGATGACAACCTAGATTATTTCTTCAAGCTAGTACAAGATTTAGAAGCTACAGATGAGAAAATAAGTGAGGAACATCAAGTTGTAGTAATCCTAAAGGCTTTACCTTCTGAATTTAATGCATTCAAGAAGGTAATTAAGCATGCTAGTGGAGAATCACTCACTGTTAAGAGGGTTTTAGATTCTCTAATGGAAGAGATAGTTGAGGTAAATCCTTTTAAGAAAGAGGCTGAAATAATGTTTGTAGATAATAATCATGAGAAGAAATCTCAAAAGAAAAATGGCAAGAAAGGGAAGGGGCAAAAGGGAAGTGGAAAAGAAAAACAGTCTAAGGAAGGTGAGAATGGTGAAAAGAAGAAAAAGGGCAAAAGAAAGAAATGCTATTACTGTGATAAGGTTGGACATTTTGCTAGGGATTGTAGGAAAAAGAAGAGGGATAAGGTAGCTGAAAGTGGAATTTCAGGTAATGTGGAAAAACTTGAAAATTCCAGTGAAGATGAAATATTGGCTGTAACTGAGGATTGTGAGGATCTTAGTAGAGAGTGGAAATTTGATTCAGGGTGTACTATGCATGTTACTCCTCATAGGGACTGGTTCACTACATTTGAACCATTCACTGCCAAGGTTAGAATGGCAGATTCTGGGCAGCAAAGGATAGAAGGCATAGGAAGTGTTTCCATCAACATGTTTGATGAAAAGAGAAGGATCTTAAGAAATGTCAGATTTGTGCCTGGAATAAGGAGAAATCTGATCTCGGAAAGCTTGTTTGATAAGCAAGGCTTTCAGATCAG
>JAOQMS010000005.1:24088300-24101877 GCA_027563885.1 Erythroxylum longipes | reverse complement strand
TTCAAAGAACACTCAATCTTTGTATCTTCTTCTTCACTTTCCTCTACATTAGTGAAATTTCTACACCACTATCAAGTAGGAACCTTTGATGTAGATAGTTTCATACTATGGAACCAAGTAAATTGTGTCTTGTTATTTTCTACATTTTTGTTTCCTGCAATTGTTAACCAAGCTTTATCAAGTTTCTTGCGTTTGAAAGATAATAGCAAAAGTAGCAGTAAAACCCAACAAAAGTGCATATAGTATTGACAAAGGGAATCGGCACAACCTTGACACAATCTATGAACTTTATGCCAAGCATAATTGGATAATCGTCCATAGGAATAATTGAAAAGTCAACAAGGCCAGACCACTCACCTAGGCAAGCCTTAACACTACGAGCAACTACAAAGGTCGACTTTAGCTCAGAATTAACTGCCTTGAGCCATTGTTACTCCTTGTTGTATTTAAGGCCCAACTAATTAGCTTCCTTGACTTCAAGGAAGTTATGAGTAGCTCCGGTGTCCACTAGAGCTTTCACGGTTTGGTCACCTACTTTAACTTCCACAAACAAACGTCCCTTCTTCTCGAACTTGGGCACTTCCACTTTGGCTTTGATGGCATTTAGAATTTACAAGGACCCCATCTTGGTCTCCTCGTGATGCTGTTGCTCCTCCCTTTCCTCGATTAAGGCGGAGAGCTTGCTCTTCTTCGCTCAATAGAGAGCTTGCTCTTCTTCGCGCAATCTCTAGCCTTATCTGGTCTCTCACAAAAGAAGCATTTTATCGAAGCTTTGCTCCCTTTATCCTCCTTATGGCTACCCTATTTGTTTTTGCCATTCTTGTGGGAGCCCTTCTTGCTTTGATGGTTATCTCCCCCACTCTTTCCTTTGTCGTCCTTGTCTTTGTGAGACTTGAGTTTCTCGAGCTTCTTGAATTCAATGAGAGACTCGGCAATGGAAATGGTTGTGGTGAGGTATTGGGCACTACGTCTTTGAATCTCTAACTTCACCCAATTTTGTAAACCATCCATAAAAGCAAATAATGCTTCCTTACCTGGATAGTCGGGATCTCCAGAAGTACCTCGAAAAATTCCTTCACATAGTCTCGTATGCTCCTCTTTTGTGTGAGACGCCGTAGCTTAGCTTTCGCCTCTAACTTAGCATTCTCGGGACAGAACTGCCTCTTGAGTTCTTTATTGAACTCATCCCATATATCAATAGTGTAGGTACCCCTCTTGAGTCACCATGTCTTCTCCTCCACCATACCATTGCAATAACCTCGAGGTAGAGAGTGGCGATGTCAATTTTCTTGGTATCCTCCTTGACACCAAGTGTCTTAAAGTATTGCTCCAAGCTCCAAAAGAAGTTAACTACCTCCTTCGCATTCCTTGTCCCACTATAAGCCTTTGGTTTTGGAACGTCTACCCTTGAAGGAGTAGTGACTACTGTAGGTATGACATTACTTCCCCCTTGAGTAATCGCCGTCTTGCAAAGGACTAGCTCATCTACAACCTTTGCAAGTTCTTCCTTAAGGTGAAGAATCTCGGATTGAAGGGTCTCCTCTAAAGCCTTTACTTGGTCTTGACATGTGGAAGCGGCAACGTTCAAGGCTTGGAACTCTTCTCTCGCTCTCTCGAGTTCCTCGATGTGTTGAACTACCTTCTCAAACTTCTCTTGCCCTTTGGCCACCGCGAGCTCCACCTTCATGAACCTTCCATTTATGTCTACTAAGACACCCCTCGACCTTGATCTCTTCCTACTGGCCTTCTTCTCCTTTCCAACGTTGGTAGTTCCACTTGTTCTCGAAATCTTTACTAAGCAACGATGAGCTCAACCTTTGGCTTTGATACCGTCAAGGACTTGGCCTTTTACCAACGAACTGCGCAGCACTTAGTTATATATCTCGCAACTAAGTCAACCTCTCTCTCGAATGCTAGAAACAAAGCTAGCACAAGTTAGTAAACATGTAAGATAAATTAAGAACAAGAATGGGGAAGCTTGGAAAATTCTTATATTGGTTAAGAAAGCTTTACAAGGCAAATGTTAAGAACTCTCTATACTCTTTATCTCTTTGTGCCTCTATGCATTTTACAAATGAAATCCCTTGGTTATTTATAGCCTTTTACCTCCTCAATGGATGACTAGAATCTATTTGATTCAAAGATTTACAATGGCCATCTAGAATTCCCTACAACTATCTAAATATTCAAGTATAATCTATAATTATCTATAAGGTTCTAGAGTCTTCCACCCATCTCTAGCCTTATCTTTAATATGGAAGAATAGTGTGAAATCTTCTAAGGAACTCTAGCTTAGCCTCTCCATCCAGAGTGGAAATTTTGTGGCACGTGACAACATGTGTGTTTGTGTCTGAGAGAGAGAGAGAGAAATCAAAGAAGGAGCGACAAGAGCTAGATTTATAAATAAATTAAATAAAATATGGTTCCCAAATTTATAATTAAATTAATTTTAATTTTTAAAAAGATGGATCCACCTTACCACGTTAGCAATGACGTGGCATAAGGGTCCATAAAATAATTAAAAAAGTTATGCCAACACTAACCTGACACTTAATTGAGGGGGTTAAACTTTTCATTAAGTTCAAGTCAAAATTTAACATTTTCTAAATGTTAGGGTTATAATTTTTGTCTCTAAAATATTAGAGTTAAATTTATTAATTGTTGAAAAGGTTAGGTTAAAAGTGACCATTTTGAAATTTTATGTATACTCTTACATTTGAAAGGATGACGGCAATAGAAAGCGGGAGTGAACTTGCCAATTTATTTTTTAGTCTCTAAACGATAATACTTTTTAAAAGTAGTTTAAATGTAAAATAAATGTTTAATAAATTTAAGTAATACATAAATTGTCTCGAACTCTTATTTTCAAAACAACATTATCTTCGACAAAGTGATGTTGTTTTATCAGTGTATGTTTGACCTTAAATCGAGTTAGGCCGGAACAGCACGGGCTCTTGCATAGGTAGAAGTCCAGTCAACATAGGCCTGATCTGTTAATTTTAGGTTTAGTCGGATTGAGTCGAGCCGAATTGTCAACCTTATATTCACTGTAATTTGCAAATAATTTAAGGATTAAGAAAAGCTTGTTGAGGAATTGATAGTTACGCAAGTTATGTATTTTATCGTCAATTAAAAGAATATGCATACTGTTTATGGTAATCATTTTGTTATGTTTTTTCCTTTGTTCATAATTGCAACCAAATTCTTCTTAGTGCTAAAAAAAGTATTTTCGTTTAACATAACTTATGCATTTTATAAAAAATAAAATATTTTATTATATTTATTATATGGCAATTTTAGGAAAGTTTAATAATAGTTTAATATCCTGTTTTTTTCACTTAACGGTTCGATTAAGGGTTGATTCGTCTTGTAATCATGTAACTAACATAATCACCTTCTCTTTCTTAAAAAAGGAAAAGCATACACTCGCTAAGTAGGAGCCCTAGCTTCTGGGTACTCTTGATCAGACTCCAATCAGGTCAATACTCTCTTTCTCTCAATTCACATGTGTACGTGTACACGTATATGTATTGAATAATTTGATTTAAAGATCACTGAAGTTTGAATTTCGTTTCATTTCCTGATAGAATTATTAAATATTCTGTGTGATTGGTGAAGCCAGAGATCGAAAGTTTTCAAACTGACAAATTATGTGGGGGGCTTTAAGGAGAAGAGTCGCAAGTGGAGGCTCGTCTTCTTCGGTTAGTTTACTCGTCCTTTGTTTCTTCTTTTTCTCTTCGTTTGTGGCATGAAGTTTTAATCTTTCTGTTTTTTTTGGTTTTAGAAATTTTTTTAAAATTTTGTTGATTTTGATGGGATTTTTTTTTTCGGCTATTGTGACAGATTCTAAATCAGTTTCGGGCTGTAACTTCTGCTTCTAGAGTCCCATCTTCTCCGGAGAAGGGGGTGAGTGCTGCTAATATATTCTTGTGTATACATAATATGTGGTTGTGGTGATGAATATGAGATGGGTCATTTCAGTTTGCAGAATGTGTGCATTTTGTTGATTGCACGGTAAAATCATCTGATCCGGTTGTTGGGATGTGGGGACGGTGGAATTTTCCAGAAATGATTGGCAATCGAGTATTTTGAACACTTACAGTTCGTCCTGGATTTTATTTTTTAAATCTTTATCTTTTAAAATTCTATCCAATCATCAAATTGAACGTAGTTGCAAGCTCTGCCTGCATCGAGTTCAGCTTATTTTGTCTTTTGTTCTTTTGGTGCCATAAGTGGGACTCTCTCTCTCTCTCTCTCTTCTCTGTGAGGTTTGTAACATCTTAACTTGTAAACAGATTTTACTTTTTCAAGGGAGGATTGGCCATGCCAGGAATATCACACATCTTATCTCACCAGGTAACCTCTGAGCTCATATTTGTGTTTTTCTGGTGTGGAATTAAGGTCGCTTAAAAATCATGGTTTTTTTCTCTTTTGCTGTTATAGGTTATTCAGTCAGTCCGTCACCAATGAGGTTAGTGATATTATTATCTTCTTATGTATCTAGTGAGTAGTGAGTGGAACTTTGTGGAATTGGAAGAAATTGTATACGATTATTTCTTTTTTTAGATAAAATTGATATTGCATAAATACAGAAAAATATTTAGTTAAGAGACTTAGAAGCATGGAATGCATCTATTATGGGTTTGCTTGCCTTTTCATGTTTATTTATTTTGTAACAGTCTACTATGAGGCATGGTTAGAATTTGGAAATCCTCTTCTTGTTCTTTTGAGTTCTTATAGTCAAATTGCCTTCATGATGTTTCCAGTGAAGTAATTTAATAATTACAGTTAATGCTGAACTGGTTAATCTGCACCACTTTGTATATACCTAAAACTCAAACCCTTGTGCCTAAGCAAATGAGTAAAAGTTTGAGATGAAAATGAGTTCAAGTTATGTAAGTTGAGAATCTGTTAGTTAGGAAAAAGGAACTATGTTTATGCCTGCGTTCAACTTTTTCATGTGATCAATTTTTCTCTCTTGTTTTCTCAGAGATGTCCTTTCCAGGATTCAGCTTGTGGCTAACAAGCAAATGTTGACCAGACCATTTTCAACGGACAGTGGTATGACATCAATTGCTTTGTCTTACTATATTTTCCTAAATTTCTTGTAGACATGGATTTAAATATCTGTGCCTTTGTATTTTGATCTACTCTTTGTATGGGAGGCTGGGTCCGTATTTTTTGTTTGAGAGTCTTTTTCTTTGTTGGGAATATTTGATGCTTATGAACTACGGTTGGACATTTGATCTCTTCTTCATTGTAGATACCAGTATCTCAGTAAATGACGATTTAGCTGAAGAACATCTTATTTTGTATCTTTCTGCTGTCCTAACTATAATAGTATTTTTTTTCATTGTTACACATATTGTATTAGAGGAAGTGTTGGGTTGATCGTGGTCCTGCATTTACTTTTATGTTATGGCACATTCTACTTGTGCTTTTATTTTGAACATTTTTATGTTGTCCATTCTGGTTGTAGAGGATTTGGTTGATGCTGTTGTCCCTTTTATGGGAGAATCCATCACAGATGGCACTTTGGCAACCTTTTTGAAAAGTATGGATTTCTAGTATCAATTCCTTTGTTGTTTCCTTTGTTATTTGTTTGGAATCTCTTGATCGCTATGCCTCTTGAACAGAGCCTGGTGACAGGGTTGAAGTTGATGAGCCGATTGCTCAAATTGAGACGGATAAGGTTTTGTTTTCCTGTTGCCATCTTTCTGTTTTTCATTTCATGTTGACGGTAATCATGCTTGTCTTTTTTATCCTCGACACATTTATTTTCTCCAGGTAACAATTGATGTCGCGAGTCCAGAAGCAGGTGTGCTAAAAGAGGTAATTAGTCGATTGTGTTTGTTAATATTATTGTCATCATTTTATTTTTCTCTTCTCCTGTTTTGTTGTTGAAGTTGACCATTTTGATAATAAATTGAACGCCATGTGTGCATGTTTGCAGTTTGTAGCCAAGGAAGGAGATACAGTGGAACCTGGAACCAAGATTGCTATAATTTCAAAGTCTGGTGAAGGTGTAGCTCATGTTGCTCCCTCGGAGAAAATTCCCGAAAAAGCTGCTCCCAAGAAATCAGCTCCTTCTGAAGATAAAGGTAAGGAGAAGACAAGGCCTAAAGTTGAAGCAGCTCCTGTAGCGGAGAAGCCCGAAGAACCAGCAGCACCATCACCACCTCCTCCTAAACGCTCAGCTACAGAACCCCAACTTCCCCCTAAGGAAAGGGAAAGACGAGTAAGCATTTTTCTTTTCTGCTTCTGTACACTTCTAACAGTGTCATGTATTGTTTTATGTTTAAATTTTAAAGATATTTAGAAAAGAGTGGATTGTTTGACTTAAATACCTTAACTATTACAGGTTCCTATGACAAGGCTACGGAAAAGGGTTGCAACCCGATTGAAAGACTCCCAAAACACATTTGCTTTGCTAACAACATTCAATGAAGTTGATATGTAAGTTCCACTTACGGGTAATATGGTTAGCTGTCTAATAAGTTCTCCTTTATTGTTCTGTTACTAATCTTTGAGTTTGAGGGTCCTCAACATGACTAGTATGTCACCAATGAAGCATCTTTTCAATTGAAATGGAGAAGTATCTATGTCTCCTATTGGCATTGCTTTGAGATTTGCTTGATATTTATTCTTGTATCAAGTGTTTATGCTTTCAAACAACTGGTTTTAATGTGACTTTTATTGCTTTTGAGATCCATTCCTCGGATTTATTTCATGATATACTCGGATTTCAAATTGGTGTTGATTTATAGGTAACTGCTTAAAAACCTGGCCTGGGTCAGTGTGTTGGTGTAGAAATTGATGTTTGGTTCTTGCATTGCCATGAATCAGGATAAACTGCTATTCTGTCACTATCCCCTTATATTGGCAATTCCTTGTTGTTTTTCTCATTATAGGACAAATTTGATGAAGTTGCGCTCTGATTACAAGGATGCTTTTGTTGAAAAGCATGGAGTGAAGCTGGGTTTGATGTCAGGATTTGTTAAGGTTTGCTTCACGTGTTGTTATGGGCATGATGGTTAGAATCTATGATTCTTGCAGCCTAACATGTTTGAATTCCGTTTTCTTTTTCTTTTCCTCTTTTCTGTAAAATGGTTCAGGCTGCTGTTACTGCACTCCAGCATCAGCCTATTGTAAATGCAGTTATTGATGGCGATGATATTATCTACAGAGATTATATAGATATCAGTATTGCAGTTGGCACTCCAAAGGTTATTTTCATCTAGTTGATTTTCTGTTTTTATGGTCAATCATTTATCTGAAATTGTTAGAGCGTCTGCTTCCATCCAAATAGCTATGTTCTTTCTGGCATCTGCATCAATTGTGTAGTGTGAGTGATCTTTCAAATTGCTAGTGTTTATGAAAGTATCTTTTGGTTCATATTAGGGTAGCATAAGTCAAATATGAGAGGTATTCTGTTGCATAATGAAAAGGATCCACTTTTCTTATATATATGGGGACATACAAACACCAAAAACTGAATTAGTGAGAAATTTTGTAGGATGGTTTGGCTTGTAAGGAAGTTAAAGCAGGACTACTTTGTGAGTGGGAAATCAAATTACTACCTGCCTCTCTTATTTTATCTGCTGGTGGATGATATGGTCTCGGGCGTAGATCCACTAGGGAATCTTCTTCATTTCCCTTGTTGGAGTTCTTCCCTTTTTTTGAAGACC
Organism: Erythroxylum longipes; assembly: GCA_027563885.1. NCBI lineage: Eukaryota > Viridiplantae > Streptophyta > Magnoliopsida > Malpighiales > Erythroxylaceae > Erythroxylum > Erythroxylum longipes. The sequence continues at coordinate 24,094,189 of JAOQMS010000005.1, read as the reverse complement.
ATATGCTTCTACGCAAGAGGGAGACCTTGTCTCGTCCTCAAGGCAATATTTCTCTGATAATTTTTCTGATGCTTTATTCATAAATAACGTAGCCTTATATAGAGGCTGGTTACATCAGTTTATTTAGGATAAGACTCCTAACAATAATAGACCTACTAGTTTATTTAGGATAAGACTTGTAACAAGAATAGACCTACTAGACTTCTAACAAGAATAGACTTACTAGTTTATTTAGCATAAGAATTCTAGAAAGAATAGACCTACTAGTTAGGATACTATATATTTAAATATTTAAATATTTAAATAGATTCCTTCTAAGGTAAGATCTCATATTTTAAAGGGATCTTGTAAATCTCCTATCATTACTCCCCCTCCTCGACAAGGAGCTTGTCCTCAAGCTCGAAGCGGTTCATCTTCCTCCTCCAAGTCTGCCATTTCAAGCCAAAACAGCCGCTTACACTTGTGTTGCTAGATTATGGCTCATCACAATTAAAACAAAGTCCCTTGGCTTGTCTTTCAGTCATCTCCCTTAACAAACGCTTGAAAAACGAGGCTAGGCTACTTCCTACACTGGATTCCGATGTTGGAGAACCTCCCAAGGGTTTGCTGTCTCAGTTGTTAACAGTCGCAAGGTTGGCCCGAGAGCTTTTTGGCTGTTGCCCAAGCTAAAGCATTGCTTATGGCTACAGCCCAGGCAGAAGTACGCCGAGCTCCCCCTTCCTGGTCCATCAACTACTTCCTTTGAAAAGCCCTTGCCCTGTTCATGGCTGTCTCTAGCGTGTTCAGCCCCTGTAGCTCCACATCTATCGCTATCCCGTCAACTAATCCAATTGTAAAGAGGCCCACCTGTTGTTTGGGTTGGAGACCAATGGTGTGTGCTAATCAGGTTTGAAATTGATGCTGGTACTCCTCAACAGTACTCATTTCTTTGAGATTGGCTAATTCTCCTAATGGGTCAGTGCTTAAGGAGGGGCCAAATTCTGTGTTACATTGTGATTTGAAGTCCTCCCACGACATTCCTGGTATCTCCTGTTCCACTTGGTAATGCCTGAGTTGCGCCTCCCCTGTTAAGTGAAATGCAGCTAAGCCTACTCGGTCCTCTTCTACCGTCTGTTGACTATGAAAAAACTGATTGCAGCAATGCAACCAAACCAGAGGGTCCTCTGAACCATTGTAGGTGGGGAATTCCAACTTCGAGTAACGCGGCACCATCTGGGCCTCGGGATGCCTTATATTTGGCCTCTCCCCTCGGCTAGCCGAAGCATGGTTGTTGCTCGCCCCATCTCCATGGCCCCCACGATTCGATTCCTTTCCTAGCTCCCAAAACTGATGATTCATCTCTTTGAATTGGGCAGTCGAGTTCCTCTGCTGGAGCTCCACCATCTGTTGGAAACGCTGCTCAACCCTTTGTATAAACGCCCCAAGCTCATTCTGGATATTCCTTGAGTGGTCCATAGTGTTTGGCTCTAATACCAAATTAGTATGGTCCTGGGCGTAGGATTTAGTCATGGGACAAAGGGGAATCCTCTTGATTTCCCTTGTTGGAGTTCCTCCCTTTTTTTGAAGACCCTATGTTTCTATGCAAGAGGGAGACCTCTCCGTGACAAGGTCTCGTCCTCTAAGCAATATTTCTCTGATAATTTGTCTGATGCTTTATTCATAAATAACGTAGCCTTATATAGAGGTTGGTTACATCAGTTTATTTAGGATAAGACTTCTAACAAGAATAGACCTACTAGTTTATTTGGGATAAGACTTCTAACAAGAATAGACCTCCTAGTGATGATACTAAATATTTAAATATTTTAATAGACTCCTTCTCAGGTAAGATCTCCTATTTTAAAGGGATGTTGTAAATTTCCTATCGGTGGAGTTAATTCGTTCCTCATTCTTTCTAGTTCTTGCTGGATTTTCAAGTCAAGTGTATCCAATATAAAGCAGCTTGAATATTTTGAGTTGATTCTTTTTACTTATGTGAAAATCCAAAAAAATTAACTTGAACAACTCCTTTTGTATTGCTCTATTCATGGTTTATACATAAACTTCTTTGGGTCTTTCTGAGGCCGTCTTTTATCATACCCAGCTAATTCTTGAGTTTCTTCTGTTTTTAGGGTCCATGACAAGCTGCGCTTAAAGTGCATACTGATTGTATTTGATTAGTTATCCTTTTTCCCTGTAAAGGTTAATAAGCTAAATTGGAGGTCCTGAGGGGACATGAATTGTTACTAGGTTGCTCAGTTATGTTGCATGTTTCCATGTCTTTTTTTACTAGGTGGAGTTATTATTAATAATAAAGGCCAGACGTGAAAAAAAGGTGGGAGAGCTTTAAAAGATAAGGCAACATATTATGACCTTTCTATTTCTTTCAGGGGCTTGTTGTTCCTGTTATTCGCAATGCTGCTAGGATGAATTTCGCTGATATTGAAAAGGAGATAAACAATCTTGCAAAGAAGGCAAATGATGGAACAATCTCAATTGATGAGATGGCTGGAGGTTCATTTACAATATCCAATGGAGGTGTTTATGGGAGCCTTTTGAGTACACCCATTATTAACCCTCCTCAGGTTTGCCTTCTACTGGATTAACTAGTATGACAACTCATGGGTCTTGTGATGTATGGCTGGTATATTTTGTAGTTCTGGTTAACCCATGATTTCGTAAATCCATAGATGTCTGAAGTTGCTTTGTTGTAATTTGGACTGAAATTTCCAACTATTAAGGAGATTTTTAAATTTAGTGGTAGAAAATGCATTAGAAAATGCATATGTTCTTTCATTTTTACGTTGTGGACCTGGAATCTCATAGTCTTGACATTCATTTGACAGTCGGCTATCTTGGGGATGCATTCGATAGTGTCCCGTCCAATGGTTGTTGGAGGCAACATTGTACCAAGGCCAATGATGTACATTGCTCTAACTTACGATCACAGGCTGATTGATGGAAGAGAGGCAGTGTTCTTCTTGCGTCGAATCAAGGATGTTGTGGAGGACCCTAGGAGGTTGCTCCTTGACGTATGAAGACCATCTCGTCAGTTAACAAGTTTCTTCAGTTATAGTCTAAAATTGGGTATACCTTGAATAAGCACTTGGGTTAAGTTTTGAAGGGCTCCGTTTACTACTATTCAGTATTCACACCCCTAATACTGCGGCTGATTTGATCTAAAATGAGACTGACGTGTATTTGAAAATGTTTATTTCATTGTCTGCTGTTTTTTCTTGGATTCTGTTCCAAGGTATATATTGATTCTTCATGTAACTGTTTTGGGAATAATTTCTAAAATGCATGGCCTTTTTACTAGACTCCCCTTATTTGTCTGTCTGCTCAATATATGATATATCCAGGTGTGCTCTAATCCCTTGCTAATGGAATTAACAGCAGGAAGCTTTCCTCCTCCTCAAAGTTAGATGAGATGAGGTCCGTTTGTAATAATCCCTGTGGAGTGTCCTAGCCTTGGTCTAGCGAGTCTCTTTAAACTACAACTAAAAGTTAATTATATACTGATTTTTTAATATAAAATTAATCTTTATTATATGATATTTAGATACGATAAGTTTATATAAAATGAAGCCAATTACATATTTTTTTTAATGAAAAGTTCAGTTAAGAAATTTAATAAAAATTAAAATTGTTATTTTTACTACACAAGTAACCCATAATTTCTTTTGAAAATTGAAAATGAATTAATGTCATAAAAGGCCTATAGATAGGCGCTGTTCATGGGAGTTCAAGAAAGAAAAGAATCCAGAGCAAGAGATAAACTATGATACATCAGAACTCCAGTAACTCTCAGCTACAAGCCAAATGTAAAACAAAACAACTTCATCTCAGATCACTATTGCCTAAACTTTTTGCAATGAATATTTTTCTAATCCAAGATATTCCTTTTTGACAGAACAAGTGGTTCTTTTTCCTCCGGATAGTGTACACAGAACAATCAAATGCAATCTTGAAGGCTAGTGTTAAATGTTTGCTCGAGGACTGCACTTGACTTTTATTTTTATTGTTTCAGATGTTTGTGATTTTGTGGACCATGACTTGAGTTCCTGAATTTACTGATATTATGTTTATTCCAAGTATTATAAATGTAAAGGATGACTGACAAATAAAAGATAAGAATTCCTTTGCTGATATACGTACCTTTCTTCCCTCTAAACTTAAAATTCTTTTTTCTTCTTTCAGTTTTGACTCTTGTTCAAACCAACAATCTGATATTAGAGCTGTCTTCTTTAGGGATATGTGAAATGGAAGCTGAAGCTAGTTTTTCACAAATTGCTTCTCGGGTCATTGATGGAGAAAACTATCAGCTAGTTTTTCACAAATTGCTCCTCGGGTCATTGATGGAGAAAACTATCAGCTTTGGGCAGTGAGAATGGAGACTTATTTGGAGGCTTTAGATCTTTGGGAAGCCGTGGAAGAGGATTACGAAGTTCCTCCGCTGTCAAACAATCCCACCATGGCCCAGATCGAAAGTCACAAGGAAAGAAAAACCAGGAAGTCAAAGGCGAAAGCATGTCTATTTGTTGCTGTTTCAACAACCATTTTCATGAGAATCATGTCTCTCAAAACAGAAAAAAGAAGTTTGGGTTTATCTGAAGGAAGGTATGAAGGAGATGAAAGGATACAAGGCATGGAAGTGATGAATTTAATAAAGAAATTGGGGTTGCAAAAGATGAAAGAGTCCAAGACATTCAAAGAGTAAGATAAATTGCTTGGCATTGTCAACAAGGTCAGGTTACCTGGCACCCAATTTACTGATTCCAGAATTGTAGAGAAAATTTTGGTAATGATGCCTGAAAGATATGAAGCATCCATAACCACCTTGGAGAACACAAAGGATCTGTCTAAGATCACCTTGGTAGAGCTGTTAAATGCCTTGTAAGCCCAAGAGCAATGGAGACTTATGAGGCAAGATCATATCGTTGAAGGTGCTTTACCAACCAAGCATCAAGAAGTTGGAAACAAGAAGAAGAAAAATTATAGAAAAAATCAGCCATCAAGCAACGAAAACACTGCAAACAATCAGGTCCAAAGCAAGGGTAGAAACTCAAAGGGGAAACTATCCACCTTGTCAACACAGCGGCAGAAAAGGTCATCCACCATTCAAATGTTTGAAGAGACCAGAAGCAAAGTGTAGCAAATGTAATCAGCTTGGACATGAAGTCGTAATTTGCAAAAGCAAATTTCAAAAGCAAGAAGCAGATGCCTAGTCCTCCAACAAGACGAAGACGACCAAATTTTTGTGGTAACGAGTTTTTTGACTCAAAGCTCTTAAGAGGGTAAATTCTCGGTCTGTGATAAAAAAAATATTTCGTCCGTAATGTGGGAAAAATAGAGGGAATTGCCAGATGTAGGACACCCCGCCGTCATATTTGGTGGAGTATAAAACAACCCGACATCTTCCATGGCGGGGTGGAACAAGTGGGCACCCCACCATGCAGGGTAGTTGGATGGCAGGACGTGGCCATCCCGCCAACCAGGTTGGGTGGACGTAAGCCACCCCGCCATTGTGGGGTGGTCAGCTGCTTTTCAGAGCCAGCAATTATGCTAGCTCTCCTCTACTGCCTTATAAGGAGAAACACCGAAGAGCCAGCATTTCATTTAGGCTCTTCGTGCTTCTTCCTTTTGCTTGGTGTTTGCTTCCTCTTCTGCTTGGTGTTGCTTCCTCTTCTACTTAGTGTTGCTCTTGTTTTGCTAGTTCATTAGCAAATCAACTAGCATTTTTTCCTCTTCTTCAACAGCAAATCTACCAACATTCTTTGCTCTTTTTCAAGGTTTATTGTTACATAATCTATGTTTTGTAATATATGTAATGTTTATTTTTAGTAAATATGTTATTTTTTATATTAGATAGTTGTGATATTTTTGTTAGATATTTTTGCATTTGATATT
>JAOQMS010000005.1:24070600-24084284 GCA_027563885.1 Erythroxylum longipes | reverse complement strand
GATAATCCGAAAGTGATCAAGGTGTTATCTTTGGGTGATAACTTACGTATTAAGATAGTCTGCATGCATGAAAGTAATAGAGTTGGCATCAGAGCAAGTATGCATGAAAGCGTTAAACTCCAGAAGCTGGGTCTGACAGTTTATAGTATCAAAGCATGCATGCAAGTCATGAGTCAGACTCCGATAACAGGGTCCGACATGTCTTCCTTCTTCCTTCATCCACCATCTTTTACTTGGAGCTAGGCTACTAGGAAAATGGCTACTTTGATCATTAATCTTCCATTTTATGTCCACTTTACTCTATATATCCTTTCTCTTTATTTTCCTTTAGCTATATCTAATTTTGGATTTTCAAATTTACTGCTATCCAATCCACTATTTCAACCTCAGATCTTCTTCTCACTTCTTCAAATATCTAATTTTTTGACCATAGTGACATACAAGCTTCGCATACTCTAGAGTATTGCTCCTTAGTGTACAAAGACACTTCAATACCTTAACTTTTTGCTTTTGCCACCTAAAGTTCTTATTGCTATTTTTTGTAATTACCTTACAAGCTTTTCTCTTCATAAAGTTGTTTAGTGCCTACTTTATTATGACTTACTTTAATAAAGGTTTGACTCCTATCCTATCCAAACTAATTACCATCTTTGCCCTCATCTTCCTTTACCACTGCCGCCACTTATTGTAGACCCACCCATCCAGCCCTGTTGTTGAGGCACCTTTTGCCCTTGACAACTAAATTTTTTAGTATACTTGCCAGTTATATTGGAAAGCCACTATTAATGGATGAGAACATGGCTAAAAGAAAGATAATTTGGTTTATAAGAGTATGCATCAACATAAAAATGGCTAAGAATCTACCCAACTACATCCTTATTATGAGATTAGGATAAACCAATGAATTATATGATGAATCTATTATGATTACATACAATTCGACACCATCACTTAAGATGTACGGTAAGAAATGGAGACCTATTGCAAAAATGTTCAAAATGGGAGATTATAATAAGCTGATGGGGTAGGGGAGCAAAATTTGGAGAAACTAAAAGAATATAAGCAACCAAATAACATAGATATGCCAAATGGTGACCTACTAATAAGGAAATGCATAATTAAAGGAGTAAGAACATATTAGTGGAAAGGAGTTGATCTAGGTTTTGAATTGTTTTCAATCCCCTGACAAGGTTATGGCAGAAAGTAAGGAGAATGAGTATGTTTAAGAAGCAATGGAGAACGTGTATGATAAGCAACCTATTATCCCTTATATTATAGATGATATAGAGCCAACTATCAAATCTTCATTGGATTTAGAAGATTATGGTTTCCAAATTGTTATAAGGAAGAAGTTATAAAGGGGCACTCAAAGCAGGAGCTCTATAGGCAAGTCCATCTCAACATGACTTCGTTAGTATGAAGTGTTTAAGGATTAAATTGCCTTAAAAGGCTACAAGATTAAAGGATTTTGTTAATTTGTAACATCCTTGGTTTGTAGGACTTTTTGAAATGAAGATTAGATAAGCTAATTTGAATAAATTGAAGATTTTAAGGCCAACCAGGATTTTCTTTCAAATCTCCAGCACCACTATTTTGGCAGAATTGTGAATGTCAATAACAATAATTTTGCAAAAGTGGAAGAATTGTGGTCTTTTGATTAAGCTATGCATGTATTAGTTCACTTTTCACTTAAAAATGCAAGTTATATATTTATGTTATTTATGGCTTTAACCTTAATTTTTAAAGGGTACTACTTTGGGAGGGTCTACTACAAAATAAGATTAGTAGCAATTCTCTTTAGAATGTTTGTAACTTTAAAGAGTGTGTGGAAGGGTTAGGTTTGGAGGACCTAAGGTATAAAGGGAAAATATTTACTTAGAGTAACAAACAGGAAGGAAGGAGTTTTATTAGGAAAAAATCAAATAGAGCTCTAGTTAATCTTGCGTGGCTCACCAATTTTCTTGAGAGAAAAGAAAAATTTATGGAGCCATTTTTTTAGATGATACACATATCTGGAATAATAATTTGTTCCAAAAGTTAAGTAAAAAGTTCCCTTTTAGATTTAACAACTTCCTTGCTTTTGATGATGGATTTCACGAGGTAATATTGAAAGGGATGTCATCTAGGATATATAGCTCTAAACAATTTGTATGTATGTAAAAATTAAAAGGTATCAAGAAGGAATTGAAGAAGTTAAATGCTACAAGGGGCCCTAACACTATGGAAGTAGTCAAGAGTGCAAAGGATAAGCTTGAAAGAATTCAACATAGTTTGTCTATAAATCCATCTAGTAAGGAGCTACTAATGGAAGAGTCGATGACCTTTAAGAGCTATTTAAGTAAATTGGATGATCATGCTACTCTACTCAAGCAAAGGGATAGGAATAATTAGCTAAATAAGGGAGAGAGGTTTATAAAATTCTTCTTTAACTCTATCTTGAATAATAGGAACTCTAAAAACATATGCTCTATTGTCTCTTTAAATTATGATTTCATCATTAGCCAAGAGGGGTTGTTAATTAAGGTAGTGTCATTTTTTAAGAACTTTACAGGTTCTCATTGTCCTAACTCTTGTTCAGTAGAGCTTCTAAAAGCCTTTGTTGACAAACAGATAAGGAAAGAGGAAGGTCTTCTACTCTCTAAACAAGTTGGTAATCCAGAAATTGAGCAAATAGTCTTCCAGAGGAATGGTAAAAAGGCTCTTAGACTTGATGATTTAAATGGATTCTTCTTTTATAAAGCATGGCTAATGCTGGGTTCTATGGTAAAACAAACTGTCAAGGAGTTTTTTAATGGTGTAACCATACTTAAGGAAATTAACAAAACATTTATATGTCTTGCTCGTAAGATTCCTAATCTTTCATCCTTTGAGGAATATAGGCCAATTTCTTATAGAAACTTTTTGTTTAAAATCATTTTCACGATATTGGAAAATAGACTAAAAATGGTGCTTCAATTTATCATAAGCAATAACCAAGGAGCTTTTCTTGAAAGGAGATTAGTTAGTGATAATATACTCATTACTTAAGAACTCTTGAAAGGATATACTAGAAAGAAATCATTCCAAAATTTTGTTATTAAGGTTGACTTCAACAAAGCATTTGATTGTATAAGCTAGGAATTCTTATCTAACTCGCTTGAGGTTCTCGTATTTCCTTATATTTTTAGAAAATAGGTGATGTCTTGCTCCTCTTCTAAATCTTATAGTGTATTGATCAATGAAGTTCCCTTAAAGCTGTTTAAGGTATAGAAGGGTATTAAACAAGAAGACCCCCAATTTCTTTATGCATTCATCCTCTCTATGGAGGCATTGACTCTACTATTAAAGCATAATATCTTAAAGAGTGTCATCTTTAGGTATCATATCAAGTGTAAAAGATTAAGCTAGTAAGTTTACTCTAAAGCCGAAGCTAAATCAGTTCAAGTCTTGATTAAGTCTTTAATTCATTTTCGGGTACTTTCTAGATTAGACATTAACTATAACAAAAGTTATCTTACCATAGTGTTGCTCCATATGCAAATAAACTGAAGCATTGACTGCCAATTCTATTAAAGGCCCTCCTTTAATGTACTTAAACTACCTTTGGTTACAAGAAGGTTATAATTCGAATATTTACCTTTAATGAAAAAAATTCAAAAGCAATTAGGTGTTTGGTATAATAAAGAGCTCTTTTTTGGTGCTAAACTACAATCGATCAAAGCTATAATCAATTTCATGTATATATACTAGACTGCACATATGTTCTTATCTACAGTCTTAATCAAGACTATTAAAGGAATGATAAGGAAAATTTTTGGGGTAAAATTGTAAATGCTACATTAAGGTCAAATGGTTAGCAGTATGTAAATTGTTTGGCGAAGAGGGTATTCATATCACTCCTATAAACCAATAAGGTCTTGATGGTTAAGGGGCTTTTCTAAGTATTGGTGGATAAAGAATCATTATGGATGCATGGATACATAGCTATATACTCAAGGGGGAAAGTATTTGTGTAGTTAAAAATAAATCTTCTCACTCTTGGTTTATCAACCAACTACTTAAGCTTCTATTGAACCTATTATAAGTTGTAGGATTCGAGATGGCTCCTCAGTTTTTCTTTAGTATGATAATTAGACAAATAATGGTGCATTAATTAACCAGTAGAAATTGTCCAATTCATAGATCATTTTCCAACTCAAGCAAAGGTTAGTATGTGGATTGAGGGTGGCCGATGACATAATTATCCAAGGGAATTAAACCAATTGGTTCCTAATTATACTCCCAATAATAAGTAAAATGTTTGTTATATTTGGAACAATCAACAAAGGGATTTTCTCAAGGAAAGCTTAAAGGGAATGGGTTAGACCAAGAGGCTCAATAATGGATTGGCCTGAAATCATTTGGGATAGAAGTCTCTCACCAAAAATTTCATTCCTCACGTGGCTGGAAGCTAAAAAAAAAATTAGCATGATGGATAGAATCCACTTTCCTCAAATGTTGAACTCATGTGGACTATGTAAATTAGGAACTAAAAAATTATCACATTTATTCTTTCAGTGCAACTACTCTAACGTCATTTAGAAGCAAATTAAAGGACTTTTGAATTTGAGTTTAAATATAAAAAGCTACCCAGACATTAATCGATGGCTGCAAGAAAATTGCTACATGGTCTCTAGAGTGGATATGGTTGCCTATGTAATATCCCTTGGAATCTGCCTACAATTAATATGGAAAGAAAAGAATGCTAGGATATATGAATGACAAAAGAGACAACCACAAATTACACTGAAGTAGATCCTTGCTTAGATAAGAGAGCAATTATTCCTTTGTGCATAATCTAAGGTATTAAGTGGGCATATGTTGCATGTTTGGAGAATCGAATAATTTCACAATCAATTCTAAAGCAGAGTAGTATATGTCTAATGTGGCTAATAGCAATTACTTCTAGACTAGGGCAGGAAATCTCTATTGGAAAAAAATCTATCTACTATAGAAATGTCACATTTAGAAGGCAGATAATGGGGTAGTGAATTACAGGTTACCTGGAGCATAAAGGGGAGCTATTCGACTCAAATTGAGATTGGTTGACTATATGATTCAAATTTAGTTTAGGTGTATTGCATGTGACCTTAGAATTATAAGGTGAGCTATTAATCTTGACATTCTTATTCAATTTGAGATGTACATATGACCCAGTTTAGGATAATAAAGGGAGTACACTTATAATTAAGCGATAACATAAGATATGTTGACTATAATGAAATAGGTTACATGTAAAGAGGCGAGCAGAGAAAGTAGAATGGCTCATTTCACAGCCTTGATTTCTATTGACAGGGATATGTAGATTACAACAGCTACGTACAATCAATAACAGCTACGTATAATCAGCAAAGCTAAATCCCTATAAACATGACAGTAATAATGAGGATCCCTTTGATTTGGGGTTAGATCAATGGGCTAATTTTGAGTTGTTATCTAATACCCCTTGCAAACGGATAGGAGGAACTACCATCAGTTTGGTTTTTAAATCAAGGAACCGTTGCTTAGTCAATGATTTTGTTAAGACATCAGCAACCTGGTCTTTTGTTGGAATGTGTGAGACTTGAAGTTGTTTCTTTCGAACTTGATCTCTGACAAAGTGGAAATCCAGTTCAAGATGTTTGAAACGAGCGTGAAAAACTGGATTGGCAGCTACATATGTAGCTGAGACATTGTCACGCCATATTTTTGGAATGGTAGGGAGAGGTTGTTGTAATTCTCGAAGAAGAGATTGAAGCCAATAAACTTCAGATGCAGCTAATGCTAAGGCACGGTACTCAGAATCAGAGCTAGACCGAGCAACTTTATTTTGTTTCTTCGAACTCTATGAAATTAGATTAGAGCCATGAAAAACAGCATAGGCTGAGGTACTTTTCCTGTCATCTTTGTCACCTCCCCAATCTGCATCAGAGAAGGCAATAAGAGGTAGGGAGGTAGAGGGTTGGAGAAGAAGACCATGATCGGTTGTTCCTCGTAAATACCTGAGTATTCTTTTTACGGCTTGCCAGTGTGTGCATGATGGAGAGTGCATGAATTGAGCCACTTTGTTTACTGCCATGGTAATATCAGCTCGTGTGAGGGCTAAGTATTGAAATGTGCCCACAACTTGACGACACAAAGTAGGATCGTCAAAGGCGTTGGAAGAGTCTTTTGATGAGAGTGTTTGAGGAGATGATGGTGTAGAGATTGGAGTGGCTTCAGGAATATGAACATGTCTTAAAAAGTCCCAGTATTTGGGTGGGATGGCTGAATGATATAGGTAATCATGTCCAATTTCGGTGATGTGTCGGTGTTTTCGTTAAGCACACCTATTTTGCTAGGGCGTGTGAGGACAAGAGCTTCTTTGTATAACGGCATTTTGAGCAAGATAGTGTGTTAAGCCTTGGAATTCCCATCCCCAGTCTGATTGGAATTGTTTGATGGGTTTACTAAAGAAATTTTCAATAATAGCCTGAAATTTGACAAAGCAATTAAAGACATCGGATTTTTGGCAAAGAAAATAAATCCATGTGTATTTGGTGTAGTGATCAAAAAATAAAACATAATATAAACAACCATCAGATGAAGGAATGGGAGTAGGGCCCTATAAATCTGAGCAAATTAATTCCAACAGTTCTGTAGCATGAAAATCAGAATCATGAAAAGGAAGTTTTGTGATTTACTAACACAACATATTTCACACAAAGAAGAAGTAGTGTTTGCTGAAGCTGATAATTTATTGGTAGACAAGACTTTATTTATAGTTCTTGAACAAGCATGGCCTAATCGAGCATGCCAAGTAGATAAAGAAACTGAATGACAAACTGGTGAAACAAAATCCGTTACTAAGTGATAGAGCCCATCTTTAATGTATCCCCGATGAAGAGGCTATTTCGTTTAGCGATCCTTAAGCACAAAACAGTTGGAGAAAAATTCAATAGAGACATCATTAGAATGAGTAAACTGTTGAACAGATAACAAGTTTGTATTAGATTTGGGAACATGAAGAACGGTATCCAATAGATAATTACAAGAACTAACAGCAATATTGTTAGAACTAATATGAGTAATAGGTAAGCTTTTACCATTTGTAAGCGCAACTTCATCAATGCCTGAATATTCGGAGTGAATGGCCAGGTTTTCCAGTTCAGAAGTCAAATGATGGGTGGCTCCAGTGTCAACAATCCACGGCTTTGTTGGTGGTGTAGGAGAGGAAATGAGGTTTGCAGCTGGTTTGGAAGCGTAATTATGGGAGTTGTTGTACTGGGGAGTGGGACATTGTCTGGAGGTGTGGCCATGACCATTGCAATTGTAACAGATAGGTGTGAAGGATTCGGTGTGGGTATGGCCTGTACGTCCACGGATGGAGTAATGTTGATAGCCACCACGTCCGTTATTGCGGCCTCGACCTCGTGAGCTTCCACTTATATGTTGGCGGGCAGTATAATAAGCAATGGCAGGAGGATTGAGAGAAACATCGAAGTTCTTAAGCTGCATTTCTTCATAAAGCAGTAAACCAAATAAATCATCAAAGGAGATAGAGGTTAGCCTTGCCTCAATATTGCGTGTAAATGGTTTGTAAGTAGGACCCAAACTGCGTAAGATGTGATCAATGAGATCATCCTCAGAGATGGTAGCATCGAGAGCAATGAGTTGATCAAAAAGACGTTTTGCCCGGTCCATGTAGGTTGGAATTGAGTCATTGTCCCGTGACAGTGCATGAAGTGCATTTTTAAGAGTACGAATTTGAGCTCTAGAACCAGAGGCGTAAGTGGACTAGAGGCGTGACCAAGCATCATAAGCAGTGGTGGTACCAACAAACTGAGAGAGAACAGATTCAGAGAGGGAACCTAGAATCCAGCTTAGCACCATTGGATCTGTCGTGTACCAGGTTACATATGCTGGGTTTGGAGAGTTGTCAATTTCTTTAGGAGGAGGTGGAGTGCCATCGACATGGTGTGATAGTTGGTGACTACAAAGAAGAGGAATAACTTGAGTTTTCCAGAGGAGATAATTTGAAGAAGTGAGTTTAATTGTAATCTGATTATGGATAGAGGAAAAAGAGTGAGTAGTCATGATGATTAACAAAAAAAAATGGTGTTTAAACCGTTGTGTGCTCTGATACCATAAAGAGGTGAGCAAAGAAAGTAGAATGGCTCACTTCATAGCCTTGATTTCTATTGATAGGTATATGTAGATTACAACAACTACGTACAATCAATAACAGCTACTTATAATCAGCAAAGCTAAATCCCTATAAACATGACAGTAATAATAAGGATCCCTTTGATTTGGGGTTAGATCAATGGGCTGATTTTGAGCTGTTATCTAATAACATGTAGCATGTCTCTTGCCATAATCGAGTAAAGAGCACTTGATTTTCACCTAAATTGTATAGAGATGTTAATTTAGCGATAAGGAACTCATTGGAGTGATTTAGATGTAGATATTCTATATGTATAGCATGTGTGGCTGGAGTTGTTCTTAGCACTTGTCAATGTATGTGGGTTCTTATTTTATTTATCCCTATTAGCCTTCTAATTAGTGTTAATAGAGGGTATTGCATTAGGCAATGTAATGCCTATATGTGGGGTATCTAGCTTATCCCTGGATTATAGTTCTAATGGAAAATTCTTTAATTTTTTCCAAAAAGAAAAACTCTTTTGGGGTATTTACAATTAGGTTAAAATCAAATTTAATCACTAGTATAAATAAATCATGCATTAAGATGAATTAAAGGCAATTCATATAAATATATCCCATTTATAAATTAAAACGAACCAATCTATATGAACTTACAGAATATGGTTTTTCTTTTCTAAATATAGAAAAATGTTTAGCCACTAATCTTAACTAAAATAACAAATATAAAAGACAAATATAAAAAAAACATGATAGAAATAAAATAGAAGATATTCATAATTTTACTGACAGTTTGACATATTGAGATGATTTATAGATCTCAAATTTTTAATGAAAATAGCCTTAGAATCAACCTTTTAAGGGTTCTTAGACCTTCCTGGAAGTCAATAAGAATCATTAAAGAGAAAAGATATGTTAAAAGTGTAAAATCTCTAAAAGTCTTCCAAAGAATAGGATTTCCAAGCTTGATCTATATTTGTATACCTATGGAAACAATGAGTCATAATTATGTTATAGCACTTTTTATAGCATGATAGTGGCTTAATTATGTTACTTTACAAAGTCTCTTCAAAACTATACATTCTCTTTCTAGGTCATGATCTAGGCTAAGTCCTTTGCTACACTAAACCTACATAGGACATGGGTTGGTATATAGGCATGAGTTGGACCATATTACTCATAAAAATGTGATTTGTTTCTTGTTTTTGCTTGAAATACCTTCCAATTCTTGGATAATCTTATCTTTTTGTCAATTTATCCTAATTATTTTAAAAAGTAAAAAATAGTAAAACATGGTAATTTGGCATTAAATCAAGAAAAATACTTTAGCAAATTTGCACATTTTTCATGTACATTAAATGTCCTCATGCTTAAGCTTTTTCTTGTCCTCAACCAAGTTAATTTTAATCATTTTTAACTTAAGTAAGTAGTAATTTCATGAAAAATCAATAATTTTTTTAGAGAAATTAAGATTGTCCATCATTTATTCAATTGTATTATTCATTAATTAGTTAGCCATTTTGATACTTGCATTAAATTGTAAATCAATTTAATTCATTCCAATAATTCATCAAACATCAACGTAATCCATATAATTTGACCTGACATATAAAGTAGACATATATGAGTAAAAACCTTTCATTTTTAAACATTTTAATAACCCAAATTAATAGAAATATAAAACACTTATTATTGAAATAATGAATGAGTTTTTGAGAAACCACTTATCTTTTTGATATGAAAGTAAATACTTTATCATGATTATTCTTAGTTACTCAGTTAGGTTACTGATGCAAATGATTACTAGCCTCACTCTTTAAATTGAAACCTTTTTACTTAAGTTAACTTCAGTAGAGTAAATTTATTTATGCTCACTTATTTATATGTTTTAATTTTTATTTTTTGGTTAATTGACAAAATGGTTGAAAAAGAATCAATTTATAACTAAAAAATATGCCTAAGTTATAAAAAAATTGTCATTACACACATTAAGCATCCATTTTCAAATTATTGGATCATATTAAGCCTAAGTTAATGATTCTATCTATTAACCTAAACTACCTAAATCATAGGATAGTCAAAATTAGAACAAATCATCTTAATTATTCTTTTTTAACTTAAAACTCTAGAAATTTTTATTGATTAAGATAATTGTGATGCAGTCAGCTTTCCAAGGTAAAACATACTAGGGCTCAAAACATAGATATTTCCCTCCCTACACTTAAGTTGTACATTATCTTTGATATACTAAATATATATACAGAAAGCCCAAAAACCGTAAGGATAATAAAAATATAAAAAGTGGGAAGAAAATGCAAAGAAAAATGAAACTTCTCTACCTAATCTATAATAAAAATGATAGACATCAAGAATTTATCAATACATTGCAATAATGATAATCAAACAAAACAAAATGTAAATAGAATTAAAAATAATTATGGATTTAGGATGCCACTTCCTAAATCAACTGAGAGTCTCTCATAAGTTGCAACTAATTCACACAAATGTGGCAGGATCTCAAAGAACACCATCTTTACAAGGTAGCCTATACTGCATTCTTTTCATTGATGATTTTACAAGAATGTGATGGATTTTTTTCTTAAAATTCAAGCCAGAAGTGGCTGGAGTATTTTGGAATTTCAAGAAGATGGTGGAAAATCAAAGTGGGAGCAAAATTCAATTTCTTAGGTTTGATAATGGGAAGGAGTATACCTTTGCAGAATTTAATTTATTATGCAAAGAAGCTAGCATTAACATCAGCTCACGGCTCCCTACACTCCTGAACAAAATGGACTTAGCGAAACGAGAAATAGATCGATAATGGAGATGGCCAGATGTATGTTGCACGAGAAGGAGTTGCCTAAAAATTTTTTAGGCAGAGGCAACCAACACAATAGTTTTCTACAAAATCAACTTCCAACCAAGGCTTTGGAAGATAAAAACTCCCTTTGAGGCCTAGTATAAGTATAAACCTTCACTAAGCTTTTTAAAGGTTTTTGGCTATGTGTGTTTTGCTCATGTTCCATAGGTTAAGTGTGACAAACTTGACAAAAAGGCAATTCCAGGCATCTTTGTAGGTTATAGTTCAATTTCAAAAGCCTACAAGGTGTACCATCCATAAACTGGAAAAATGATCATCACTAAAGACATGCACTTCAATGAGGACGAGCAATGGGACTGGAAGAATATAAAAACCAACTTTCCTGAAAAGCAAACAATAGACAAATGGCAGAATGAGATGGAAGATGATCCTCTAATTAGAGGTACAAGTCTACTTTTAGACATTTATCAGAGACGTAATGTGGCAATATGTGAACCTACTCATCAAAATAGAAGAAACAATGAAGGAAGAAATGTCAACGATTTATAAAAATAAATCTGGGAGTTGGTTGATCAGCCTGAAGATAGAAATGTCGTTGGAGTGAAATAGGTGTTCAAAACAAAACTTAATGCATAGAGCTCCGTCAACAGATATAAGGCCAGGCTCGTAGTTAAAGGGTAAGCATAAATTTTTGGTGTTGATTATTTTGACACTTTCCATTGCCAAATTAGATAAAATTAGATTGTTACTAGTAGTAACAACACAGAAAGTCTGGAAAGTGTTTCAATTAGATGTCAAATAAGCTTTTTTAAATGGTTTTTTATAGGAAGAAATATATGTGGAGCAGTCAGAGGGATTTGTGAAGCAAGGTGAAGAAGATAAAGTTTACCTACTGCAAAAGGCTCTTTATAGCCTAAAACAAGCTTTAAGAGCCTGGAACAATAGGATAGCTGAATATTTGTTGAATCTTGGCTTTATAAAGAGCATATCAAAGTCTACTCTTTATGTGAAACATAAAGGTGTTGACTTTCTCGTAGTGTCCATTTACGTTTATGATCTCTTAATGATTAGGAATAATACAAGGCTAGTTGAGGAGTTCAAGCAAGAAATGATGAAGGTTTTTGAAATGATAGATATTGGTCTTATAACCTACTTTCTTGGAATGAAAATCTAGCAAAGTAAAAAAGAGTTGTCCATCTACCGTAAGAAGTATGCAAGGAAATATTGAAGAAATTTCAAATGGAGGAGTGCAAAGCAATAAGCACACCAATGAATGAAAAGGAGAAACTAAGCAAGGAAGATGGTACTGATGAAGGTTACTATAGAAGCTTAATTGGATGCCTAATGTATCTCTCTATAACAAGGCTAGACATTTTATTTGCTGTAAGTCTGTTATCTTGATTTATGCCTCATGCTAGTGTAATGCATTTAAGAGTAGTAAAAAGAACTTTAAGATATTAAAAGGTACTATTAATTATGGCGTCAAGTTTGAGAAGTGTCAAAACTTCAAGTTGTGTGGATTATCGGATAATGACTGAGCTGGATCCATTAATGACATGGAGAGTACTTCAGGATACTGTTTTAGCTTAGGTGCAAGGGTTTTTTCATGGTGCTCAAAAAAGCAGGAGATCGTTGCTCAATCCATTGCAAAGGCAGAATTTATAGCAGCAACAACTGTAAATCAAGTTTTATGGTTAAAAAAGATTTTGTGTATTTACATATGGGCCAAAAAGATAACACAGAGATTTTTATTGGCAATCAGGCAATAATTTCAATCTCAAACAATCTAGTGGAAAAACTAAACATTTTAAAATCAAGCTCTATCTCTTGAGGGAGGTGCAACAAAATGGAGAAGTAACTTTAGTTTACTGCAAGTCAGAAGATCAATTTGCAAACTTGTTCACAAAACCACTTCCAGTTAGCAAGTCAAGTCTTTAAGATAGAGATTGGAGTTTGTTAGTTCCTAAAGCAAGGAGGACTGTTAAATGTTTGCTTGAGGGCTACACGTGACTTTTGTTTTTATTATTTCAGATGTTTGAATAAGTATTCTAGTTAATAAGTTTTTCCTATTCTTTAGGAAAAAGTTAGTCTGACTGTGATTTTCTATTTATTCCAAGTACTATAAACGTACAGGATAGCTGATAAATAAAAGATGAGAATTCCTTTGCTGACATACGTACTTTTCTTCCTTCTGAACTTAAAAATCTTTTTTTTTCAGTTTTGACTCTCTGTTTTCACCTCTCAAACCAACAATTATTACATCATCTTTCTTAAGTTCTTTCTGGTTGTATGCCCATTTCATAATATCATTTACGTTATTTTTATCATAAGATAGTAAGTTTGGAAGAAAAGTTCAAACTCAATACGATGTAACTTGAAATTAATGAGTTCAATCTAAGTTGATTAGATTTTAGATTGGATTTAGATTTGAAATTTACGATCTAACTAGGCTTGAAGTCTGAGGGACGGTTGGTTCGCATAGGGGAATCATAATAGGAATGAAAATAAATATAGTAAGGAATGAGAATAGATATTATCATTATAATTATGATGATTGGTTAAGAGGAAGGAATGATTACCATTACTATTGATAGTAGTTAGTTTGTAAAAAATATTGAGAAATAAAAATTTATTATATTTTAATTAATTAATTAATTATATTATAATTAATTAATTACAATATGTTGATTAATTAAAATATTGTAATTAATTTTAATTAATTAT
>JAOQMS010000005.1:24034634-24061828 GCA_027563885.1 Erythroxylum longipes | reverse complement strand
AGTGTGATACATGATCTATTATGCAAAATTGTGAATCACATGTTATGTGAAATGGTGTGTTGCATGAATTGAGTGAATCATCGATGATGGTTACCTTATTGAGTTCGCAAAACTCACCCAAAATTTGCAATTATTTTTCACGCTTGAAGAGTACCCCATTAGACAAACGGGAGAATACCTACGACATGCAAGTAAAAGATAGAGGTCAGGATCAGTTGGCGTCTACATTAGTATTTCCTTTATTTTCGTATCAAATTAAGTCTTCCACAATTATTATAACTTGTGTATTTGAATATTTATGTTTTGAAATAAATTTCCAAATCGAAAATGTTTGTATATGGTTCTGGCAATGTAATGAAAATTTCACAAGTATTTTGTATTTGTAACGGGCCCAAATGGCTATTGAGTTTTCTGATGATTGTATTGCTATGATTGAAAATGTTTATGAAATAAAGTAGGCTCGATTTGGTTATCGATTTCTGCACTTTGTGTTTGTGGTTTCAAAAAAAATTGTACTAAAATTTGAATAATTGAGTGCTATAGCATGCCACTCTCGTGAGGTACGGACTCGGATATCCTCAGGATGTCAGGTACGTGTCTTGCGGGAGTGGGGTGTTACAATTATCATATCCTATCTTACTAACATTTATGCCAGTAATATACCTGTTGACTCTTATGTCAGTTAGATCAAACCATTTGCATTTAAGTAGAACAACCTTCTTATCCTCGATATAGTGCAATTTTATAATTTCATATATGACACCATAGAAGTCAATGATTTTGTCGTCATGACATCCTTCAATGACGAC
Organism: Erythroxylum longipes; assembly: GCA_027563885.1. NCBI lineage: Eukaryota > Viridiplantae > Streptophyta > Magnoliopsida > Malpighiales > Erythroxylaceae > Erythroxylum > Erythroxylum longipes. The sequence goes on along the minus strand of JAOQMS010000005.1, from coordinate 24,061,019 downwards.
CCCACTATTTTGACTTCTAACTCGACACTCTCGATCTTGTATGTGATATCTCACCCCATTAACAATGCAACTTGTGTATTTCTTCCCACAAATATGAAGCCCACATGCCAAACTATATAATCCTATTATCGCTTCTTACACGTTACGGTTATGTAACCGTATCTTCTGTGTGACAAATTAAAAATAAATATGAGGATCAGACATATTCTTATATTCTCATAATAAGTAATTAATATGAAACTTAATTGATTTCTAAACCATGATATAAACTTCTGCCTGTGTCTTTCTTCAACATTAATGATCCCTTTGCTGCGAATTGTGTCTTTGTGCTCTCTATTGAAGAAAAAACATAGTAAGATCTCAGAGTTAATGAAGGAAATTATAAAATGATTGTTTGAATGAAAAGGAATATACATACTCCATATATGTATCGATGTTCTAACAATTGTTCAAAATATACCAATGGGCAATTTTGAATTCGTCTTTAGTTAACATGACATATTTACCCGCACCAAGTGGCCTAATTTTTTAGGACAAAATAGACAACCCACCATTGTCATTAAAATCAAAGTTACATTCTGGTATATTAAATCTTATCTCCACATCAGTTAAGTACATAGAACAAAAAGTGTGGCATTCATTTGCTATATAAGCCTCTGTAATAAACCCCTCTGGTAGAGCTCTATTACATACATAATGCTTAAGAGAGCATAAAAACCTGAACATAAACAGTTATAAACTTAGGAATTGTTACAAACAAATAACATATGAAAAACTTGTTGAATTTAATATGAATTACCTTTCAATCAAAAACATCTATCAAAATTGAACTGGTCCACAAAGTTTTGTTTCATATAGTAAGTGAATTGCCAAATGAACCATAACATCAAAAAATGATGGTGGGAATAATAGTTCAAGCTTATATAGAATCAATGGTATGTCTTTCTCCAAGTTATCAAACTTTTCAACTTTAAGTGTCTTGCAACATAATTGCTTAAAAAACTCTCCCACTTGACCCAAAGTAACGGACACATTGGTCAACAAACACCCATGTATTCCAATAAGAAGTAGTCATTGAAAAAGTACATGAAAATCATGACTTTTCAATCCTGACACTTTTCCTCTTTAAAATTCACACAACGAACTATATTAGATGCATACCCATCAGGAAATTTGACTTATTGGAGGAACTGATAGAATGATTGTTTCTCACTTTTTGACATGTTGTAATAAGCAGGGAGAATAAAGTATGAACCATCATCTCTACTTTTCAAATGCAAATCTTTTCTAATATCATGTCTTCCAAGTCTAGTCTAACCTTAAAAGTGTCTTTGTATTTCCCATCAATTCCCATGACAGTCCCTAAAATAGACTCACAAATGTTTTTCTCAATATGCATGACATCAAGATTGTGGCTCAATAGTAATTCCTTCCAATATGGCAAGTTGAAAAATATGCTTTTTTCCAATTCAGTTTAATATCATTTCTATTACTCTTTCTATTACTTGGGTGTTTTCCAGGTGTAATGTCACCCAAATGTGACAGCTGGTAAACAATATCATCACCCAACAGCTGAATTGGAGCTTCACCCAATTCTACTGTGCCACTAAATTGTTTACTTCTTCGCCATCTATGCCCAGGTTCCAAATAACAATGATGACCCGTATAACATATTTTGCTTCGTATCCTTTTTGAATTTGTTTAATGGTTACAGATAGGACAAGCCATATAACCTTTAGTGCTCCACCTCGACAAATTCCCATAAGATAGGAAATCATTTATAGTCCACAATACAGCAACATGCATTGTAAATGTGTTGCCTTTAACAACACCAAAAGTTTGTAATCTATATTCCCATAGATCGTTTAAGTCACCAATTAAGGGTTACAAGTAAACATCGATGTCCTTATTAGGAGCAGTAGGTCCTGGAATAAGCAAAGACAAAAACATAAAAGGCTCCTTCATACACTTCCATGGAGGTAAATTATATGGGACTAGAATCACCGGCCATATGCTATATGAATTACTCATATTACCGAAAGGATTAAATCCATCTAAGGCCAATCCAAGTCAAACATTACGACAATCTTGCCCAAACTATGGGAACTTTCTATCAAGCTCTTTCCATGCCATTGAGTCTGTTGGATGACATATACTGTTATAATCAATGCATTTTTCTTTACGCCACCTCATATCTATGGATGTTTTTGTTGACATAAATAGCCTTTGTAATCGTGGGTTAATAGGAAAGTATCGAAGGATTTTCATTGGTATCTTTTTCCCTCTCCCATCATCCACCGGCCACTTTGATATACCATAAATAGGACACTCCTGCAATTATTTACTTTCCTTCCAATAAAGAACACAGCCATACTTACAAGCATAAATTGAAATATATCCCAATCCAAGGTCCCTTAACAGTTTCTTCGCATCATAGTAAGGTTTTGATAACTTATGTCTCATAGGTAATGCATCATTTAGTAAGTCAATTAATATGTAAAACAACTTGTTACTCCATTTATTATAAACCTTCAAATGCAACAACTTCACAACAAATGAGAGTTGATAAAAATTAGAGCACCCCATATATAATTGTTCTTGAGCAACTTTCAATAACTTCCCAAAATTATCTTCTGTCATACTACTAATTATGTTAGGCATTCCTGTTTCATTCATAGTCTTCACATAATTCTGACAATCGTCTAACATCCCATCAATCCCATCATCACCATCATCATTCACATCACAATCATCAACATCATTATTGTAACTGTCAGCATAAGATGTACCGTCACTTCTACTAAAACTTGCTTCCTTAAGTTCACCATGATAAAGCCATGGACTATAGAATTTGTTTATGCCTCGGATTATATACCACATCTTGAATTTGGAAGTCCACATTTAAGCAATCAATGCATGGACAATGAATACTACATTCATCACCCATTTGATCTTTTACAAATTGCATAAAACTCTTAACTAGTGCTATGTATTTAGTTGACCATTTTCGATGAGACATCTAACTCTTATCCATTTAGCTTTACAATACAAGAAGATAACAGAGTTATAACATGCATTTTTTGTTTTATATTACGTTAAAAAAACCTATGTTTAATATTACATGCAGTCAACAACGTTGTATCAGTTTATATGCACCAATTAAGTAAACAATATACAACAAAATGAAACAACAACTGATATATAAAACAATAAAGGTTACTAATAATTTGCATACCTGAAGATGTATAGTTTTATACAGTTGAGTTGTTTATGTTGTTGGAATATAATAGGACACTCTGATACAAATTTACATAGATAGAAAGAAGAAATGGATTAAAACTGAAACAATTTTCTTGGTTTTGGACTAAATGTGGTGGGAAGGGAAAAATGTACCTGAGGATGCCACAAAAATTATGTGGTTTTTGGCTCCAAGCAAAAAGAGGAACACAGAATCTGCAAATAGACAAAAGATTTGGTGAACAACAAAATCTATTATAAATAAATTGAAAAATTACAATTAACGGTTCAACGGCTTAAAATCATATTTAATATCCATAGACATTAATATTTAGGTTCCCTGAGAGATGGGACTTAGAGGAAAGGATATGCCAATAATTAAGAAATGAAAGAAAGAAGGTTAAAGAATTTCAATGTGGACCACTTTAGGCATTTATATAAAGCAAAAATTGTCTGTTTTTATGTTACCTAATTAATGTGGATAGTGGTACTTTTTGTACATAAGAGTAGTATTGTTTTGATAAGGTGGTAGTATTTTTGAATATATTTGAATTTTTTTTATCTATATAGTATTTTAAGCTTATTAATGTACCTTTCTAAGGTTCTTATTAGCTTAATTGTGAATATTAAAGTTTCTAAACTCAATCTTAAATTTGAAGGTAATGTAAGTTTCTAAACTTTATCTCTGTCGACTTAAACGTGTATCATCCTTGTCAAAATAATGGCAAAGTGAAGGATTAGTGGAAATGAAAATGAAAGTAGAACATATATAACTAAAACAAATGTTTTTTATCTATATAGGATTTTAAGCTTATCAATAAAGCTTTCTAAGGTTTTCTTCATAAGCTTTCTTCATTTTCTTTAGTTTTTCTTAAATGCTCTGAAGTTTCCTTAAAAAAAAAAAAACCTAGGAACTTTAGTAAAAAGAAGACAAACCATTATTCACTACCTACTTATAGTCCTCTATTCCTATTAAAAAATTGTTAAATCAAAGTGGAGTCTTTCTTATCTATTTCTTTACAATATAAAAATTTTTCAATTAGTGAGTGACCATAAGACCTATAATTGTTAAAGATGACCTTGTTTTTTGTCAAATTACAAAGGCATTGATCATTAATAGGTCTCCTATCAAGATTTTTCCTTATGAGCCGACTACCGCTTTAGTTATTGGTCCATGTGTAAAAGTTCAAGGATATAACTTTATCAACTTTGATATTATACTATAGTTATTTGTTAGGTATGTTTATTTATATAGAAAACTATATTTTCATCTTTCATGATGTTTGAAATTATGTTTATATTAAGTTATTAGTGAGGAAAATCATATAAGAATAAATATGAAGTAATTATGTTGTTTCATAAAGCATATGAATTTAGTTGAGTAATCGTTAGATAAAAAGATAACGGTTTTAAGAAAGTGAGGAGTTTACAATATCTTTGATATAATTTGTAATATTAGTAGTGTTGTCAAACACATGAAGTACAAGCCATTTATACAAGAACAAGAATACACTTAAAAAAGGTTTTGCATAGTATCTTTTAAATAAAACTACTAAATGGACTGAGGCGGACAATCTTTTAATAACTAATTTTTGTAATTATAGAATACTATTTATTTATAATCTATCATAATATTATTATAATAAAATTGATTTTTTTTTGGAAAATAAAGAATTGCATTAGTGGCCACAAGTCAGAATTTTCTAAGGAATAAACCAAAATACAATCTTCATAGGAAGCTCATATTTCATGCTAAGTCAAAATGGCATCAAATTTGTTAAAACAAATACATATTAAACAATAGCTATTGCATTAAGCAATAAGCTTGTCCATAGCTGATAATAAGAACAAAAACACTTGGCCTCATACTTTATAAGTTCCATCTCATCTTCATACCTTAAAGGAATGAGAGAGTCGATCCACTTATAAATGTCATTTTCATATATGACAAGCTAGAAATCCAATGAAAACATTCCTTTATTTTGTATCATTCTAATCCAAGTTGCATTTCCTCTATAAATCCTTCCAAAACTGATTAGAATCAAGTTAGAAATTTATAACCTCCTTAATGTTTTTCCTATACATTGGAAGTAAATCATAAATCACTCAAGCCATCCTGATGAAAGAATCCTTGCCTTTTTTAATGCTAATAAAGTAGAGGTATGTGATTTCTTGAGCTCAAATCAACTAATTCATGTAAGAGCTAAGGAAAATAGGCTAATAATGAATCACCATGGACATCTCCCTTATATATACTCACAACACTCTACTCTAAAGAACCTCTCTATAAATGAAGCTCAATAATTTATCACTTTCTTTTCTATGCTTATCATCATAATCATCATGCATGTTGAAAACAGATTACATGTGAAAACAAGTTCACTTTCGGACAAAAAATGAAACAAAACAAACCACAGGACTTTTATCAAACACCTTGTAACCATAACATAAAACACACCCAACTTCAACCATTCATTGTGTCTGTTCCCTTTCTTCACCATCATTAACACATTTCAAAACAAACCCAACAATATAGTTGTTCAATCCATGCAAACAACTCAACAAATCAAAGAAACCCACAACAATTACAATTCGGTATCATTAACACATTCAAAAACAAATCCACAGCAAAGCGAAGAAAAACTTACCAAATTGAGCTCAACTCCACGAGACGATAGATGGGGGGAAGATAAGAACAGAAAATCAATTCATAGTAGAACACAATAGAAAATCGATTCAGTTTAAGAGAAAAGGAAGAAACGACAGAAAGGTCGGCTGGGGGGGAAGGCTGTGGGTTTAATTTTTTGTTAGGTGGAATGACATCGTCCCACTTAATTTTTTTTATTGTTGCAACATTTAGCGATGTAAATGAGATTCAACGTCAAATGCCAAACCTTTAGCTACGATATATGATAACCGTCGCCAATACATTTGAAAAAACGCAAAAAATGACGTAGTTATATTATTTTGATCTCCCACATTTTGTGACGAAAGTAAGATTTGTCGCAAAATGCCATACTTTGGCTACGAAACATCTATAGCATCGCAAAAATGTACAACATTTTGCTACCAAGCTATTAAATCGTCACAAAAACTATTTCTTTTACCTTTTTTGACAGTGGCAATTCCGTCCCCTAAAAGTATAATTTCACTACCAATTTTATAAAACGTCACCAAAACCTAAGCATTTTCTTTAGTTCTTTATTTTTTTTAATTGATTAACATATATGAGTTTTTCCTATTACCAATAACAAAATGAAAATTAATCTTCTCACTTATATATGCAATTGGTCTTCATTTGCTTAATTTTTAGGAATGACTAACCTTTAAATATAATTTGTGAGAAATAGTTTTATAATTATATTACAATGTCTTCTTAAATTATTATTATTTATTTTGATCAATTACAATAATTAAAATGTTTAATTTTTTTAAATAGGTTTTTTGAAATTATATTAATGAAAATGTATAATAGTCTGAAAATTGTAAGTAAATTTTATTTTATTTAAACGGTTAACAAATTAATTTCCAAATAGTTTTCAAATGAATAATTTAATTTTAATTCAAATTATGTTTTATTTGGAATATGAAGATAAATTTATTAGAAATTATTTATGAACCGGCGGGCTTTAGCAACAAACCATGTATTAATCGCTACATCTAACGATTTTCGACTAAATATAATAAATCATAGCAAATTAATTAATACTACTTCCAAACAACTACAACAAACAATAAACGACATCGTTTGCCTAAACTAGAAAAACGGTGTTATTTTATATTAGGTTTTCAAAGACAAAAACATAAAAGCCTACTCTATTCTTGTTCAAGCCGTCAACACCAATCCAAAATCCTCTCGTAGATAACTTGTTCGGGTTTTGTGTTTTGCTCATCACCTTCGAAGAACGAATATTCACTAACTCGGTATTATTCTTTTGTTCTATTGTGAGTTATTGTGATTATTCTTTTGTTCTTTTGTTTTATTGTGATTATTCACTAAAACCCTTTAGGTGTTTATTGTGAGTTCTTAATTATGCATTTGGTGTATGAGTTGTGTTTATGGTTGTATTTTTAAGATGATTTACTGTCTATCTTTGTTATTTCTTGATGTCTATCTTCCCACTGACGTTTAACGCTTAATCTCATCAAAGCTTTGTTTCTGCATTGATGAAATTATTTCAAGAGTATTTTACTTTTATTCATTTCCATTAATAGTAATATAGAGACATATAGATAATATTATATTTCTGTACATCAAGAACATAGTCATGTCTGTTCTACTTTAAATTCTAAATTTTGCATATGATACAAATTACACAATAAATTTTTGAAATTTTAGTAAAGGTAACTTTCATATCATTAGGACATTGAAAATGTATAAGTGCTAAACTGGACTAGTTTCACTTGTCATCGAAATTGGAGTTAAACATATCATCATTTTATTCTAAATTGACTTTTGCAGAATATACCTCTTAATATTATTAATCAAGGATGTTAACATAGAGACTAGTTTCGGATGGCCCTAATTCATTCCATTGGGAGGAATGTGACAAAATTGTCCCTACTGAAAAAACCAACAATGCAGAAAAAATCTCCACTTCATACACTAATCATCGTTTGCCTTCCATAACCGATTTTCTGCTTCAAGGTGTTTAGTATCATCCGAACAACGTCACTTTCCTGTCACTCCAATTTCAATTCATTTAACAGTTTACTAATATGACAATATCTAAGTTCTGTACTGATTGTGTTTTAGTACTAAATCTAGCGACTCATTCACTGTATCCTCTACAAGTTTAGCTATAGCGGAAAAGCTGTTGCAAGAGGGTGTGAAAAACCCTACACTTGAGGGAACAACTGTTACTGTTCCAATTGGTGCATTCGAACGTGTAAGGACCCTTCTCGGGAATCCAAACATCAGGGACTCATTTACCTTTATCTATTCTCATATTTCTTGAAATCCAAATAAATAATTATATCATTGTCATTTAGCGAGTCAATCAAATGGACTCAGCTTAATTGTTGATTTATTTTTGTATTTGTAATAATTTGTCAAACAACGTATCTACTACTTAGGGATCAAGTTGCGTACTATTGAATGTGGACTGTTATTGTTCTGATTCTATGACTGTATAAATTCGATAACTTCTAATTCAAAGTTCGTACTACTCCATCTATGATAAAATTATTTAAAATTTTGATAACTAATTTTTGCAATGTTAGTAAATCCTAATGATTAATTAATACTACTATTTAACAACTAAAATTATGTTATGAGTTTTTTTTAATAATACATTGTAAACATTCAAAACAAATCTCCAACAAAACATATCTTAACTATGATAGATTATAAAAATGTAAGTTTAATAATTTTGGAAAATGTCATACATTTACTGAAATTGTTGCTGAATGCTTGACATTTAGTGACGATTTTAAAAAATCGTCACTGAATGTTTACCCTTTTGTGACGAAATAAAAAGTTCGTCACCAAATATTAACCTTTTGGTCACGCTTTAGAATATCGTTGCCAAATATAACCTTTGGTGATGATTTCTAGGATTCGTCACCAAATGTTTGATAAGTTATAGTGATGTTTTTCAAAAGCGTCGCCATAAGCTTATTTAGCGACGAATATCTTACATCGTCACCCATTGTGTATCATTTAGTGACGATTTCTCTTAATCGTCACTAAATATTTAGCATTTGGTGACAATTTTTGCTATGCGTCACTAAAGGTTTTTCATTTTGCGACACTTTTTATTTTGGTCCCTAAATGGTTAGTTTTAATGACGAATTCTTTGAATCGTCGCAATATGTTAACTTTTGGCGACGATTTTCATTTCATCGCAAAAGAAAATGTCGCAAATTCATCAGTTTGTTGTAGTGACTCCAGCTTGATTAAAAATATCTTTTATCTCTTAAATTTTTTATTTGTGTATGACTCATTAGATTTTCAAATATGTTGGTAATAGATATTAATTATAAACTTAAATTATATTTAGGATTAGATAAGTTAAACATTTTTAATTTATCTTTAATTCCCTAAGTAAATAATTTATTTCTATAGATTAAGATTGATGTCTAGTAATTCATTATGATCATCCAAATATTTAGAAATGTTAAAATAGTTTTGATTAACCTTTATGTACATATTTTTTTTCCTTAATGCAATTATTTCATTATACAATATTTTGATTAGACTTAAAGTATATAATTAATGTCTACTCTATTTTAAGTCCAATCATATTAGTTCTCCATTATTAGTAATTGATTCAATTAATAACATTTGAAAATTATTTTCAAAGTTTGATTACACCTTAACTAAGAATTTTCTGAATCAATGCTAATTGAGAATGACAAAACATTCTCCCTAATCACTTTAAGGTATGAATCCTATATTGATCACGCAACTACCTCCTCCATATAGTTCAAGTTATATCTAACGACTACTCACAAAGCTATCCTTGACTAGAACATATTATAAATAGTATCAAAATATAACAATCTATATACAAAACAACTTTAGAGATCTCAAGTAAAAGGATCACTTATACAATTATCACAATAAGAATTTTCATAAATACGCAAGTAATGTTCTAAATGGATTTCTCACAAGTACTTACACATTTATTTAAGTATCTTCATACTTTGGCCTGTGAGATTGACTAATTCTTTCACAAGGAAAAATATAATATATGGTAATCTTTTTTACATTCTGTTAATATCAAGTCTTAATAAACAATGGTTAGGAACAATTTAGAAATAATACATTAATACAATATGAATCTCATAATTATAATTTCTTCATAATTTCATATGCAATATATATTTATCTCATAGATTTTATCATATACTTCTAAATATGTATAAGATAAATAATTGCCTTTAAATAATTTTGTTGCTAAGCTATAATTAATCGATTGGCTATAAGACATATATCAACAAATATAACATTCACAACCACCTTTTGCAGGTATGATTGCTGCTACTGAAGATATTGATTATCATATAGTGTTAAGGCTAGGGATGTCAATAGGCTGGGTCAAACTCGAAGTGGTAGTTCGACGACCTGTGATCAGGCCGATTCTACTAGCCCATCTCATATTTTTTCTAAAAATGTCAAAAATGGTGTCATTTTTAATGTTACGGACAAGTCAAGTCAACTTGCGATCGGCCCGACCTCGACTCTTGGTTTGGTTAGGTAGAAGAATTTTGGCTTGTAGCCCGTGCCAGGTTGGTCGACCTAGGCCAAACCAAAATTGACATTCCTAGTTGGATTGGGCATACAGACTTGTTCGACTTTGAGCAATGACATTTTGCTATTGTATTTGCTATTAGTTAGTGCAGAAGGTAGGTGAAAGAAGTTGACGGTATTTTTCAATTTTTGTGCGCGGGAGACGACAACTCAAGCGAAATCCTCGACTTTCGTCAGAGGAAATTCCTAAGATTGATGGGAAAAGCTCAAATGATTCGTTACTATTGGTGGCGGTGAAGAAGTTTGGTGTTTTGCTGAAGACGTATATGTATCTAGTAGTCAGCACAAGACTTAAGTAGGAATGGATTTCCTGTATTTCCTTTAATGTTTGGTGAAGTATCTTGCTATCCTAGTCGTCACTTGGGATTCAATCTAATCATAACAATTTGTCCATAGAAAATGCGAGATATATGGTCTCAGTTCTCGTAATCTTCTTGGTTGGTAGAATCCTGTCCCAAGTTGCTTGTAACCCATTTCAGGACTGGACCAACTTGAACTCCTCATGTTAGTCTCAATAGTGATTGGTTGTAGTAAACCAATACCTCCCGTCGTTCTAGGAACAACTGCTGTAGTTGTTATCTACTACAATAGCATACACTACCAACTGCTTAATGTGGTTGTTATTCATTTTCCAGGTTGACTCTTCCACTTGCGTTAAGTGGTTATTTAACCAACGTCAAATCTTCAAAGCTCAACTTGTTTTACTAACCAATTAATATGAGAAATCAGAGTCAACGCCGCACACTTAGACATCCATGATCCATTACTGAGTGTCCTCACCATCATTTGTCATAAATAAGGTTTCAAATAGCCAATTATTCCTGTGATACTGTAATTGTAATAACAATACATTATAATAAGCCCAAATAGTAATTATACAACTTTTCAAATTGAAAAATATGATATGAAATGTAGTAGAACCTATAAACCTTAATTGGAATTCTTGATATCTGGTGTTATTTTTCTATTTTGTTAGGTTTATCTTATTCAGATAATAGAATTGGATTAATGATCCAGATCTAGAGCATCAACATTCGCTTCTATACAAATATTCCAGAAAAGGAAATAGCAAAACACATTTTGGTGGCATTTTAAGCATGCTTTTCGTTTGATTTGATTAAAAGAAAAATAAAAAAACCCTAATTAACGTCATGGATATTAGCGTTAAATTTGAAATTTTTAGCGTACAGGACAACAAGAATTTCTCCATACTGCAACTTGTCAGATGAATAAGACAAACTAGGAAACAAGCTTATGCTTGTCCACTAGCCACGTTAGAACCCAGTAACTATGTTTTCATATTCAAACTTCCCATTATCATATGAACCAAGAAGAATCTGGGTAGGTCAGCATTCCACACTGAATGGCTCAAAGTCCCTGAACAGAACAGGGGAGAACCTGCACTTAATTTCGAGAAGGAAATCCTAACGGCTTAAGTTGACTTCGTCCCAACGCTCTCACTTTTTTCTTCTATGTTCCCACACCAAGAACTATACATATTTACCTGTTAGCAGAAGTAATTAATAATCAAAACTAAAGATTAGGTGGATGAAATGTAAGCTGCAATAGAATTCTTGATAAAGACAAATTTTGTGGTACAAAATAATCTTCTAATGAACCGTTATTAACATAATCATCAGTATCTCTGCTATTCTCTACACATAATTCCAATGAAAAATCCTCAAGAAGCAATGAGCTTTCAGGCTCTTGCTCGTTTACTATTAGTGAAACTGAAGATTCGTTTGCTAAGACAATAGTATCGCTGTTGTCGTCGAAAGACTTGTTGGATTCCTCAATTTCACTGCTTCTTACTGTAATCCAGTCATCTTCCCAAGTCCAATCGGAAGCATTTGAAACTATTGACATACTACTTCCAGTTAATCTCCTCATCCTCTCTGCCGGAGAATTCGACCAACCTCCACCATCAGGACTCTCCAAGGAGTCCATTGAATCCCAAAATCCATGATCAAGCACACAACTTGGAGAATTACTCCTAGTGAATTCCCCAACTTCTTTGGAGTAGTACTGTACCTCAGACTCATCAAGAAATGGATGTTCAAGCAATTCTTTAACATTCCATCTCTCTTTTGGGTCTCTACATAGACACTTGCTCAAAAAATCCTTACCCTGATCCGAAAACCAGCTCGGAAAGTCCGGTACTTCGTTGGAGAAGCCAATTTTGTACAAGGCTGAAACCGGGTCACTTAGCTCCGACCAAGGGTTGATCCCAGTTGCCATTTCAAGAATTGTGCAGCCAACAGCCCAGACATCAGCAGGAAACTCTTGTTCTTCTCCACGGGCCACCTCTGGTGCCATGAACGCCGGTGTACCGGAAAATGCTGACGCGAAACTTCCGTTGTCCTCTACATGTCTAGCACAACCGAAATCAGCAATCTTGGCTCCATCTTTGTGGATCAAAACGTTCTGACTCTTTACATCACAATGAATCAACCCATTAACGTGCAAATAATCCAACCCTCTCAAGATGTCTCTCGCGTATGTCCTTATCACAGGCTCATCAAGTCGACCACCACTCCTCTTAATCACCTCCTGAAGCGTCCCGCCGGGGACATACTCCATGCAGAGATTGTACGTAGCCGTACCACAGTTCTCATCTCTGATACAAAAACCAATGAACTTGACTATATAAGGAGAGCTCAACTGGGAGAGAATACCCTGTTCCTTCTGCAAGAGCACGGAGTTAGAGAGGTCGACGGACTTGAGGGCAAAAAGCTCGCCGGAAAAGACAGAGGTGGCTAGCCAAACGGTGGCGGTTGAGCCACGGCCAATGATAGGGCCTCTAGTCCACTCCATGCTGAACAAATAAATAGCGACTAGAGAGAGCAAAAGCAGAAGCGTATTGAGAAGAGAAGAAAAGAGGTTTTGGGTTTAGCTGTATCATATGGAATACGCATTCTATATATAGATTTGACTTTACGAGTTGTGACAAATGTACACATATATCACAAATCTAACAAACCTCATACATTGTTCTAAATTTCTAATGCTAGGCCGATTGCGTGACTTGGTGGTTAATTAATTACTTAGAGAGGAGAAGTGTGTCCTTCCACGTGGCAGGAGGACAGTTGGCGAGGGGCTTGACAGCTTGGCCGCCGATGGCGGTGGCGGTGGCCCAACTCCAATGAATGGGAAAAAGCCACCGCACATGAGGACATGTGGGCACGTGACGGAGGCGTGATTAATGGTTTGATAAGGTTAGATTAACCCAAGGAATATACTTTTGCTTCCTTTATATAATTTAGAGAACGCGGCGCCAAAAAGACTTATCCATCTATCCGCAAAGCCGCGTGCTTTCCGACAGCCCCCGGCTTGCTATTTGTTACTTGTGATTCCAACCGTTTTAAGATGGGAAGACTCTACTTGGCTCGTACTTTTTAGCAGTTTATTTCATATTTTACTATAGATTTGACCCACGTATAAATAATATATTAAGCACTTAATATTTAATAATAACTCTAAAAATAAATATAATGGTTTAATATTTAAACTTTTTTATTTCTTCTTAATTTTATTCACTTAATGGTTGATTTTAAGAAATTTGCGGTGCTAATTATTGTTTAATTCTTTTGAAGTAGAAGGATAATGATTATTTGTTTTCCTATAAGATTTACATTTTAAGTGAACTCACCTTCTAATTAGACACCATCATTACTATTATATGAATAAAGTGAAATGTTCAGAAATATAAACCCAAAAAACGCGTATGAACTGTCTGTGAAATGCCTCAAGAACCGGCGAAGACCTCGTGAAGAACGAAAGCAGTCGGCATCTAATTAGACTTGGAAAAGTAAGAACATACATGGTCAAAGAGGTTACTTTCTCTCAACTTCAAACTGGGTTTACGGCAATCAAGTGATGGCGCTAACAATTAAAGTGCATTCGAGTGAGTCTCAAGTAATTCCAAGATAAAAAAAGTTAATATTCTTGACAAGATCAGCTCTCCTTTCACTTTCCATGTAATGTTGTTCCTCTTTTGACGGGGCTAATGTTTTCTACATCTCAGACTCGCCAAAAGAGTACCCACCAAGGCTTTGTGAAAATGCGGCGATAAAGAATCAATCTTATTGTTCTTTTCACATTTGAACTGTTGCATGCGGCATGCGAATGAGTTTTGATATAATTAAGACATCGGTATCTATTCAAGAATGTGTATTCACTCCACCTTACCAACTCTGCGTTCATAAGTCATATTTTCTATAGAGAAAGTCATGAAATTGAAGTTATAAACAAATAATGTAGTCTCTAAATTCGAGGATCATAGTGGGTTAAAAGAATAAAAGAAAAGAAAAAGAAATCATAACCGCATGAAAATTGAAAAACTTTGCTCTCGCAGTTGTTGAGTTTGACTTTGAAATTTTTGTCTTGAGATAATTTAGGGGTTGACCCATTTGGGAATTGGTCATGATCACTTGCTCTCAATTGAAATGATTATTGTCATCTTCTGTGAGCCGAAGTTTTTTAACCTAAAACTTGAGATTTGGTGGCATCTATAAGAAATCACTACTAATCCTTAACTACACGGCGTATGTTACCCATATTTTACTAGTTGTCAATTCAATTTTCAAAAACTAAAGAAATCCATTTATCTCAGGATCACTCCCCAATTTATTTTTAAAATTTCATAAAATTTAAATAAGTTTTTAATATTATTTTATTAAAAATAAAGAAAGATACACGAGATAAATTTTTTTATTCTCTCAAAACTATGAATTTTCCCTTTAATGTATAAAATATATATAATAGAGTAGATCCTTCAATAATAAGTATAATAAATAATATCTCTCAATTACAATAGAAAATTACAATCTAAATATGGTTTGTAACTATAAAATATATTACATCTATATCTTAACAACTACTATTGACTATATCTTAATAGTTGTAATTAACACCTTCTTACATTGATCTTAGTGAAACAATCAACACTAATTTGATAACAAAATACTAATGTCGAGCACTAGTGAGATTTTGTGAAAATATCAACAATATGACTAATGATAGAAATGTGGGGAGGAGTAATGAAGCCATTATCAAAAATTTCATAGATTGAGAGACATTTTAATCTCAATATGTTTAGTATGCTTGTAAAATATAGGATTTGCCACAATTTGGATGACACTTTTAATATCAACATACATGACTAGATTGTGGATAAATCCATTCAAAGAGTGAGCCATGAAACTAAGTAATTTCATAATATGCTAATGGCATAGTAAGATATTCTGCCTCAATTGAAGATTTGGAAACTCTTTTTTTATTTTTTACATTTTGAAGAATTTATACATCATTTAAGCATACACATTAACTTGTTGTAAAACGTTGTCTATCAATGCAACCAACCTAATCAAACAAGCTTCTAAATACTCTTGCTGTTAATTTATACATCATTTAAGCATACACATTAACTTGTTGTAAAACGTTGTCTATCAATGCAACCAACCTAATCAAACAAGCTTCTAAATACTCTTGCTGTTAATTTTAATGTTTGAAATTGTAACATTTTTCTTATTTATATTTACTTTACGTATTAAAATGAATTTTATGAATTGAGTTAAAGTTTGAAGGATCATGGAGTAAATTGAATTGATTTATAATTTGATAAAAGGACCTAAATTTCTAACAATTTGATTAACTTTGCAGTTAAATTGATGAATAATGTAGAATATTGACTAATGTTTAGGTTATTTAATATTTTCTCAAAATTACTTCTTATTTAGGTCAAACGTAATGAAATTGATTTGATTAAGGATATACAAATGTTTAATTGTGGGAGAATTTGATGTATATTAATTGCACGATGTTTTTTGGTATAATTTTGAGAGTATTTAATTTGTATTTTGAGGATTTTTATATGACTTAGATACTTAATTTAGCTTACATTTTATTTATAAAAACTTATGTTAGCTCTCCATTGAAGAAGGAATGAACTTGGACAAGTTAGAGTCAATTTGAATAAGTTTTAGAGTGATTTTAGAGGAACATGGTTTGAATATAGCTCCATGTTCACCAACATAACACCTGCTCGGTACCATGTTCAATTCATGTAGCTTAATGGTGTATTCTACTTCTTCGACAACTTGGCAATTGAAGAAACATAATACAAACATGTCCCTAGGTAAACCTATGTATATAAGAATGTGTTATGCTTCTTCAATAGTTTGGCTATATGGAGAACACAACTTAGACATGGTCTAATGTTCCATAACATGGCACCTACATGGTAGTGTGTTCTAACCTATATTCCAACTAATGTGTCTCATATTTAAAATAAAAGAGGAGCAAACTCAATATGGATTTAACATGGTACTCTGTTTTAACCTATGTTCCAAATGTGTCTCAGATTTGAAATAAAAGAGGATCAAACTTAATATGGATTTAACATGGTACTATGTTGTTAACCTGTGTTGGCGTTAAATTTTACAAAAATTAAAGTTTTTGGTGGCATTGAAGTAACATGAAACCAAGTTGGGCTTGTGTTGATCTTGTATTTGATAAAAATAATAGGGTTTCATGAAATAAAAAGAGCAAAAAGAGAAGAGAAGGGGGAAGAGACCCCCAAAAGGACATAAAATCAATCACAAGGAAAAGAAGCTAAAAAACGTATCAAGAAACAAATAATCTTGGAGAAAAGCAAGATTCTATCAGACTTAATCAAAAACGTTAATATTCAATTCCCACAAGAATTCATCTTTTATCTTGTGTTCTTTATTATTCTTTATTGGTTTTCTTTGTCTTTTTATAAACTAAATTGGGATATTCATTTAGGTAGGAAGCACCCCAAAATCTATTATTTCCTTTGTTCTTTAATTTAGGCAATGTTTAGTTATGTTTATTTTTTGGTTTTTCGTTGTTGTTTCCATAAAAAATAAAACAGTCACCGAAAATTTGTTTGGTCAAAGTAGTTTTCATTTTTTATTGTTAAAAATAAAAAACAACATCATGTTTTTAAAAACGTTAAAAACACGTTTTCGTGTATTTTTAAGCACGTTTTTGTTTGTTGCAAAAACGAGTTTCTTTACTGCGTCAACTGTAGTTTTTCAGCCTCTTCTATTATTTCTCCTTATTTCTGTTTCCTTATTTCTATCGCTTGTGTTAAAAGGTCTCTGTACACCTTCTGCCATCTTCTCAATGTCTGTGTCTTCTCGTCTGTGATTTCCAGGTTTGTTTTTATATCAGCTTATATGTGCCTATTGTTTTACAAATATTTCCGTTATTTGCATTGAAACATGAACACGCCAATCACCTTCTCTGGCGTGAATATGAAGAAGAGAACTGGAAATTATGCTACAGTAACATGTATAGCATAATTAAAAAATAATTCATTAATTCATCAACACTTTTGTTTCATGAGAGAGGCCCTTCTTGTGTTGCTTATGGGAGGGCAGGCTTGGTTGGTCATGCTAACCGTCTGCTTCAGGAGAACAGAGTCAGGGAAATAAGCTGGATATTTCCCTGGGTTTGGTCTTAAAAAAGATAGTCTTTTTTTGTCTCTTATTGCATCGTTTAGCTCTTATTGCAGCGACAAAACCACCTTCTTCTTATGTTCTAGTATTTTTTTCCACCAAGTATTTTTTTTGTCTCTTATTGCATTGTTTACAATTACAAAACCACCTTCTTCTCATGTTTTAGTATTCACGCAAAAGAGAAGTGAGAGTTATGCTACAGTAACATGCACATATTACTATAGTATAATTACAATTTCATTTATTAATTCATTGACACTTTTGTTTCATGAGAGAGGCTCTTCTTGTGTTACTTATGAGATGGCAGGCTTGGTTGGTCATAACCGTCTGCTTCAGGAGAATAAAGTCAAGGAAATAAGCTAGATATTTCGTCAGGCTTTGATGTTAAAAAAGACAATTTTTTTTCTCTTATTGCATCGTTTAGCAGACATATTTATGATACAAATTTAGGTTCAAGACCACTTCTGACTTCTGGTTCATAATGTTAGGCTCACTTCTAGTTCATTCCCTAAAAATCAGGCCATTTGAATTGTGAGATGGAAAACTTGTCTTTGTTTTAAATACAAAATGGCAATTACGTGTACAACCTAGAAGATATTTATATGGGTGAGTGTAGGCCTTGGTTGTCTCTGGGGATATTTTCATTACTTTGTCTTTCCTTCGTATATACAGGTAAAGAAAACATGAGAGTGCATATCTGTACTCATAATTGTGAAAAGTGCATCCAAAAGTGGCACTGAAGGTGAAGAAGATGACTTGTAACAATGAAGTATGACTACTAACTCCCCAATACCACCCACCCACCTACTTCTTGTCCTAAACCTAAGGTCCTTTGCTATGGGTAAGGCCATTTGATAGTGAAGAGCAATAAAAGCCAAATAGCCTGGTTGCCATCTTTTCTTACCCATTGGTGCAAGGAATGCCTCGTGGGCTGCCAAATAGTCAATGATAGAAAAACAATCAATAATGGGCAAGCAACATTAGGCGAGCTCACGATGATAATTTGTATGTTTCAACTTCGAATGTAACTCAAGAAGTAAAATCTATGTTTACAAGTAACACATAAACATCCAACTTCTTCAAAGCCTCATTTAGTTTCTAGATCCTATATTTATCTTGTGACATTTTAAAGTATTTCTCCATTTATAAACACGGTATTTCTCCCAAAGGTTATCACCAAACTTGTCTGACTTTGCTTGTGAGGAAACAATTTTACCTCCCCATCAATTATCTTCTTCCCCATTTGTGTTCCTCCATCACAAACCAGGCATTCATCACCCTTTGTCCAATTTCTACTCATAGCAGCGTCACATAACCTCAACTTGATATATATACTTAATTATTAGTAGATAAATAGGTTAGCAAGGAAACCATTTTTCCATGTAAAGAAGGTATTACTGTTGTTGATTAATACATGTTGTCGTACAAAGCTTGTAGTTATATCTTCTATAGCTACATTTAATTATTAATACATGTTGTCATACAAAGCTTGTAGTATATCTTCTATAGCTACATTTAATTGTGTCTTCTATATTCGTAACTTTATGGATTTGGTTGTTTTATTTTGAACTATATTTAGTATTTAATATTTTGCATAAATTGTTTTATTTGTCTTATGTTTATTTTGAACCATGTTTAGCATTTAATATTTTGTAGAAATTGTTGTAATTGATATCACTTATATATGATTACATTTAGTGATGAAAGGTTTGAATAATATGAACGATTTCAATGATTGTATGGAAATAAATGAAAAAGATGGAGTGTGGAGTGATACCATATAGATGTATTTAATCTCCTTGATGGTTAAGAAGTGAAGAAGGAAAATCAAACAACTACTTCCTTTTCTAAATCTAGTCGGAAGAATATTACGGTAGTTCTTCAAACAAAATTTAATAAGGAGTATACTAATATTCAATTGAAGAATAAGTATAATGGATTAAGGGCTATATTAAAGAATTTCAAGAACTTACTCAAGGAAACAGGAATCGACTACAACTCCTTCACTGTTGAAGTTAATGCTACAAATGAATGTTGGGAAAATCTATTATAATGTAAAATATGTCTTTAGTTTTATTAAAATATCATATTATATAATATTCATTCTCATATTCCTTTTTCATCATTATAGGTGCATAAAATGACTCACAGATTTAAGAAAAAAGGATGTAACGAATTTTTAGACTTGTGTCCTATTGTTGGAGATACTGTTGCAACTGGTGTGCATGTACATTCATCAACTAAATCTCCATCGAATAGTACAGAAGAGAAACATGGAAATGATGTTGATGAAGATTACTTGTATAATGAAAAAGAAGATCAAGATAAAAGTTCTCCATCTAGGAGAAAGAAATCTCCTAAAAATAAGAAGGAAAAGAAGATGCATTCTAATGTTGTAGAAGAAGTCTTATTTATACTTGGTGAACAATAAAAAAGGAAAAATGATTTACTTGAGAAAAAACTAAGTGAAACATCATCCACTGTAGCGAATAAATCTCAAGAGTCTAACATAATGATGGAATGTCTGAATTCCTAAGATGAATTGGGTGTTGACGGTGTGCAATATGGAAAAGTTTTGAAGGCTTTACATGATTCTCCACTTTATAGGGATATTTTTATGAAGATGACAGGTACAAGAAAGCTGGATTAGATTATGTCGCTTTAGTTATATTTTCATGATATTGCACGTCGAATTCTTATTGATTTGACACTTTTATATTAAGCAATATTTCATATTTTGAACATTTTAAGTTCGTGCTTTGTATGAATATTTGACTTAATATTAAGTCTATATTTTGTATGAATATTTTTCAATATTTGGTTAAACCTTTTGATTGAATGTTTTATTAATCATTTAATGTTGGCATTGTAGATACATGGATTTCTTATCAAATTTTGAATCAGATTCTGATGATGAACAGAAGATGTAATCATAATTTCTATAGCTGGGGGAGAGAACAAATTTTTTCATTTACAAACACAACCATGTAGAACTTCTGCTCTACCAGGTCATGATTGAATATTGGAACTTTTGAATGAGAATCTTACAAGGATTTATGAAAACTTGAGAATGAGAAAGATAATTTTCTTGTGCTTATGTGAGGAGTTAAAGGGTTTAGGAGACTTAAAGGCAACAAGTCATTTGACTGTAGAGGAACAAGTAGCAACTTTCTTGATGACTATAGGGCATAATGAGACAACTAGAGTCAATGTAGAACACTTTCAACATTCGACTTGGACAAGTTTGAAGTGCTTTCGTAAAGTCTTATATGTAGTTAATTGTCTTGCTAAATAAGTCATTACTCCACCATCTTTTACTAATACACCTCCTAAGATTCAACATAATTCAAAATTCTTTCCATATTTTTAATTAAATTTATTTAATTACTATTTTAATTATGTCCTCATGATTAATAATTATCTTAATATATTTTTTAATTTTTAGGATTGTATAGGTGCAATAGATGATACACATATAGATGCACATGTTCTGACCGATGAACAAATACGATACAGGGGCAAAAGAATTAATCCAACCCAAAATATTATGTGTTGTTGCTCATTTGACATGTTTTTTACATATGTAATGGCTGGATGAGAAGGTACTGTAAATGACTCTCGATTTCTTTTGGAAACAGTGACAAATCCAGCGAATCGATTTCCTATGCCTCCATAAGGTATTATATTATTTTAAATAAACATAATAATTATGATTCATTTTAAACATCTTTTTCTTAATATTATGTTCTTTCTACACTAATATGCCTGGATTTCTTTCACCATTCAGAGGTGAAAGATATGATTTGCAAGATTATAGAGGTAAAGGAAGACCTCAAGGTCCATAGGAATTGTTTAATTACAATCATTCTTCATTAAGAAATGTTATTGAAAGATATTTTGGCTATTAAAAGCAAGATTCCCCATACTTAAAAACATGCCAAGTTATGATATGAAGAAACAAAGATACATCGTTATTGCTTGTTATGTTATATACCATTATATTAGAATTTATGGACAAAGCGATGAGTTATTTGAAAGTTGTGCCAAAAATGAAGAATAAATTAGGGAAAGTAAAAATGAAGATGCAAGTTTTCAAGTGGAGTATAATATCACTCCAGTACAATTTCAAGGTATGTCTTGGAAGCGAGATGAAATTGTTAGGCAAATGTGGAGTGATTATATTATTTTTAATTGACTTATGATTCTTTTTGTAAATGATAGTACCATTATGTTTTCAAGAATTATAATATGATGGAAATATTTTATTGATTAGAATGACTTAATGTAATTACAAAACTAGAAATAGGATGATAAAACCAAACATATTTTTGTTTTTGTTTTTTATTACAAATCTCAACCAAACAGATTTTTGTTTTTAATTTTTATATTACAAATCTCGAGCAAATAGGTTTTTTTTAAAGAAAAACAAAAACAAAAAACAGAAAACAAAAACCAAAAACCAAAAACCAAAAATCACAACAAAAAAGCAGAAGTGAAACCAAATGACCCCTTAATGTAAGATTTTAGTTTTTGAGAATCGTTCATACTTAAATTACGTTGAACTAAATTATGTTAGCATTCTAATTCAATTTTGGATTTCATACATTGGAATTGAGAGGTTAAATATATAAATAGACCACAACATGAACAAGGATGGTTGAATAGGTTAGCAGAGATAAAATTATACAATTTTTTTGGATTAGGATAAAGCGTATCATTTGAACTTACAAAGGGAGTTAATACGTTCTTAGTTTGCTTTGATTAGAAAAGGATTTTGGTCAAATCAACTAGAGGATAAGAGTATATTGTTTGGAAAAGAATATGCTCATAAGTTAAGAATTTCTACTAGTCCAAGTAAATAGAGTTAGAGTCTACTGTTTGGAAGAGAATATGATCATAACTTAAGAATTTCTACTAGTCCAAGTAAATAGAGTTAATTATTAAGCCAAGATAAATTCAGGTATGGGAAAAAATTCTAAGAGCATTCTTCATCTAGATTTATTGTATATATTGATTGTTTATTCTTATTTATCACATTAATTGATTGACTCTTATTTGTGAATTTAGTTTTGTTTATTTTCTTTGATCACTCAATCAATTGGTTAGATTAGATAATAGAAAGATGATTAATATTGATAGTTACAGTCCTCAATACACTCGACTCATATAAACTATACTATAAAAACAATTGGTCAATTGCCTTAATAATTCTTTAGTATTATTTTTGTGTTTTATTTATATATTTATATGACATCAAGGGTGAATGTGATACAATATCCCAAGTATTATTATGCTATAAGCCATCAATTTCTTCTTGCATAGCTCATTTTTAACAATTATGATCCGTAACTTATGAGTGAAGGTAGGTATGATAATTGAGGACTATATTGCAACTAAAGATGTTTTAGTGCCAATCAAGAGAGTAGGGATACCTGTTTGGAGGATGAGAGACTTAGTGGACCTTTGAAAAGGTAAGGACACTATGTCAGGTATCGTGGCAAAGATGAATTATAAGAAGACATATCAAAATTGTCCTTGCCCCTGCTTTATTTTGTGTACGCATCACCAAGCCTAAATTGTATGATAGGAGCAAGAGGGACAATATTAGAGAGATTGACCCATCGTCAAAAGCAGTGAGGAGGAAAGTTGGGGGTGGCAGAATAAAAAGGGAAAAGAATATTTTTTACGTTAAGTGTTTTTTACGTTAAGTGGTGGGATCGTAACATATATAACCTTTTCGATGTGGTGCATAACCAAGGAAAGCACTTCTTAGAGATTGAGCAAAGAGCTTAATTCGTTTATGAGAAAACAAAGACATCTAAAAAGATATTTAGTATATTCAGGTTGTTGGAGATGAAGATTAAGAATACGGTGGTTGATGGTAAAGGATAGGTGAAGGAAGTTGATTAATCAAGTGTACAACAGTGGATAGAGTCTCAACCCGAACTTATGATGAAACAAAATATTTAATAAGTAAAGAACTGCACCGCATCAAGAAGGTAACGAATTTTTCTGTCGGTCGCACACCATTTTTATTGAGGTCCATACGAAAAACTTAGTCTGCAAGTCATCAGAAACTTCATATCTATGTTATGAAAAATACATCCAAATAAAGCGACAGTGATTATCAATAAAGGTCACAAAATACTTGCAACGGACATGAGCTATGATTGGTGAAATCCCTCATTCCTTACTATGCACTAAATCAAAAGAATGAGAAGAATGAGTATCATAAGATGGAAAAGGAAGAGTTTTGTTTTTATCCACTTAGCAACTAGAACAATTAAAAGTAACATCTTCAGAAGCAAAAGAATTTTGTTTCCTAGAACCCCAGATTTTAACATAGATAATAGAGTGCTATCATTTGCATGACCTATTTTAACAGGTCATAACTTCCAATCATGCTGAATAGGATTACAAAATACAGAAACCACTCTCATAGACTTGGTTAGTGCATTAAGATGAAGAGGAAACATTCTGCTTATTTAGGTCCCTTCTCTACTCTCTTTTTTCCTAACACCAACTCCTGCATAATACAACTAGAAGGAGAAAAAACAACTTTGTAATTGTTCTTAACCATTTCTCTGAGAAAAAGTTGATTAACAGATATGTTAGGAAAGTAGAAAACTTTGCATGGATGGAGAAGTACCACTAATAGCAATGATGGGAGCATGATCTCCATTAGCAGTCTCAATTTACAAGTCGCCATCATATTTTTTGATGATACTGATAAAATTATTAGATGAAGGAGTCATGTGGGTTCAAGTCCATCCCTTCATATTGGGCACTAGAAATCCCGATAAGAAACTGAGTGGTGATAAATTTATGATATGACATTCTTTATGCATATGGTTAAATTTGGATGTCCAATGTTAGCAGAAAGTCATCTAGGTAGCTTCAGCAAATCCAACTCTCATATTGCTATAGTCAAACACAGTGTGAATAGAAGAAACATTGCTTACGTTAGGTCTACTTTAGATTTACAAGGGTGCTACCATGCTTAAGAAAGACATTGGAAATACCAGAGGAGACGCATCTAATGCTGTGAATCCACTAATGCATTGAGCTATCCACTTGGAGGACATACATACTGGAATCATGGTCATAAAACATGCTACTGTATGAGTCAAAAGATGCCAAAAGTTCAACATTTAGTGACGGATGCTACCATTCAACCCAACAATTCATGCACGATTCAACATTTAGTGACGGATGCTACCATTCAACCCAACAATTCATGCACGACTTTTCCAATTCTCAACCTCTAATCACTTATGGCACCAAATTGATAGTGTTCGGTGAAAGAGTGCCATAAGTATGATACTTGAAACGGCAAAAAGTTCAGATACCTGCCCAGGGGCAAGGTCAAAAACCTTTCCACCAATAGTTAACGAAACTCTAGGCATTGTCCACAAGCTTCTGCAATCAACTGCTGATTCTCCCATTGGACTAGGCAGTCGATCACACAGTTGTTATAACAAAGTCTCAGAATAATTAAATATCAACTAGAACTAGCATAAATATGCCAAGCATAGTCAACTATTCTTCCCAAAGGGAAACAGAGACCTGCAGTTAACAAACTTATTAACATAGTTAAGTATACAATCCTGGGTTTGATTATGCTTAAGCTCGTTTTACATCCATACTGCAGCCATCTCACAAGTAGAGCACATTACGTAGGATCCTTTCTGATTATTCTCAACAACACTCTCGGGGCCCACGCTGATGACAATCAAATAATCAAATGCAGTTAAAAACAATAATTACACAAGTACTGGAAGGCGATGATAACCTGTACGAAATTTTATCTTTAAAAATGTCTATCTAACCTGACACCTCGAGTTCCATCAGACATATAAAAGCTAAAATTTGAGCAAATCTTTTTTGGTTGGTCCTGCCATATGCACGATACCAATGCTTTTCAGAGTATTTTGAGGGTGGCAAAATGAATTGAAAACCAAATAAAAGAACAATTGCTTTAATTTTCACCCAAGAGAAATTTCGGGTTACCTTTGCCAAAAGCATCTCAATTATGGCTTCCCATATTGGGAAACGATAGCCTTACATTCTTGACTAACAACTCCAGTAGCTCCAATGACATGATTTACTTCAATAATAATAGCCTGCAAAGAAATCAAAACCAAAAAATTTTAATTAAAGCACAGATTAGAAGTCACAATCTCCATATATCCAATACCAAGAAAATACACTCCAACATTATCAGGGAACAAAAGTTTGTTTGACAGACAAAAGCCGAAGCCAAAAAGCTAAATGTGATTGTCTACACTGACACTAACGCTACGTTTGGTTCCTGTCTCCAATTTCTGTAGACGGAACGGAACAGGACGGAACGGAACAAAAGCTGGAGACAGTGAGGTGTTTGGTTGTGGTGGACAGAACAGAAATTTC
>JAOQMS010000005.1:23987266-24034534 GCA_027563885.1 Erythroxylum longipes | reverse complement strand
TCACAGTTAAGACAACTTATCCTTTGTCTTTGTGATAATTTTGACAATGCTCCTTGTACAGGCAGAGATTGTCAAAAGCAAAGCATAAATCACTAATGTTCTAAATCTGCTTAGATTTGTCATCTGTAACTTAAGCTACAGAAGTGGATGCAACAACACCAAGCTAACAAATTATAAAGTTAACGTACATGCAATCTTTCCATCTGGTAACCGATATGTATGTATCAAAACTGAATGCACTACTACCAAATAGGATGTAAACAATGTCAATTCACATGGTTTGCACATTCATGATTGCTCCTATTTTATTCAATTTAATCTCATCATCTGTCATTGCGATTTCCAGCCATATTACACTTAAAAGAATGCCAAAATCATGCTGATAGAATAGGAAAACAACCACAAACCCACAACTCTCAGATGTTATAGCATAAACAGTCTAACAATAACAATCAGATTCATGATAGCAAATTAAGAAAGTTGCCAAACACTCTCACATACATGATCACATAATGCAGATTAATCTCAGACAAATCGAATTACCTGTCAACAGAAACACAAGGTAATCGTTGGAGCTTGACCAACCTCTCACCGATCAACAACAACCCACCTAACCTTCAACAGAAAAAAAGACAAAGGTTCAAAGCTTCGTACAATCCCAACAGACCCAAGGTTTCCATTCCTCTCACAAACATAATGCATTTCCGACCCCAGACAAGAAACAGAGAAGAAGCACACTATCGACATCCATTTCGAAACCAGACAAACCTCGAGACGACGGTGTTGGGGAAAAGAGCTGTGTGCGCGAGCCAACGTGCGTCGGTTGTGGGTCGACCAACAGACAACTGATGGGGTTGTGGGTCGACAACGGATCAGGCGTGGTGCGCCGGTTGAGGGAGACGGGGGGCGCCAGACACCAGACGACAACCGAGAGAGACGAAGGCTATTTTGGACAACGTTTCGTAGACAGAGACATTAATGTCCCTTGTCCTACGATTTTCGGAGCGACACAAATTCTTGTCTCTGTCCACCGGAGATTGAAGACAAAAAATCGAGGGACAACAACCAAACAGCTACAGATGACAGGATTTCTTTGTTTTGTGATCTGTCCCCACTAACAGGGACAGTAACCAAACGTTGTGTAAATGCCTCTAAGAAGTGTAAGCCTAACTAAATAAACTGGGAAAGAAAAGTACTGACGTCATCATAGTCTTGACAAGTTATTTAAGTTTTAAATGTTCCCTTAAAACTTCAGAAAATGGAGTCAACAAATAAAGTTTGAGTGAGGAGATGGCCGTGACTAATTTCTTATGAAAGTCACATCCTTTCCTCGTGTAACAAAGAGAAAACCAGTAGCAGCTGGCTATAAATCCAGGGAATCCATAATCTTGCTTTAAGGACCAAGCAAAAAATCTTGCTCATCATAAAATGGCCAAGCAAGGAGTGACTCCTTTGAAAATAAAAAACTGTAAAATAGAATCAAATTAGAAAAACCACCCACATACAGGGTCAATTGAACGATTTCAGAACAGTGTACAAAAATAAGTTAAGCTACAATTGGTTGACTACCCGCCACAGGAACCGCCAACATCAATATTCCGGAATCAGCAATTGCAGCACAGCCGTTGGCACAAAATCCTCAAAGATGAAGCAAAACGAAGACCTAACAGATAAAAAGAATACAACAAAAAAATCCCACATCCTCTGACAAAAGAAGCCACACCAACATAGAAAACACTTTGCTTACCATTAGTTTTACCATCAATCACCACGTTACCCATGTCAAACTGCCAACCAAAGAAAAGCATGCATATTCTGAGAAAAAAAGTTCATCAAGTAACATAGATATTAAGAACCACAGATAGACCAACCTGCCAACATCCTTTTTATGTCACTGGAACATAGGTGTGCACAACCTTGTAATGGTTTGCATCCATTCCACCAAACACTATTTCTTCCCCTTCTTCATTGGCATTGCAGTTAAACCAAAATGAGAACACTGGTTTTTTTGACAAGACCTTGGTTGACCATTTTATACCTGAAACAATACTCACCTGAGATATCTTGATGTATAGATTCTCAAAATTTTAGCCTCTGATTTTGACCAATCACAACAAGACGAGACAACTTTAACAAATGCAATATCCACAGAATTTACCACACAGGTACAACATTTCCAATAAAAATCTCTTGAAATCGCATCCAATAATACCATCCAATTTGGCTACAAAGAATATAACACTGGGCTCCCTAGTAGCTTCAATGATTTCTGAAATGATCACCCTTACGTTCAACTATAACCTTCAGAATTTGAACCGTATAAACCATTTGCTGTAAATGAAAATTACCTGATTCTTGACAATAAGACCACCAACTTTTACATTGTCTTGACTAAAGAATCCGAATATAGCTCCAGTCCCATAATGGATATCCTCTGCTTTCCCTGTAAGGATATCGATTCACATTATCCTTTCTGTAATCTCTTGGGTGATTTTCTCATGAATCAACATGTGAACTCTCAAGAACTAGAAAATGAAAGACAATCAATGAACAAACAAGATTAATAGACAGCTTCCGTCGGCAAAGTATGCAAAATTTTGAAATAAAGATAATTAGTAACCAAATGATTGGAATAATAACATTAATTATGTGTATTTGAAAGTTAATTATTAAGAATGAAATTAAACAAGCTAATAATTATACTAATATTAGCACCAAATATTAAGATCGAAAATTAAAATTTTCTCATATTTAATTATTATATAATTTATTTTATAAATAAATAATCAAAATGTTTTTATTTTATAAATTATTTTCAATATTTTTAATTTTTAATTTTTAAATAATTATGAATAACTTTATGAAAAATAAAATTGAAGAACCATAAAAGGCTTTACTCAATATAGCATGAATCAAACATAATAAAACAATTATTAAAGAAATAAAATATAAAAGATGTAATTTTGATAATAATATTTTGATAAGAATCAATATAATATGCTAATAATATTTAAATAATATCTCACTCTTTTTCCTTATTTCTAATATTTAATTTCATTTTATACTCACGTTTTCCTTAAGAATAAAAACTTAAGATTGTTTAAAATTCATTCCAATTTTTATCCTTTATTTTGTTCATTCCTAATAACCAAACAAGCAAAAGTTAAGGAATTTAAATTACCTTCTCGTTTCCATCTCGTTACCAAACAAGACCTTAGGTTTCTTTAACGTGAAACGTTGGTCAAATGTTACCTTTTATTATAAATGCCTTTATATTTTGAGCGAAAAATATTTTTAGTTTTTAAGTATAAATAATATTTTAAAAATTTTCTTAACTTCCTCCGTAAAAAGACATGTGTGAGAAATTATATCATCTTTTAGATGACATGACGTAGTCCTGTGACATAAATATTTGACAATATTAAAGTCATTATACTCTTGTGGTTTTCCAAAATTTTAAATTTGAAAAAAAACATCAAACTTAGTTGTTAATTATTATCTTTTTTTTTTCAAGTTTTGATTTAATTAGATTAGTGAAAATATATAAACATATGTTGGGAGCAAAAGTAGAAATATGTCAAATAGTTGTTGGCGTAGAGTAGACGCTATCATTACTATAACCTCACTTAATCTTATTTTATATTATATTCTTACTAAAAATATTAGTATAATAGTCAGTAAAAAACGATTATGTTAATAATTGTAGCCAAAAAAGTAATTAAGGAATGTAGTCGTCTTTTGTCTTCCAACCCAAATTATCCTATACTTCTCAGCCAAATCCGTATTAAATTGCAATTGTTTTTATAACATATGACCTAATCTCCTTAAACATGAAAATTATAGCTTTAATCCTAGCATTCACCATTTTACTATTGAACGTTTAACATAAGTTATTTTCAATAATATCACATTTAATGCCAGAGCGATGGCGTTAGTGAATGAGGTGGTTGGTAATGGTGATGGTGATCTGATCGTGTTTTGAGTCACTTAAGGAGCTTCATATTTGAGTTGAGTAACACTCATTGCCAACCCTATTGTAGACAGTAATATTATGTTGGGAGCTGCTCGAGTCAATCTTGAAGCTCCTCGAGCGACTTGAAACCTAATCAAGCCATCATCACCACATCCTTTCGCTAATGCCACTGTGATGAGTCTCGCTATTAAGCCATCATCGCTATCACTTCAATATCCCACGATTTTGTTGCCTATCAATTTCAAAACCACCACCACCAACGACAACAGCGGTGAAATTGTTCTAATAAAAATCAAAATTTCTTAATATCTCACACTGGACGGAATTGTTCCAAGTTGCTAATAAATCCCTTTAAACCCTGTCAAAAAAAGGAAAGAATATTCACTATGAATTATAATGAAAAAGAAAAAGAAAATCAAATTTTCAAGGGTTTATCATTTTGGAGACAACTAATTGAGCTTGTTCTCTCAAAGATTAGAGTTGGCATTGCAATTTTTGTTGATGGTCATAAACTTTAGATTTATGTCCAGCCCGACCTAGGATAAGGGTAGGAAGGGCACATGCCCTTGGCACACTCTTGTGAAGAACAAAATATGGTCTATTATTGACTCTTATAAAAAACAAAATGAGACAAAATAGGATCCACTGTTGACTTTCATAAAGAACAAAACGAGGTAAAATAGGGCCCAACTTACTGGTCGGTCGTCGAAGCCCCTAAAATAATTCTAATTCTCTAAACTTCTTACAGTAGTCGTGGAACTAGATCGAATCCCACGAGAACTAGACTGTAGTTTCTTAATTTTAAGTAATGAAATTAAAAGGGGGTTTAATTAAGTATCTGTTAACTAAAATTAATAAGAAATCAAAATTAAATCAACTAAATATAAAAGAGAGAAAATCAAGATTACCACACTCCAAAGATCTCATCTAATTGTAACATTGATCATTGGTTTAAAAAAATATTTTCACAATTTAAGCAGTTAATCGGAAACATATTAAGATAGTCGTAATAAGTTTCAAATTTTCTTAAATTAATCGGTTCAAACTCAACATCCAAATCAAAACTTATCATCCATTGATTGAGTTTGATAGCATTCCCTATCAAATAAATGATAGCGGTAAGCTTAGTGCAAAATACTAACCCTAAAGTAAATAATCGAGATAGGTGCAATTATTAAACATAGTTTTCTTATTTATCATAAGTTAAATAAGCAATTTCATAGATAACCTATTTGCTACTTGTACTAATCTTTCATGACAAGTACATGTCACTGAATTCATGGATAGTGATAAAATAATCAATATTAAATTAAATTGTTAGATTAATCAAAATTAATCATTCATAAAATATGAGAACTCAAAACAAGAAATATTTGAATAAAAGTTTTAGAACACAAAACCTCACAAAGTTAAAATTAGAATATTGAATTTCCTTGAATCAGAACGATTGAGTTTAGCCACATATGACTTTTGCTCTGATAAAAAACTAGAAAAAGGACAAAGAATTAGGAAAAACGTAAGAAGAGAGAACTTCTTTTTGTTGTGAGGAACGTTCATTTTATAGGGTTTTTTGATCTAATCCCAGTCTAATTCTAACTTTCAAATATGTCTATCTAAATTCAAATTCAAATTCAGATTCAAATTCCTAAATGATAAAGATTGAAGGAAGTTTCTTAGTTAAACTCCAACTTTTCAAGTGATCAGTTTTATCCATTGCAGTAATCTCTTTGCTTCATCCAAAATTCGTAATTATCATCAATAAAGTCTCAATTTAATGCAATCCCCACTGTTCATCTCCTAAAATAAAACAAACATTAATTTTAATATTTAAGTACCAAAATAAATTTAAAACAAAGAAGATAATATTAAATAATATGTCAAGATAAGATCTTATTACTTACTCTTAGACACTCATAAAGAACAAAACGAGGCAAATTCTCTTAGTTTTCTTTTTTTTTTCTCTTCACATGTTTTCATTTGATTTTTTAGTTGTTCTTCAATTCTTAATGTTAAGAATTAATGCAACTTATTTGATTATTTAATTGTGTCACAATGAGGGGCTTAATGTAGCCTCTTTAATAATAAAATATGCTTTTAAATTTTACATATTTATATATTGGCAATTGATTAGGGGCCATTGTTACTTTTCCTAGGCCTATAAAACATTAGGAACAACCCTGACTGTGTCTCTGATGCACTAAAAATGATCTTTTACCTAGATAGATTCCACCATTGTCATTAATTGGTGTTTTCTAGAAATAGTATAAGCTCATTAGTCTACTTGGTATTGGACAATTAGGGATGATAAAAAGGCATTAGCTCGGCTTGATCGACCATATCAGTCTACATTGAATTCAATGCTCTCTATCCAATTTAATCAAAATTTGAGCCAAACTTAAACTATTTTTTAAAGATTTGAGTCGAACTCACGCATGAGCATTTTTTAGGCCTCGGACTAGATTTAGGTTTAGATCACAATTCAAGGCCCAAAATCCAAACATCGATCACATACAAAATGATATTCTATTGTATTAAATGAATAGTTACTTTCAAGCTACAAAGTGTTATCCAATTTAGATTGAAGTTTAATATTTTAGGCTTGATAAGATTTCAGGTAGGGGAAAAATTTTTACACCCTACTTAAGTTTAAAAAAATAATGAATGAAGTGCCAATTTCATAAGAAAGTTAGAATGATATAACACTCTCTCTCTTACTAATATCTAGTCAAATAATATAAATAAATAAATTTTTAATGAAGTCTTATAACGAAATAAAATAAGAAAGAAATAGATCACTAAGAATAAAACAAAACGAATGATCATGGAAATAATTAAAATATGAATAGTGTTTAGATAGGGACTCCCCATAACATCATCTTTGTAGTTATGATTCAATAAATTGAGAAGGTTTTAACATTTGGATTAACAAAAATTTCTAAATTGTGAAATTACTCTCTTTTAAGTTTTAACCACCTATTCTTAAGTTTATTAACCAATATCTCTATCCAATTAGAACCCTAATAATGCATTAAGTTATGTAAATTTTCATGAAAGGTTTAATTCTAACATTAGAAGATTTATGTAAGCCTATTTCTAGCACCTTATGTGACTTATAATATCTAAGTTACAGTTTACTCAAATGCAAGTTCTCTAGAATCATCCATATACAAATTAATATAAGATCTAATCACTAGTTTTAAGAATAATATTCAAAGATATTTTTATATAAATTAAAACCTACTTCAAATAAAATTAAATCAATTCTTGAAAAAGACAATAGGCTAAGATTCTTTTTATATAAACTTATAAAGAAATTAGTTATGCATCATCTTTACACTAACAAACATAAGTGACAAAATAAAAGATATCGAACTAGAAGGAACTATAAATGAAATTTCTATACTCTAATAAACTTTAACATGTTGGGATGATCTCTAATCTTCTTTTAAGAAAAGGACTCCCAAGTTTGCCTCTAGAGGGTTGTTCTATCCGCGATGATTAACCGTAAGTTTTGAATGAAATAAAATTGGACAAGATACTAAAACTAGGGTTCCCAAGTTTGCCTCTAGTGGGTTGTTCTATCCCTGGTGATTAATCGTAAGTTTTGAATGAAATAAAATTAGACAAGATCCTAAGGCTAGGGTTTATTCCTTCTTTTATATGTTTAGCATAACCCAATCGTGTATATCTTACTACTCTTTTGGGAGAGAGACATAAGTTCTAACACACTTATGTCTTAGATCATTTATCTTACTATAAATTTTCTGGAGATGGACATAGGTTCTAAAACTTTTGTCCTACACCCTGGATCTTATTTTAACTTTTCTTTACTGCTACATAGGCTGAGACACTATCGTGCCTCAAATCATCTATCTCTTCAAAATTTTTCTCTGCTACACGTCCTCCACTAAGCTTTTAAGTCTGATTAGGTCATCTTCTTTCATGTTGTTTGCAAGAAACTCGAGCTAAATTCAGATGTCATTAGCTAAAATTGTATTTTCTTTATGTTTTTACTTTTAAATTTCTCCAATTGCTGACAAAGCACATCATAAGGAAACATCTTATCAATTACCCAAAATAATAATATAAATTGAATACAGAAATGTAATTTAATCATAGAACAAAGCAAAATAATGAAGACATTTTATATACAATAATAACCAATAAATTTAGCTCTAACTACTGGTGGATAAGTTATTTCTTGCTTTGAATTAAGGTTAACATATTTAGCTCTAACATTAGCTTTATTGCCCATCAACCTCTTATTTACTTTACCTAAATAAGTGTTCTAGCCTTCTGTAATCTACCGTCATCATCATTATCATCATCATTAAAATCCTCTTTGACCTTTGATATAAAGTATTCCTTGTCATTTTCTTCTTTGATGTCCATGTCATATTTTGTTAGATTTTAATAGACTATTCTCTTTTCTTTTAGCTTTTGTGTTAGCACTTTCTTCTTCTTCGTCTTCTTTGACTACTATCTTCTTTGCACTTCTTTCTTTTATTCAACTTCTTTCTTCTTTGTACTTTTTAAAATTCTTTCATTACCTCCTACAACCACTTCTACATTAATATCACCCTTTTCCCTTTATATCCCTCCTATCTAATTACATTCCCCTCCTTCATGTGTTTATACTTCATATACATTTGTACTATTTTACACTTAGTTGACAAAATATGATATAACATATCAATAGTTTGTTGATCATTGCTCCATTCTCTTAAGGAATCATTGAAGCTCTTTCCTGGAATCTTATAGTGTATACTTTAAATTCATAAAAACATCAACATGGCAAAAGTATAGTAATCCTTCTTTTGAAACCATATTGATACCAAAAATATTCATGTAAATAATTAAATCCAAAAGTTAAAATAATATAGAGCAAAGAAAACAATGACTAATTAAATATATAATATATTCTTTGTGTGCATATCTATCTAAATCTTGAGATTGATTTAATTAAATTGGATATGATCAAACCTCCTAACTAATTACTACTTCACCTTCTTGCTCTTATCTAATATATTAAAGGTTTCAAATATTAGTCTCTCCTTTGTAACCAGTCCCTATAATTAGAAAGAACTTGAAATAGTATAGAGCAACTAGTCATCTTTTATTGCTAAAGTAAAAACAAAGGTTAAATTTATTAGACCCCTATGTGGTTTGACATATTAATTATCAATGTACTTCCTGACTTTTAAAAATTATGACAACCCCTTTAGTTTTGGTATTATAACACTTGTCCCCCTTGCCATCAACTTTGGTTAAAAACCCTAACTATATACTTCAAGACAATGTAATTTTCAATAGGTGGAACTACACATGACACTATATGTAGCACTAAACCATGTCATTTTGAAGTTTGATGATAGGGTTTATAATGAAAGTTGACAAACCCGTTGATAATATGTCAATCTACAAGGGGTCCAACAATTGTACCCTAAAAAGAATATAAGTCATAACTAAAATTAAAATCTAGTTGGTAAACTTGATTAAGTTAGTAAACTTTACAGTAGGTTCAACTTCATAAGTAAAGAAGGTGCAAAAGTTCATTAACTATTTTAAGAGTTGCTAAATCCACTCTCATATTTCAACAGTTTAATAAGTTATAAATAACTGCATGTGAGCAAAATTTAACTTAGGATAGTTTCATAATTTGGGAAAAATTTAACTTAGATAAGATTATTGAAAACCCCTTCTAACATATTAACCATTCATATTGGAATGACAAAGATTCCCG
The DNA here is from genome assembly GCA_027563885.1 of Erythroxylum longipes. Classification (NCBI taxonomy): domain Eukaryota; kingdom Viridiplantae; phylum Streptophyta; class Magnoliopsida; order Malpighiales; family Erythroxylaceae; genus Erythroxylum; species Erythroxylum longipes. Next base: position 24,024,818 of record JAOQMS010000005.1, on the reverse strand, counting down.
TATTAGACATATGACAATTATCTTCAGAACATACAAAAAGATATTTATAAACAAGAAAAGTTCAAAACACTTTAATGTCAGAATGAAAAAACGTTCATATATTAAGGACCAAAGCAATATGACAACTATCATTTGATGTCCTCTTTCATCATTTTTCTTATGTTTGATGTTGAAATTCTGTATTAGTTGAACTATTATATTTAATTTAATTTTCTCCTATTATCTTCAAACTAAAAGTTTCAACTTTGCTTAAGTTAATGTTACCTTTTCCATTTTTCTTTCCTACTCTAACCTTTGTTGTTGATATTTTAGAAAAGACTCCTTAGTAGGTTTCACTTACTTTATTTTATAAAGCACATACAAGAGACATAATAATAAACAATCAATAGCCATAAAACAGTAAATAATTGACCATAAAACAAATAAAAATCAAACAAGAGACAACCTTTCTGACATATATATAATAAATAATTATATTTTTATTCTTGTAGGTTGCATCCTCAACAAAAATTGAATAAAAACCATAGAAAATACTAGAACATATACAAACACTCCATAAATAATCAATAAAATCAATAACCTATTCTATGTAATTCATTAAACTAATAAAATAATCAAAATACAAGATGAATATAGGTTCTTGCCTGGTCAAAATTCTACCAATAATCTTTGAGTTTGAGTTTTTGTCAATTGAAAATTGGAAAAGTCACCAAATTTTCTCAATTTGTCTTTAAAGACTTTCAGCATTTTATATAAATTTGAAGGTACTCTCTAACAAATTGCTAATAATCACTTTATGTCTAAAATATCCCTCCAATATTCATCTATTAAGACATTTAGAGTAATCTAACATTAGAAAATTACCACAACAAATTTTATTTAAAATTGTGATGCAGAATTATTAATATCAACAAATATTTATTACAATTTAAAATTTGTAATTTATCTATTAAACGTATGTAATGATAAAATCATATGAGAGAAAAAAAGTATAATTGAAAATTACTGGAATAATTTTCTTTAGCTTTCCTATTCTAGTTCTGATATATACGTGAAAATTGATAACTATGCATACATAAGAGTTTGTGTTGGGCACTAATTTTAAAGTTTTGGGAGCTTTTAGATCTTTAGAGGATCCTCGTATCTGACTGTAAAACATATTTGTTCTTTACTATAAAAAAACGCTTCTCTTTGTACAAATTCAACTATTAACTTAAATATAGCCCTGAGAATGCAATTTTTTTTAAAAAAAGGGTATTACTCTTCATTGTTTATCTCTATTCTTATTTAGGGTTTGAACTCAAAATCTTTGTTAGATATGTTAATGTAGTCACATAAATTTAGGTACAACTTTGTGCTAGCACATAATAAGAGCAATGCTCGATCGATGGCGAAGGAAGCTAATCAATTAGCAACAAGTACTAATCTATTATATATAAAGAATAAATTGGAGATGTGGAACGTTAGCAGAGTGTTTAAGATTTGTGGTTTCGAAGATTGTTCCAATCTCTAATTTAGAGTTAGACTTTTATTTAGAAAATTTAGGATATGTTTTAAATATTTAAATAATTTAGCAGTTAAGGGACAAGTGGTCTTGATATTATCCATGTCTAAATTTATTTAATCTTCTAAGTTTTAAGACTTCTTAAATAAAATTATTTAAAATTTCATTATAGGGAATTATCACATGGTCAATATGTTGCTTTTATCCTAAATTAAAATATATTGTCACATAATAGACATTAAGTACTAGTCATTATTTAACACTCATACTTTACCTTACTCTTTTTATTTTTTGAAAAGATAATTAAGTGTAGCTTTATAATTATTTAGAATTAAGAAAATTGAATAAGCACGTATACAGTAAATAATCAAAAGGTGCCAAAATCCATGAACATAAATTATTGAAAATAGTGTGCATTAAGTGTAACTTTTATCCTAAATAAAAATATAGTCATATAATGCACTTTATTAGTTTAAAATTTGGTAAGTCAGTTTCGTTAATTATATTTCTAAAAATGTATTAAGCATATATTTATTTCTAGAAAATTTTATCAGCTATAATTCTAAAAATGTATCAAGCACGCATTTATTTCTAAAAATTTTGCCAATTATATTTCTAAAAATGTATTGTTAATTGGTATATGAGGATAAATTTGTTTTAAGGCAACAAATAACAAAAAAATACATAATATATTTTACAATGAGGTCCAATTCACTTTTATCTTTTTATCTATATTCGCTAGAAATTTTTGTGAAAGCCTGACAAATAGATATATACAGGAATTAGCTTATGAACTCCTCGAATAATATTATAAAAATTGATACTAAGTTCTGAATTGATCCTACCTGAGATCACAAATTATGTTTATAAAGAATAGACCTAATTATGTTAGTGTTTATAATTTATTTCTTGTGTGTAATATTGATTAATAGAAATTTATTAGTAAGTGTTACAAGATTTTATATTTCAAAACCTATGGTTATGGACTGAGTTTAATAGATGGAAAACTTTTCAAGTGAACTTCATAAGCATAGGAAAGATTGAAAAAGTAATTTCGTTCTTTTAGAATAAGAAGTTTTAGTTTCTTAATGCATATATCTAATTTATTAAGAATTATTAGAGTGAGATAGTAAATATGAGTCGAAACCAAAATAAGAATATTTATAATATAACATATGCAACTCAAATTAAAGTTATATAATAAGTAATTAGTAAATTAAAATTAGAATTGGCTCAATTCGTAGAAGTATTTTCCCATAAACCATTTTTTTTTGCATGCAAGGATATATGAATTTCTAATAGGATAGCAAACTTATACATATGTTTTTTCATGTATTTTCTATTACAAAGTGGGTGAATTATATTTCAAATGTACAATTTTATTGAATTTTATCATACTAAATAGAAATACAAAATATATTAATTACATTCTTAAAATTATAACTTGTTGCAAACATAACTCTCCAATAACTCAATTGATAATCATGTTAATGTGAAGCGTCATGTAAGTTAATCTTGTTCTACATCACTTGCACGACAATTTTAATAAATTAAATATAAAATAAAATTATAGTTATTAATTGATTACAACAATAATGGATATTGGTTATAACTACCATTTCACACCTTTTTTTTATATAAAACTCATCTTTATAACTCAACACAAAAAGAAGTAGAATATATGTGTTAAGTGTGCTATTATTATTTTCATCCTTTAATATGTAAGTTTAAGAATGTGAAACACGAAAAACTTAACACAAATAATGTCTAAGAAGTCTTTTAAATTGTTAACTAAAACAACGTTTTTCATATTAAAAATAATATAAACTTGATTATTCATAATAAAAATATAAAAGTGAAAAACATCAAAAGCACGAGAACAAGGAGATATGATCAAACCATTCTAAAATCAGACTGCACATATCTTGAACCCGATTCTTTCTATAAACAACTTATGGCTGTCAAGTCAAGGAGACTTCACTCCTTTTATTCATTTTGATGAAAGTCAAATAATAATAATAATAGAAGAGTGTGTGAACTGTTTTGATGAGTTTGTTAAGTGTGCAGATAAATGTAGGAGGCACAAATCATCAAGTCAAGATGATATTCAAGTGAAGTCATTAGACGAAGCGAAGTCATCAAAGGAAGCGAAGATATCTGACAAAGCAAAGACATAAGATGAATTATACAAAACAAATCAAGACATTATAATTGAAGAACAACTTACAACATTAGCTAGTTAGTTAGTTAGAGTTGATTACAGGACTCAACTAACAACTGATCTCTGAAGATTCTACAAGCAATTTTCAAGAAGACCGTTGGAGATTTAGACTATAAATATCACTTATAGTCATAAACAAAAGAATATATACAATATACACAAGACACAACCTTACAACTCTGAACCTTCAACTGTCAATTCTTTACTTACGATGCTGTAAAAAATAGCTTGAGTGAAAAGAAGAAAGAAGAGAGATCAAGTCAACCTGTAACGTGAGTTTAGAAAACTCAAAATCTTTTCAGTGAAAGGGAAGGATACAACCTGAAGAGGCTAAGATAGCAGATAAAGAATACTTTGTGAAATAGACCTGAAGAGACTCTGGAAGTGTGAAATAATACTTGTAAAAGTTGAAAGAGATAGTGAAATCTCATATATACTCTGAGGACTGGACGTAACCCTAAGGTTAAGGGTGAACTAGTATAAATTGCGGTGTTATATTCTCTAACTCTTATCTCTTTAATTTCATGTTGTGAGAAGAATAGATACTATTTCTGCTGTTGCATTACTCAAACGAATTAAGTGAGTTGTTTTGTAAATTGTCTGAATCTTTCAAGAAAATCAAGAAGTTTTTTTAAGATTTCAATCTTAGACGATTTATCACAATTCAACCCCTTTCTTGTGTATTCTTACATATTACGTGATTTCTATAATAATAAGTGATTTACTTCAGTTGGTATCAGAGCGAAGTTTCCAAGAAACACTGTTACAAAATGAGGACAAAGATCCATAGTTGAATCACATGTTTTTATAGCTGAAGGTGCCTCAGTCACAAGACCTCCTGCATTCAATGGTGAAGATTATCATTATTAGAAGGATAGAATATGACTCTTCATAGCATCCACACACATTGATTTTTGGGATATCATTGAAAGTGGTCTATATATTTCAACAAACTATAAAGGAAAAAGCATTTCTCGTGATGAATGGTCAGTTGATCAGAAAGCTCGTGTTCAATTAAATTCAAAGGCCAAGTTCTTTTTAAGTTGTACGTTAAGCAAAAGTGAATATGATAAGGTTCATAGATGTGAATTTGCAAAGGAAATGTGGGACACATTAGCCATTACACATGAAGGCACAAACCAAGTGAAAGAATCCAAGATTGGTATTCTTGTTCATCAGTATAAGCTGTTCAAGATGAAAGATAATGAGTCTATTGATCAAATGTTTGGGTGATTTTAAAAAATCATTAACGGACTTAAAGCTCTGAGGAGAATCTAAGATAGTCAAGATCATGTTAGAAAGATCCTCAGAAGTCTTCCAAAAAGATGGAGACCCAAAGTAACAGCAATACAAGAGGTCAAGGATTTAAGAAAGATTAAGCTAAATGAATTGCTTGGTTCACTGAAAATCCATGAAGTAGAGCTTGATGTGGAAGATAAACCTAGAAGGGACAAATCTATTGCATTGAAGGCTAGTCAAAAGAATAAGAAAATGCAGAAAAATAGAAGCTCGTCTTCAAAAGCATTAAAAATTGAAGAAATCAAGAATGACGATGCTAGTGAATCTGATCAAGATTCAAGTGAAGATGAAGATGAACTATCTTTTATTTCAAGAAATATTAGATGGAAGTGGAAAAAGAAAACTAAAGGAAATAAATATTACTCTTTAAAAAGGATTAGCAAAGATGATTTGAAGAATTAGAAAAGCTCTATCGTCTTCTATGAGTGCAATAAATTGGGACATTACAAGTCTGAATGCCCCTTGCTCAAAAGGAAACAAAAGAAGAATCAAGGAAACAAAAAAGGCATGATGGCAACATGGGAAGATATGGATTCGTCTGAATCTGAATCTGAATCCAACTCAGATTCATTAGAACAAACAAACATATGCTTGGTAACTAAAGGAGAAAGCGATGATGAGGTAATCTCTGATTTTAATGATCTTCAGCATGCTTCTTTAGAATTGTTAGAAGATTCTCATACTATTCTAAAACAATATAGATTGTTGAAAAAGAAATTTGTTGAAAATTCTAAGAATACAAAAATCTTAGAAGAAGAAAATGTCTGCCTTAAGAAACAAGTAGACGATATGAAAAAGAAAGTTACTATAGATAGATCTGAGGAGGTTAATCAGTTAAAACAAAGGATTAATATTCTTTCAGCTGATTTATCAAAATTTTCAGAGAGTACAAAAAGAATGAATGATATGATTGGAAGTTATAGACATCCAGATGATAAAAGTGGTTTAGGCTTCTCTAGTAAAAATTTAATTCATAATAGAAATGTTTTTCTTAATAGGAATTTTATTTCTAAGAAGAAGAAACATTATTCTTATTATTATTCTAAAAATAATTATAAGACTAACCCCAAAGGACCCAAGAAAATTTGGGTACCTAAGAAGAATATAATATATACTGCAGATCTCTCTACCTGGAAGAAGCAACCATCATTATTGGTACTTAGACAGTGGCTACTCGCGACACATGATGGGTAGAAGTTCTATGTTCCTAGACCTCCAAGATAAGCAAGGAGGATCAGTAACTTTTGGAGACAACCAACAGGGCAATATAATTGGGATTAGCAAAATTGTGGTTATACATTACAGATTACAAGAATGTCGAAATCTCTTGCTTATGGGAGACTTGTTAATTTCACTGCTCTCAAGGAAGATCGAATGGATATCGAACCTAATATTAAAGCAGCTGGATGGGAAATTTTCTTCAATATATGAGAACCGGTGTATCCAAATGAAGTATATGAGTTCTGGAAAAATGCAAAGGTGGTAGATAACACCTTGGTATTTGTGGTAGACAGATTGTCAGTGATTGTGTCACAAGATTCTGTTGTGAACTGAATGTCCAAATGAAGGAGCAAAGTTGTTCAACAATACAAAGTGGATTGCTCAAAGTCATTTAAATGAAGATAACATCAATCGAAAACTATATGGATCGAGTTATCCAGGAGTCAAGAAGTCTTCAAACCTAATTCCAAAGGCTAGGGTTCTTCATTCAATTCTTCTTCACTGTATTTTACCAAGAATGGGATCGAAGGATTTTGTGACAACAAGTGATGAACATTATCTATTTTATCTACTCACACACAAACCTATTAATCTTCCGTTCTTGATTCTAACTTACATGATGAGGACTCAGGAGGAGTATCATCTGAAGAGTGGTCCGTTACCTTATGGTATGCTGTTGATGAAAATATTCAAAGAATCTGGAATCCTACTTGATAAAGGAAACAGAGTAAAGCTGAATATTAAGAGTGTTATCAATACCTCTACTATTCGCAGAATGGGGATTAAGACTGAAGCTAAATCGGATAAAGATGTCATATCAAAAGTACAGTCTAAGGGGGAGCTTTCAATCAGAAGAAGCAAAAAAGAAGATGTTTCATCTGCTATACAAGCAAAACCTCAATCAATCAGAAGAATCTCAACTGAGATGACAAAAGTTAAACAATCGTCTTATAAGTCAATTCAAGCTAAGACGATTCCTAAAAGGAAGGAAAGTATAAAGGTTCAATAATTAACTCACAAAGTTCCTTTAAAGAGGAAGGCATAGACACTTCAATCAAAAAGACCTGATATATCTAGAAGGTCACCAAGATAGCAGAAGAAGCAAAAAATTCTGACTCTTGGTCCAAGTTTATGAAGTGTAACAGAACAACAATAGCACCCTAGTAAAGCAATTGTATTTATCCCTCAGACTCAATCAGAACAACCGTCTAGAGAGACAGAGATAAAAAGGAAGTTAGTATTTGAGCAGAAGAAGTCTCAACAACTCTCTTCCAAGTTGGCAGAAGAACAAAGGAAGAAGAAGATGATTCAGCAAAGAAAGGTTGAAAAGCAGCAACCAATCTACAACCTTCCTCAACTAATAAAGAAAGAAGATTTGAAAATGAAGATTATAGAAGAATCAATACCTGATCGAAACAAAGGTTCACTTATCATTAGAGAATCTCCTAACCAAAAAGCTAGGGTTCAAGTTGAACCTGTAATTGTAAACAATCAGACAATACATCTTCTTAGCCCTAAAGACAGAAGATTGTATGGTATTCTGGGAGATGAAAAGGCAGAACCATATCCATTGAAGATGACTAAAAATTCTTACACAATCTATCTAGTGACAAGTAGAACAATGATAAAGATTATAGCGGATGTACAACCTAGACATCCAACACTAGTAGATAACAAAGATAAAGGCAAGAAGAAGAAATTCCCTGAGAAGCAACAAGATGATCTCACGGAAGAAGAAATTCGAGTGGCAATAAAGAATATAGATGATGAATGTCATACAGCTCAACTTGTAGGTATCTATACTTCTTATGACATTTCAAGACCATCAGCAAGTAACTTTAGCACATCAATCATAGATGAAAGTTTCAAGGAAGTTGGGAAAATATCGGAAGGAAGATATAAAAAGATTACAATTGAAGGTATCAATTTCTATTTAGAAACCTTTGTGTACTTACTTGTTCACTTTAAACCTATAGGTTTCATTTCTTCTGTCAAAGATATCCGACATCTTTTAGGAAAACTCATTTTGAAACTACCCTACCTTGATGATCTTGACATTCACCCACAAACAAATTTTTTTCAATTACCCTTCATTGAAATTATTGAATTAGATGATTCAATCAGAAAACCTTCTGTCTCTAAGTATCTTCATCCACGAAGTGAAAAGCTACAAGACTCTACTGATAATTCGGATTGTTTGAAGAATTTCATCACATGGACTGAAGCTAGTCAAAAGCAGAAGGAAGAACATGAAGCCTTAGCTAAACATATTCAAGAAGTTGATACTAAGGTTGATGAACTACGTGACTCAGTGGGTGATCTTCATAAGGAAGTAGCACTTCTACGTGTGACTATAGATGAAGACCTCAAGACGATCCGCACTGATATCAAACATATGTTCTCTGAAATATTGAAGCATCTAAAATGATTCTTTTTGATTAATAACAAATAGGGGGAGAATAGTAGAAAGTAAAGGAGAAGGAGGAGATTTTATTTTGAAGATTTTATTTTAGCTTATTTTTTATACATTGTATATCTTGCATTATTCGTCTAAATAAATAAATTTAGTTTGAAAATTATTCATCTGAATATCCTCTCGTTTATCTTCTAATATTATGATTATTTGTTATCATAAAAAAGGGGGAGATTGTTAAGTTAAGGAGACTTCACTCCTTCTATTCATTTTGATGAAAGTCAAATTATAATAATAATAGAAGAGTGTGTGAACTGTTTTGATGAGTTTGTTAAGTGTGCAGATAAATTTAAGAGGCACTAATCATCAAGTCAAGATGATATTCAAGCGAAGTCATCAGACGAAGCAAAGACATAAGACAAATTATTCAAAACAAATCAAGAAGTTATAATTGAAGAACAACTTACAACGTCAGTTAGTTAGTTAGTTAGAGTTGGTTATATGACTCAATTAACAACTGATCTCTGAATATTCTATAAGCAATTTTCAAGAGGACCGTTGTAGATTTAAACTATAAATATCATTTATAGTCATAAACAAAAGAATATATATAATATACACAAGACACAACCTTACAACTCTGAACCTTTAAATCTCAATTCTTTACTTACTATATTGTAAAAAATAGCTTGAGTGAAAAGAAGAAAGAAGAGAGATCAAGTTGACCTGTAACGTGAGTTTAGAAAACTCAAAATCGTTTCAGTGAAAGGGAAGGCTATAGCCTGAAGAGGCTCAGATAGTAGATAAAGAATACTTTGTGAAAGAGACCTGAAAAGGCTCTAGAAGTGTGAAATAATACTTGTAAAAGTTTAAAGAGATAGTGAAATCTCATATATGCTCTGAGGACTGGACATAATCCTAAGGTTAAGGGTGAACTAGTATAAATCGCGGTGTTATATTCTCTAACCCTTATCTTTTTAATTTCATGTTGTTAGAAGAATAGATAAAATTTCTGATATTGCATTACTGAAACGAATTAAGTGTGTTGTTTTGTAAATTGTCTGAATCTTTCAAGAAAGTCAAATATAGAATCCTCATAGAATCCTCAAAGAATGTGTTAGACGACTCTAATATAGAGCATATGACTTGTAGGTTAATGAATTAAACATTACTTCATTTATCAGTTCCAAGAACTAATAGCCAAGGAGTTGAGGTTAGGGTTGGAGTTCTTATTGATGTTATTTTTCCATTCATTTACTTAGGTCTGAGCCTCAACCTGGTTTGAAGGGAGTAGGATGACAATCAATAACAGACAATTGAGTTTTACAACATCCATGTAGTGGAAAATGGAGGAATTTTGAAAGTTCGGGATGATCCTCTATGTAATATTCAACACTCAAGAAGGAGAATAAGAAAAAAAAATAAATTGAGGAGGAGGATAAGTGTTAGCCCCTTAGTACATGAAGACACTTTATAACTAGCTTTTATACCTTGGGTTAAAGGTTAGTTAGATCACACGCATAAGAGAGGCTTGTGAGAGCTCCAAAGTAACTTATCATATTAGATCAACTATAGTGTGAGTTTTAGTGAAGTTTCAGACCCTAGGTGGATTGAATTGGATAAGGATAAGTTCTTGATGGATTAAGGACTTAGTATATGCTCAAATGAATAGACTATAACTAACGGACTTGATATGAGTAAGCATTAGATCAGACCAGTGTGCTACAAAAGGCTTTGGATTAGATAACTCATCATTAATAGATTTAGATCAGGGAGAGATCTTAGATGATGTGGCAGATAAGATTATATAGGATATACATCGACTCTAAAAGATAAAGATCATATGGTAGTGGATATTTTTATGGATATGGATGTATCTTTCCTAATTCAATGTAATCTCTTATCTTGTTAGTTGTGATGTAACTGTATCCAATCAAGTAGAGTTATATTTAGATGGGAGTGTCATCTAATTAGTTAGTATGAAGTGATTTGATAAAGATAGATATAATTTAGGTTGTTCAGTTTAATTATGTTTCTAATTTGTAACTTAGTTATCAAACCATAGCTGTCTATATATAGCTGAATTTGGCCTTGCTTCTAATCACAGAGAGAGATCACATTAAGAGAGAGCATTCCTTTATACATCTTGAGGGAAGTAATAAATGTTGATGTTTTCCATATCTCTTTTAGGCTTTATTATTTCCTTTGATTACTTATTGCTTTCATAGTATTCTTACTCAAGTGTGAGAGTTAAACATTAGAGGTCGTGAGGCATTTGAGAATAATTTTCATTGGTTAATGATCATGTGGGGAAGGCTAAGTCTTGCTTAAACATACCTAAATGAGATTACCGTATAAAAATGTAGACATAACTTCGATATAAGTTTGATGTTTAGATGACCTTTGTAACAACTTGTATTAAAGTTAAATTTTGATATGGCAGGAGGCAGTAATTTAATTGAGCATGTCATTAGAGCAGAGGCACTTATTGGGCTAATGCCTTAAAGGGAAGAAGAGGTCACTTTCTGCTTATCTTGATTTGAGATATTGTAGGTGTATATCCAACAATTGCAACATTAAATAGTGAAATTGATAAAGGAATAAAAGGACTTTAGGTTTAAAATCATGACCTTAAGATGTTGGGTGTACTGAAAGTAACATGATGAAAGTGCGAGAACCCAAAGTGTTCAGGGAGTATAGAAAACAAAGGAGCTTAAGAACTTTTTGTAGGACGTAGAGCAATTTTCTATAACTACTAGGTTGCCCAATGTTAAGAGGTTAATATGACAACCATATACTTGGATGGGGATGCCAACTTTGTTGGAGAATGAGGACATCTGACAAAATCATCATGGGTAAAACTCTCATCAACACGTAGGAGAAGATGAAGAAGGAGTTACTCATCGACACATAGGAGAAGATGAAGAAAGAGCTAAAGGATCGATTCCTTCTAATGAACACTTATTAGCTCACAAGAGATGCCCTAGAGAAATTAAAACAAGATAGTCGGTAAAAGAGTATGTTAAACATTTTGTCTCTCTAATGCTTGATATTAATAACATTTAAGATGAGGATAAGCTTTTAAACTTTTTATTCAGGTTACAACTATTGGTGTAAATGGAGTCGCAGAGTTAAAGTGAAGGAAGTGGTTAGTGTAATCGCAGTTGTTGATGCCTTGGTATATTTTCGAGTGATGGAGGAAAATAAGTTAGGCTCCTCTAATTCTTCTAAGGGAAAAGGTCTAGCTCAATAAGAGAATTAGGGGAAAAAGAAGAAACACTATAAGAAGGGAAACTTCAAGGAAAAAGGCAAACAAAAATGTGGCTTCAAATGTGGGAAGACATCTTCTAAGAATGGCAAACTTGTTTTCCTATATTTTGTAAGAGAGTGTCTAAATAAGGAGAAGCTAAACATCTTGATGGATAAAGAAGAGGAAGAACCTTCGAAAGCGACAATGAATCTGATTGCCTTGTTAAATAAGGTTAGAAGCGAATAAAATCCCTTTGATAAGCTAATGTATATAGGAATACATGTCAATGGGAAGGAGGTAACTACAATGTTAGATACAGTTATCACACACTCGTTTACGGTAGAAAAGATGGTGCTCAATTTGGACCTTAAGGTGTCAAAGAACTCCACAAAGATGAAAACTTTATAGGTAATAAACAAGACATTAGGAGCTACTTACATTGTCTTAATGAGTATGGGGAATTGGCATGTCAAGTTTAACTGCATGGTAATACCATTTGAGGATTTCAAGTTAATATTAGGGATTGACTTCCTTAAGGCAGCAAAGGCAATATTGTATTTGAGATTAGGAGGTATAATGATTATGTATGATCAAAGTTCCTTTTATGTTAATTGTTGTAGATCTAGTGTTGTAATGATGGATGATACAATGATGGTAGTGCATGTGTCGGCCATAAGCATCGAGAAAAGGTTGAAGAAAGGTATGAAGACCTATTTTGCTACCATGTGGGAGTTTTTTAGGACCACATGGTGGAAGTCCCTAATGAAGTTACAAGGGAATTTCAAGATGTAATATTGAAATAACTTCCTAAGACGCTTTCTCCTCGTCGAGAGATAGATCACTGGATTGAGTTGGTTTTTGGAGTCGTCCCACCTTTACGTGCCCTATATAGGATGACCCTATTTAAGTTGGCAGAGCTTAAAAAAAACTCAGTGAATTGTTAGAGGTAGCGTTCATCTAACCTTATAAAGCCCCAAATTGTACCCTAGTGTTATTTTAAAAGAAGCAAGATGGAGCACTTTGCTAATAGACTATCGAGCTTTGAACAAGGTAACAATAAAAAACCAAGTATCATGGTCCCCTAGTTTAAGATGTGATAGACATATTGTTGAAGGTTGTGGTTATTGGCAAGTGCTAATAGCTGAGGGTTATTAGCAAAAGATAATGTGCATGACTCAATATAGATCATATGAATTTTTAGTTATGTTGTTTGTATTAACTGACGCCCCTATGATATTTTGTAATTTGATGAACGATATGCTGTATGATTTTCTTGACGATTTTGTTGTAATATATCTCAACAATATTATGGTGTATAGCACTAACTTGGCAAAATATGTAGAGCATTTAAGGAAACTATTTGAGCAACTGAGGCAACATAAGCTCTACATGAAAATGGAGAAGTGTGATTTTGCACAATCAAAGATCATATTCTTGGGTCACCTGGTGAGCTAGTTCAGTTTAAGATGGATTTAAAAACAATTGAAGGCAATAGTTTAGTGACAAGTTCCCACTTTGTTATGAGAATTATAGAGTTTGCTCATATTAGATCATTACTATAGATGATTTACAGTAGGGTATTCAAAGAAACTACCACCATTAACAGATTTGCTAAAGAAAAAACAAGAGTGATGCTGGTTAGATGCATGTTAGGAGGCATTCGAGAGGCTTAAAGCTACTATCTCAATAGAACTTGTATTAAAGTTGCTTGAGTTTGATCTCCCATTTAAGATAGTAGCCTCTTGAATGCCCCTTAATATAGCCTTAGCCCTTACAATTGCATAGACAACCTCATCTCCTCCCAACTGATAGACATCTCCTGTCAGTCCCTGTCTCCTATACATTATGTGTAAATTCTTCATCACGTCAAATATGAGGGTGATCATATTGCCAACAATCCTCATTGTTGCTAGTCAACTGAAAACTCTCATCCTTCTGGTCAATTATGTCACGTAGGACTCGATACATATCATCCTTACCTTTTTCTCCTTGTTTTGACATCAGAAATATTGGGCTAAACATGTTCCAAGTGTATCGACATCCTCTCACTCGTACTTCACAAGTAAAATATATCTAAAATCTCGACTATACCAAACTGTCACCCTGCCCACTCAGTGTATGATTTAAGATCTCATGAATGTATCTGAGTGCGAGATGTAGTAGGTAGATGTCTTATATTGTCTTGGGTAGTAATTTAACTCCTCGCTGGTATTGTGTTAGAAGTGGTGTTTAACACCCCAACTTCCACAGAGCACACTCCCGAACATTCAAAGGATATTCGAGAACATACCTTGTGAAAGCGGCATGTTAAAGCAATCACATTCACTTATCTTGGCATCATACATATAACATAAATAATCAAAAGATTAACTCCTCATTTAATTAATAAAAGATAATTTTCACAGTACCTTTTCACTTCATAATACATATATACAGTATCAAGACATATGAGAGTTTTCTACTCTTTACAACATTCTATATGAAATGAGGACTAAACAAAAATATTCTATCTAAACTTCTCAATATCAGCTAACCGACCTTTGAGCCATTCGTGACTTCCAAAATGGGCAGAAACAAAAATATTCTATCTAAACTTCTCAATATCAGCTGACCGACCTTTGAGCCATTCGTGACTTCCAAAATGTACAGAACTAGACTTCTACTAGTTTGTCTTAGGAGCTAAGTCGTCCTCATACCTGAAAATCAACATTTGCAATTTTGATGAGTTTTGCGAATTCTGTGAGTGAACCATCCTCTATGTGCTCACTCATATCACGCATAAGAACAATTTACAATCAATCCAATTCATAGAAAAATCACATCATCAAATATCGAATATCACTTCACATAACATCATATTTCAACAAATACAATTTGTGTATACTATTTCACATTTCTATTTCAGAACAGTCCAAATAATTCATTTCAATCATTCATATAATACATATCAATTTGTATATGCAATGCACAAGTGACTCCACTTTCATTGTCACTTTGTTATAAACGAGCGCCTTTTCAACTATCTCGTATCCATTTTAGATACCAGGCTCATTAATAACTATCCCATACCCATTATGGATACTGAGCTCATTATAATATTGAGTTTGTGGCTCTTTGTGCGCATTTATGAGCTTTAAGCTCTTTTTCACTAGTCACTCTGGTCATTACTCCTTTATCTGATCGTGCATATCAATATGATGAAATGCATCAATTCATATATAACACTTTCAATAACTTTCATTCATTTCAGACACAATCATATTTCATATTCATCGGACCTAAGTCTGACGTTCAACATTTTGTTGAGTATATATATTTCTTTCAGATTCACTTTCAATTATGAACAATTCCAATGCAATCTCAATTATCAAACTCCTCGGACCATCAATGTCTGGAATTATCACAATCACATCATTATCACAATCACGTTAGATACAGTCCAATAATTGCATTTTATACAGAAACAAATCAATCCTAGTGAGAAACATCTAGGTTGACTCATAGTACAGTCCAAATAGTTATTATCTTGACGAACCGATAATGTCTGAATGCTAACATTTGATTTGCGCTTCTATAATCATGCAATACACAAATTTATACACATTACTAAGTTGCTCAATCATATAAGTACTCAATCATACAAATATATATATGTGTGTTATGTACAATGCATGCTCAATTGACTATTCCTGGGTATATATCCTCAATCACAAGTCATGATCATTCAAAGTCAATTCACGCGGTTTTTTAAAGCCACCAATGAGATACACACGAAATACGTGCAAAATCATCATTAGAACCATCATATCACATGTATATGTAGCTTACACTTAGGTTTACACCTCAAAGAAACTTGATTATTCTAAACTCTTCAATTATACATTCATCAATCCCTTTTCTAACATTATATAATCACATAATATCCAAATTTTCATTAATTCAAATACACCTTACTCATTCCTTTAGATCTAATTGTATTCCTAAGAACACTTTCATTCTTATAACACTCATAAATTTCCAGATTTTATATACATTAATGTCATCAATCTATTCTTGAGTTATAACCTCAATTAACAACCTAAACTTATCAAACACTTTATCAATTTATTCAACATCAAACTAGGTTCATTTTAAAGCCTCAATCAATTCTAAATGCACTATAGGAAAGTATCTTATCATTAGTTGGTTCAAACATCACTTAAAAGATAACATTTTACTCTCATTGCCTTTCCATGATCATGGAGGCCTTCACACGATCGTCATCTTATCTAAAAATTTCCAGCCATTCCCTTGCATTTCCCACAATCATGGAGGCATTCCCACGATTGTGGATTATGTAATCTGAAAATTTCTTCATCCTTTCTCTTCAAATTTTTCCAGATTTTAACCATTACATCCTATATCAAACATATCTCCTTCATAGTTCAACATTTAGACTTCATTTTCTCATCATTTTCACCTCAATTCCATCTCAATATCATCCATAAAACAATCCATAAACTATGGTTTATCATCTATACAAAAACAAGACATAAACCTATACATTTCTTCATCAACGTTTCAGGACACTTCTTACTCCATTATCACTATCAATCTATGATTAAACTATCATCATATACATTTCTATTAATCAAGCCATGAAGTTTAATAATATACTTACTTGTTCAACTCCAAAGCTTCTCAAAACATCATATAAACCTAACTCCTCCAAGCTTACACGATCATCAACTTTCAAGGTAGAATAGGCTGGGGTTTTTAGTAACAAAGTGAAGATAACTGAATTTTGTTGGAGTGGCAAGTGTAGGATTTTAGCAAACAACATGGTAAGTGTGCAGAGTAAGTGTCGTGAATGGAGAAGGATAAAATGAAGAAGATGAGAGCATTTAACAAAATTAAGAATGAAAGATAAAGATAGTTTTTAACATATGTGGGTGTCGTGGGTTTAAAAGCATGGTGACTAAATGCTACCACATGTCACTTATTTCTACTACCATATGTCAATTATTTCTACTACCATTAGTCAAATTGTCTTACCACTTGGCATTTTTCCTAGTCCAAAAATACACATAAATTCATAATCCCCCGATTTTAACAAATAAATTCCAAATTAGTAATTGAAACCATTAGATAAAATTTAAGACATAGTAATTCACAATTCACATCATAACCTTTTTAAATCGTTCATAACTCGGAATATGTCAATTGAGTGCATATACAATATTTGCAATGTGTACAATCAATGTTCATGTGTGTATGCTAATGATATGCATGTGAATGCAATGCATCTCATAAATTTCTCAATTTTATTTCTCATATACTATGGTATAGGATCTTATATCCTAACCCTTAGTATAGAAAACGGGATATTACATGGTGGCATCCATCCCATATGTAAAATCTATCTAAAAGGCTTTATACTCCTGCATCTCTATGAATTCCTAATAGAAGAGCCCCATCATTATGGAGAAGTCTATGTAGGTCATCCTCTTCATAACTCTAAGCATTTTAAATTGGATCGTACTTAATGGTAGCTACCATTTTCCATAAAAGATGTTAAGCACACCTTGAGTGTAAGCTCCTGATGTATGGGCTCTATGATCTTGAAGAATCAGAACCACAATTCAACATTGATAAGCTCTCGAACCTATTGGACTAGTTTAATATGCTCTAATACCTCTCATATTATAAATCTACCAATCCTGAATCAATTGCCCTTAACCTCTAGAATTGTTCCTCGTAGGCCTCATTATTAGAAAGTAACATCTCATGTCGCTCTGGTAGATGTGTAACTATCTCTTACAATAGCGGGTGGGGTGGGGGAGCTCCATTTGGGTCTTTAGATGACTTTTCACCTCTCTGCCTTGCCCTTTGGTGCCTCCTTCGCCCTCCGTTGTTGCTTTGTTTCTATTCTTCTCGTCATTGTAATTAAAACAAAATAAAATGTGAGCCAATAACAAATATAAATGCAATAAAGCAATTTTTTACACTTAATTCGTACACTCTGTTATGCAATTGTAAAAAAACACACAATTAAAAATCAAATGAAACTAAAAATAATGAAATTAACAAAATTAATGAAAAATTAAAATAATGACACAATTAATAACAAAATAAAAATCAATTAACAAACAAAGTTAAACCAAGTATGTAATTACTAAATTCAGTTAGTAAAATTCAGAATTAAATTAAATAATTAAACAAGTAAACGTATACTACACATACAATTAATACCTAAATCATGCAAAATACTAAATTAGTGTGAAATTAAACTAATAAACACTAACTAATTACTATAAAAACAACAAATTATACGTAACATAATAAAACCTATCATAATTTTATAACCTAGTGAGCAAAATTCATGTTCCCGATTTCAAATTTCATCTAATCCGTATGCTATTCATCTAATTAACCTAATAATTCGTATAGAAAAGAATGAAATTCAACTCTTAATTGAAAAAAGAAGAAAATTAGGTGAACATACCTTAAATGGAAGAAATTGCATAACCTAGCAATTTAGGGAAGAGTAAACCCTAAGATTTGAAAAAATACCAAAAAAAAACTTACTGTAATCCACGTGAATTGCAAGAAAATATCACTTAGGCATTGCAAAATCACTTTAAAAGGCTAGGCTAAGTTGTAGGAGGGAGAGACACAACAGAGAGGTGGTAAAAGAGGGGGAAAATGGGCGAATAAAAGAAGATTATAATTTTTAAAGGGTATTATGGACTTAAATGATCTATTACATGACTGTGTATATGATTATGTAAGTCGTTATATATGTGTCATTGAATATATATGTATGTGTTTGCTGATTTATATTATCATATAAATGAGTGTATGGGTGAGTGTGTAAGTAACTGTGAATATGCGACTTATGTATAAGGGTGTGTAAGTTGACATGTCCTAAAGAATGAGATAATATGAGCGTGTCCAATGCTCATGTAACTCTTTGTGACCTTGTGCTTAAACGTTTAAAATTTCTAAGGATGTACACGACTATGTCTCGTGATGATGTAGGTCATTAGAATAGTGTACAACATACAAAAGTGACATTTTTATATACACAAACATGTACAGGATTATGTATACCTAAATATTCATAAAAACTTCAAAAAGTTTCACTCAAAGTTAAAAGAGTCAAATAACATATATCACAAACACAAAAATTAGGCAAAATTCAAATAAGGATGCTCTATAACCTAACATAAAACACATTAAAAATTAATGAAATCCTAAACTAAAACTAAAGAATAATTAAAATAATATAATCAAATTAATCCTAATTATCATAATTCTTTGATTACTTCCTAAGTAACGCTTTT
The DNA here is from genome assembly GCA_027563885.1 of Erythroxylum longipes. Classification (NCBI taxonomy): domain Eukaryota; kingdom Viridiplantae; phylum Streptophyta; class Magnoliopsida; order Malpighiales; family Erythroxylaceae; genus Erythroxylum; species Erythroxylum longipes. The sequence goes on along the minus strand of JAOQMS010000005.1, from coordinate 24,005,585 downwards.
TTGACATCTTTAGCTCAACGTACATATCATGATTAAGGTGGATTATAAAGATTAAAATTTTGCTAAATAAGCTAATTGCTTTTTTCTCTTGGTGCATTTGTACTTTCTTTTTACCTTGAAAAGGAAACAACTCTGGCAGACCTTTAGAAAAAGAGTTATGCAAAACATCTGAAACTGAATCATCAAATACATCACTAAAAGAATCAACATCAATAAGTTTAAGGGAATGATTCATGACATGAGATAGTTTGAATATGACCTCTTTATATCCAAACCTAAGCACTAGCTTGTCCTCATTAACATCAATAATAGACCTAGAAGTGGCTAAAAGGGGTCAACCTAGAATTAGAGTTACTTCTATATCTTTCTTTATGTCAAGAATCATAAAATCAACTCTGAAGATAATCTTATCCCCCTTGAGAAGTATATCCTTAATAATAACTATAGGATATTGTTGAGCAAGTTTTAATCTTATAAAACCCTTAATATTCCATAAGCGTGTGGGTCGTAGTGTAGTATATGAGGTGTTGATCTTACGAGAAATTAGTGAACTAATCGAATCCTAATTTGTCTAAGGCCTAAAAGTGTAATTAAAATGAAAACAAAAACTAAATAGAAAAGTAAACAATCGAATATGGACTGACTAAAATGAGAATTCTAAATTAATGCAAGAAATCAAATGTGAGCACCACCAGTTGACAATTGAAATTCAAACAAGGAAGAATAACAAATTATGAGAAGGGGGATTTATCCTATCATCAATTCTAACTTAGTCACTTTTGTGTTAATATGGTGTCGATCTTAGACTTTCGAAGGGTGAATTAGTCTCTCTCGAGTTGTAATTGTCAAGCCTTAAATCATAAAACCTATTAAGTTATTAAACATGTAATCTCTCAATTAACAAAACAGCCCACAACCTAATTAGTTTTTAAGTGTTCCAATAAAAAACCGAGTCCTTAAACTAGATCTCTCTCCATATAGTTATCGATTTGATTATTTGTATGGTCTATTAAATCGATTAACTCTTATTAACCAACCTAATCATTTTTGCATTTGGTTCACTCTCTCGATTTATTACCAAAGCATGCAATTACAACAGATAATCACAACACCCAACATCATTAACAATAAAAGCAACTAGATTAGCATTAAATCAAGTATAAATCCCTAAAAGAAGCTAGAACATCCTTAAACCAAGGTTTATCATCATCAATTCCATTTCATTCATCAAATGAACGAAATAAGAGATGGAAAGAAGAAAAGATAACTTTGGAGGACTCCAGGTTAAAGCAGTAGCAAAAGACCTTCTCTCTCTTCCTTTTTCCTTTTCCTTAGCTTTGCCAAAAGTGGCAAAAGGAGGCCCTCCCATTTAGGTCATTTCTCTTGTCTTATATAGTCCTTTACTAATTGGGGTAAAAACTATGTTTCACCCTGACCCAAAAGTCTGAAATAACCCACAAAAAATTAAGTCCAGAAGGCCAGTCCACGTCTATTATCACGCAAGCCACGATTGTATCCTGTTAAAATTAGCTTATGTTATGATCGTAGCCTACTAAAATTAGCTTCTGTCATGATCGTGGTGTTGAGTCCTCTGCAGGGCTTCCTCTAAATCTTCTCCATTATTCGATATTTGATCTCAAATGCTAACAAACACATTAAAGCACCTCAAACACATTAAATTAAACATCAATAGCATGCTCTAATCCACATAACACAAATATCTATCCAACTAACACAATTTTAAACCTAAACATGCATTAATTAATTAATTAACAACTAAAAACATACTAAAATATCTACTAAATTGTCATGCAACCTACAACTATCAAATGCTTTATCAATCTGTTTACTAATTGAAAACTTCTGATAGTAGGTTTTGCTTCTCCTAATCCAAGTTTCTTATACAGTGATTAAGGCATCATATTAATATTGACCCTTAGGTCAACTAAGGCCTTTTCTATCTTTAAGATACCAATTTGACAAGGGATTGTAAAACTTCCAAAATCTTTAAGCTTTTATGGTAGCTTGCTCTAAAGAATTGTCAAGCATCTTTCACTTAGTTTCATAGTCGCCAACTCCTTCAACTTCCTCTTGTTTGCTAGTAAATCCTTCAAGAATTTTAAATACTTTAGCATTTGTATAAGAGCCTCAACAAGGAGTAAGTTAATATACATTTATTTAAACAATTTAAGGATCTTACCAAACTACTCATTTGTGCGATCATTCTTCACTTTAGTAAGATAAAGGATGACAGGTTGAAATTCCTTAACTTTTGGAAGAAATGTTGGCCCCCAAAATTTTTTTGTTAAGCATGATTTAGATAAATTATAAGGTCATGATAAAATAATTATTGGAGTTTAATTAATTATTACAATGTTAGTAGGATTTTATTACACTTGTTAGTTAAATTAAAGCAGTAGGAATGTATTGAGGGCAATTTGGGCATGTCACTTAAGATTAAAAGGCATGAAGCATTAAAAGAAGGGTAGGATTGACTTTTAGCACTCATTAAGGGTAAAATTGGAAGAGGAAAATGTTGTCTTGTACATTAGAAGCAGAAAAACGTGAATGAAGGGAGAGAAGAAGAGAAAACCGTAAAAAAAGAGAAGAGAAGTGAAAGATAGTCATTCATGAGAGAAAAGAAAGAAGAAGCAAGTTAGGGTTTCATCTTTTCTTAACTTTGACGAGTGTTTTCGAGGGTACACAAGAAGAGAAAAAGAAAAAGGAAGATAAGATCTTCCATTTGAGCCAAACATCTCTTTGTTTGGTGAAGATTCAAGGTAAGTTTATGTTTAATCCTTTGGATTTTTTTGGAAGGGTATTGGTTCATGAAGCTTAGGAAAGACATGGGTTTAAGTATTCTAGAATCAATTTTTAGTGAATTTGCTTTTTGGGTTCTCAATTTGTATTTCTATTGAATTGGAATTTTGCCAATGTTAAAGGGAATTAAGAGAGGCAAGAGAAGCAAGAGGAGGGGCATTTTTAAAGCAAGCTTTTAAGCAAGGAATCAAGGTGGGTTACATGTTTATAGTTGAGTTAATGAGCCATGAGTATTTTTTCAAATCAATAAAGTTAAATGATTTCAATTGCTTTATAAATGTTGCATTCATTACTTCTTAAATGATTTGAGTAATTGCTACATATTTGGTACATGAATCTTGATGATGATTTATGAAATGATGATGAAAATTGTATTTGAAAAATATCATGCTTATGGAAATCATGTTTTCAAAATGTGCCCTTTTGTGCAAGATGTTTACAAGATATGATATTTATGTTTGTGTGGGTTTGTGGTGGTCCATTCTGTTATGTCACGTGCACGTTGACTATGTTAAAGGCTTCTTCTGCCTGCTTGCTAGTGGCATGGAGCTCCTTCACAGACTCCCTTATGTTTAAGGACTACCCAAAGTGGTCCATTCTATTATTATCGGAGCTTCGCAAGAACTCCCTTATGTTTATAAACTACCCAAACTTTATGATTGCTTATGTGTTTATGATTGTTTGACAAGTTGAGAAATACATTACTTTTGTTGTTGATGAATTGTTTGACAAGCTTGAGAATTTGATAAATACGTATCTTATGGATTCAATGCAATTTACCATAGTAATAAATATTTTCAATGATTTTGCTTATTCTCTGCTATAAACTTGTTACCCACGAGCTTTTAAGCTCACCTCCCATTCCTCCCAATCTCCAGATGCAGAGCAAGAGATCGAGTGATATAGAGTCAAGGCATCACTCTAAGTCTACATATTTTTGTATTTAAGTTAGTTTATGAAAACACAAGGCTTTAGCCACATTTCAAGTATTACTCATTCATGTATATTTTTTATTTTGTATTATAAGTTCTGAAGATGTATTTATGGCTTGAAATGCCCATTAAAGCTTTGTAAAACTCTTTTCTTTTAATGTTAATGAAATACATTTATGTTTTGCTCATGACTTTCCAAGTTTTCGCATTGCATTTTCAAGCATTCATAGGGGTAAAATCTATATTCTAACTTCAGGGGGGAAACTGTATTAATCTAGGCTAATTTGGACAGGGTTGTCTTCTTGGAAGTTGTAATTTATTCTCTTAGCTTTTCATTGATATAAATTTTGTAACTTTTGGATTTCGGAGTTGAGAGATATGCTTTTTACAAGTTAGTGATGCTGCATAGGGTGTATGTTGGACACATCATAGCCTTTTTCTTTACTTGAGTTAACAGAAAATGAGTTCTATGGTGTTTTGAAATGGAAAGAATTAGTGTGACAAGTTAGAGATGAAATGAAGGTGATAAAGGGAGTTGAATGTGTGCTGAATTATTGAAGAATATATTGACATGGTTGATGTTGTATTTATATGATCATATGCAGAAATTTATGATGAATGTGCATAAGTTTGAATGTTATGTCTTTAGATTGATGACCAAACATAGATTATGATTTGGATGTTAATGATGTTGAGCTGAAATGGAAGTGAGAATGAAGGGAAATAATGTGGAAAATAAGTTAGAAATGATAGATATGCATAAGAGGGTCATAGGTAACTTATAGGAGTTAGAAATCTAGAAATTGACCATTAAATGTCCGTTGGGCGGACTTGATGTCCGCTAGGCAGACCTTCTCGATAATTCCAGCGTTCCAACTTAGTCCATGTCTATTTAGAAGGATATATGTCCGCTAAGCAGAAATTCTCAGGACAATTATAAAATTGTGAAAATTTTGACCCTTTAGACGGTAAAATCTTTCTTTGGAGTCTTCACAGAAGTTGTAAAACTCAAAGTCCTCTTTGAAACCGTTCTTGAATGGCCTTGATCTGACATCTATAGTGAAAGTTATGCTTTTTTCCCAAATCATGTACATTTATAAGTTGTGAGCTTATCAATGCTTTCCTATAATACATTTAGGCTTAAATGGAACTTGAAATGTACTTGGTTTGTTATGGAAATAAGAGATAAATTGAGTGATGTGTTTAGGGTGGTGATTAAGGATATGAACATAAGAATGGATTGTCGTATATCAAGTGCTCAATTATGGAATTGTGGGATGTTATGATAATGAAGATGAACCTATGTTGACTAATGAGGTTCTATTATAAGAACCCTACAGAGTGCTGCGCACACATTTTATGACTCTCAAGTTAGGCTCCAGAAATGAGATCCAATAGTGGTCTTCACCTTCATCTTTTCTCAGCGTCATTCTTTTTCCTACTTTGGGTGGTGTTCTTCTTTTGAAATGCTTTTCTACTCCTAAAGGTGATTGTCGTCACATGTTCTTTAGTATTTATCTCAGTGGTATTAGATAAACTCCCCTATTGTGTTTTGGAAACTAGCTTTGCAAGCTGACTGATATAAGTTTTCAAGTTACGTATAGAATCCTTTTGATTTCTTTGGAAGTTTTGGTGGCTTGAATATAGTCTCTAAAGTTTGAAGAAATTTAGTTATGAGGTCTTCCAAGCTCGAATTATTTTCTTAAGGTGGGTGTAGGTCGAATCCTAGTGGAGGGTTGTTCCTTAGCTACCCTTGATTCTCCCTAGAGAAAATTGGGTGATTCCTCTACCTTGGATTGTACGTATTGTTGTAGGGATTATTTTTTAGTCTAAGAGCATTCCCCATATAATCCACATGCTCTAAATTTATTTTTAAACATTCTTGAACTACATAGCCTAGTTTGTACACCTCACACTGTATCACTTGGAATAAGAAAGAATTCATAGTTAATCGATTTATCTTCCTACTTAAAGCTTCAACCTAGCTTGCCAACGTTGTGACTGCATATGTGTCATATACTCCTACTAGTTTGCCAAGTTTTGCTCTAGAAGAGCACTGCTGATAATTATTCATCATTATTTCTTTAATGAGATCTTGAGCTACTTTTGGCATTTTGTTTTTCATAATACCTCTAGTTGTTGCATTTATCATTTGCTTCATCATTTGATTTAAACTATTGTAGAAGGTTTGAATTTACATCCACAATGGTAGACTATGATGTTGCATTTTTTTAACATTTCCTTAAATCTGTCTCATATATCCTATAATGTCTCTAAGTTTACCTAAACACAGAAGGTGATGCCATTTCTTAGTTTGGTAGTCTTAGTTGGTAGGAAGTACTTTAGAAGAAATTTCTCTACTACTTAGTCCTAAGTGGTAAGGGATGACCTAGGTAGAGAATTTAACTATTGATTTTCCTATCTCCTCAATGGGAACAAAAATAGGCTCAATCTTATTGCAGCATCATTTGTATTAGGGTCCTTATCTCATAACCCATCAAACAAGACTGACTATTACACCATCTGAACGATACTTGATTTAATCTCAAAATTATTGGACGTGATAATCGGTCTCAAAATTTTGGACTTTGTTTCCATCAAGTCTGATATAATGTAATCAAACATAGTCCTTGGTTAGTCTGCATAGTTCCTAATCCTTTGGTATCAATTTGACCTTCCAAGTCCTCTATCTATCGATCTAACTTGAACTCTCTAAATAGGTTCCTTCAGAGATTTCTACCAGTTCTCTTAATTTCTGGATCTTTGTTAACTAAGTGCAATGGATTTCCTTTAGTTATAAACTAACCTTAAAACCTATAAAAGTAAGAAAAACAAGGAGTCAAATCAAAAAAATTAAACAAATTAAAAAGTAAAAATAAATAACGACTAGATTAACGAAAATAAGGTGTTCCTAATATTCTAATCCTTGATAACGACGCCAAAAACTTGATATGATAATCTTGATGTTTTAAACCGCAAGCGCACAATATAGCAGTAGCTAGCACTAACAAGTATAGGTCGGTTCCACAGGGATTACAAGTACTAATAGTAACACTTTTTCTATTATCTAACCTAAGAAGGATGATGATTTAATTTAAAACTAAACTAAACTAAAATTCAATAAAATAATGAATTAAAGCATATATAACACAATGATAAATCAATATCAAAACACCAGTATCTACGTAATGAATCCCTCTAAGATTTCTTAATTATTAACCCTTTATCATGTAATTAAATTATTGATCATTGGATTGTGAAAATTCGTATCTTATGCTAATACCATTCTCAAGACTATTAATAACTATTCCTCAGTTGATTAACTGAAACCTTTTTCTAGTTAAAACCCCTAAGATCTCATTACTCGATTCATGAATTTTACTATTAGGTTTGATCCTAATCTAGATGATTGATGTTAACATATCTCTAAGTTTGCATGTAACTCCTCTAATTATAGTAGATCTATTCATACAAAAGGATTTCTCAAACTCAACCATATAAAATCATACATTGAACTAATATCCCCAACATATTAATTAGGAATAAAAACACTTAATTGAATTTCAATGAGTCAATCAATAAAATTGCATTACATAAAAGTTCAAATCACAATTTCCATCCCAACTTAGGGTTCATCATATCTAGGAACTAAACAAACTTAGTTCATAAACATAGAAAATAAAACAAACATAAAAAATTCAAAAGGATAATTAAAAATAAAAGAATTCATAAGATATATATCCCTTTTTTCTCTAATGTAACCCTTGTGAACTTTTGATGAAAGGCCACTCTTTATCGAATCTTTGAAGTAATCTTTGTGTTATCATCATCCTAGGTTCATAATTGAGAATCTCACTCTAACTTTAATTACCTCTCTCTTGTAAGCTATTTATAATTGCCTTTTATATAGTAAAATTAAGGTTTCTAGATTACAAACAATCAGTCACACAATCGTGTAAATGATTATGTATCTCAACAACCTCAAAATTATGAATTTACACATTTCCAGTAGTTTATATGGGCACAAGACATGATCATGCATGTTACACACACAAGTGTGAATCTTCACACGGGCAAAAATAAAGTCTTTGATGATATACATGTTCATAGTCACCTACACAATCCTTACACAATTGTGTATGCTACTTACACTTATGTGAACCTCCTCATATGAGTGTGTATCACTAAAATCACACCAATTCTTTTGTTTTTTTCCCCTGATTTTACCCAAGTTCTCCTTTTGATCCATGAAGTCAATTATACTTGAAAACATACTGGAAACAAATAAGTACCAAAAAAACATAAAACTCTCAAATAATAAGCTAAAAAAACTAAATATAAACATAAAAACATAGTCCATTAAACTTTTATCATATATGCTCAAATGAACGGACCATGAATAACAAACTTGACATGAGTATGCATTGGATCGGACTATTGTGCTATGAAAGGCTTTAACTTGGATAACTCATCATCGATTGATAAAAATCATAGAGAGATCTTAGATAAAGATCACATGGGATATACATCAATTCTAAAAGATAAATATCATGTGGAAGGATCATTTGAAGATAGAGGAGATCTTTGTGGATATAGATGTATCTTTCCTAATTCAATGTAATATCTTATATTGTAAGTTGTGATGTAGCTGTATCAAATCAAGTATAGTCCTATTTGGATGGAGGTATTATTCAATTGGTTAGTATGATATAATCTGATGAGGATGGATGTGACCTAGCCATTTCATCTTAAATAGGATTCTTATTTGTAACTTGGCCATCAAGCTATGAGTGCCTATATATAGCTTATTTGAGCTTTGCTCCTCATGACAAAGAGAGATCACATTAAAAGAGATCATTCTTTTGTATACTTTGAGGGAAGTAATAAAGGTTGACTTTGTTGTATTTCTTGTGTGCTTTATTATGGCCTTTAATTATTTATTAGTTACGTATTATTGTTACTCGAGTGTGAGAATTAGACATTGTAAGAGTTGTAAGAAGTTTAGAAACAGGGTTCATTAGTCAATGATCATACGGGAAAAGTTGAGTCTTGCTTAAATAAACCTAAGCGAGATTATCATACAAAGATATAACTACAACTTCAGTATAAGTTTGATGTCTATAAAGTCTTTGCAATAATAAAAATGGGGATAGAGTATTTTCTATCTGATTTGATTCACTAAAATTTTCGTTTAAGTTGACATGGAATGAGATTAGCATATTACCAAAATTAATGATAGATTTAGCATTTAACTTATGTAAAGGTTTGAATTTAATATATAATTTATTCTAAATAATCACAATTATTTTACTAATCAAAATTTTTATAAAACATAAAGATACAAAGTTAAACTCATATAAATTAATGTATTTTTCACTAATTCAAAATATAGTTGTTTAATTATATTTTTATATAATTTTGTTTTGGCTAGAGTTAAAAAAGCACATCTATTTTGAAATCATAAAAATATTTTAATTATTTAAAAATATTTTATTGTCTTAGAAATAATAAACAAAGACTTTCTATTAATTTTTTGATAAATTATTTTAACATTGATGATTATGTAACTGAGTATTAAATATGCAACAAAAAATTAATAACAAATTTATTAAAATAGCTAGACAATCTATTTAAAAATATTTTTAATGTCAGAAAGTGTTATTTTAAGTAATTAACAATAATGCATAAAACTAGAAGTGAAGTTCTTATTTTTTAAGACTAGTTTATTATCTTATTTTTAATTTATGTTTATAATCTTTTACGTATAGGACAAAACTACTACTTTATATATGAATCATTTAATTTCTACTAAAAATTGATTTCAAAATCATTTTTTCTTTTTATCTTAAAATCATATTCATCTTAAGAAATAAAACTTTTAATGTTCTAATTGAAGAGTAAAACTTATTTCTAAAAAGAAAATTTAAACACTTTTACTTTTGAATAAATTTTAGTTGAGTAAATATTTCTAAAACTTTCATTTATATAAATAATCGAAACTAAAATAATTCTTTCATTCTATAATTTTGAAAGCTTTAAAATTTGTTTACTATAATATTTTAGGCATTGGACAAATCTACTACTTTAGATACGAACAATTTAATTTCTACCAAATTTAAATTTAAAACTATTTTATCTTTTTATCACAAAATGATATTCATCTTAAAAATAAAATTTTCAATTGTCTAATTTTAAATGTAATACTTATTTCAAAATAGAAAATTTACGCACGTTTAAATATATTTTAGTTAAGTAAATATTTCTAAAACTTTCATTTATATAAATAACCTTTTAGTTTCACAAAAGCAATTCTTTTAGTCTATAATTTTGAATGTTTTAAAACTTGTTTATTACGGATATTTTTTAAAATTTCAAAATAATTTTTAAAGGCAATTTGCTTATTTTAAAAATAAATTTGAAAGTAAAATAATTTTATTTTTAGGACTTTTGAAAATGAATACTTATTTTGAATTAATTTTTTAAATAAAATAACTACTTTAAATGATTTTTAATTTTAAAGTAACTCCAAAATTTAAGATAAATTTTATTTAAAATAATTCATAATTCCAGAATTATTTTAACTTTAATTTTAGAAGATTTTTTATTTATAATCAAGCTGTGAATATCATTTTCCTGATTTTGGTATTTATCATAAATTATAGAATCATAACAAATAACTTAAGCATATAATTTTTTTTTATTTGATATCTACCAATAAAAATAAAGAAACCAAAACCAAAACCAAAACAAATGAGTGAAAAAAAAAGACCCAATATTTCGTCCCCGTCCCTCGAATTCTGTCCGCGGGTACAAAACTACAGATTGACGAACCTTCAAAGCTCGGCCAAATAAAAGATCAGATCAGTGAACAGAGGATATTAGGTGATCACAGAGGCCGCATATCCAGAAGATGGCAACTGGTGATCTAAATATTTCGTGGTGGATTGCAGGTATTTGTCATCAGCATTCAGACACAGCCTTGCAGTTTCGAGAAGTTTCCAGCAAATTTGCAATACATCGTGGCTTACCTGTCCCAAAACAGAAAGAGAATGGGAAAGTTTCAGTCATTCTATAGACAATGTCATTGCTCAAAATTTCATAGCCCCAGGTCCTTATGAGAAAATGGCCTTTGTCAGACTATGGGATCGCAATGCATTCTGATAAGGGACATAAATCTAATTCCCATAAGCAGCGGGGCAGCTTTAGGCTCACATGTTTTTGAAACCTTAAACTCCTAGAATAACAGCTACAAAGTACGATAATCACTACCTATAATCATCAGTCTCAACCACTGGCTATGCATGTCTTGAATATTGAAGTAAACTTTTCTCCATCGTTGACATATGGTACTAAATCAAAGGACGTTATTTTGAAGGATGTTAAGAAGAACCTACTTTAAAAGATGATGCTATACAGTTGCAAGCTTCGAGCGCCATGCTTCCACGGGCAGCCTTAATTACAGTGCATCACGTCAGCACAAGGACAACTTATCCTGTTACTGGAATAGAAACTAAACATTGGGAGCCGTAGTTACCTTGGATGGCTCTTCTTCAATGTAATTGACTAGATCATTGATAGCAGCTTCAGACAATGATATGAGCTCATGCACGTAGGGTGACTCACCAAAGAATAGCATGTCATTACCCAAAATCTGAATAAACCACAAGCGAAAGAGTAGGGATGTATAAAATACAATATGAAGCAGGTAGAAGCACTGCTGTGAATGCACCATTTGACTTCAAGTTCCTTAAGAAGGTTAATGTCTTATGAAATATTCTACTTGGATCTATATTTAGAATGTAGTAATAGCCCAATAACTTAGGAATAAATCAACTAACCAACAATATATAGAAATTACTGGGAAGATTAGTTAAACACACCAAGCCATCAAAAGAAAGTAGACAAATAAATGAAGAAATGGAAATATCTTAGCATGTAAACTTAAGAGCTCATTGAACTGAAAGAAGTGTTAAAAGTACCTCTGATGAGCATGAGTGGTATGGGAGCTTATTCTGAGATAGTGTTGACAGCAACAAAACTATTGTACATAATACTCTGGTCTTTACTTTGGGTGTCATCCTAGTACATTTTGAAAAATAAAATCAATAGCTTTGGAACATTCCATAACGATCTTGAGCAAGGAGGAGGCAGTAGAAAGGCTTTACCATGATTGAAAATGGACAAGAGAGAGAATGTTCTCAGTGACTTTGTGGGTCTCTTGCTCACAGTTACCTTTTGTTTCAAAAACCAAATCAGTCAAAACACTAGATAAAATATCTGGCGCATGAAACATAGTTCTTGGTACGAACATATCACAGCACAGTGTAAAGGAAAAAGATTCATAGTTCTAACTGACAATAAGCAAACGTCACAATCTACAGTTTTGCAAATATAACAAGGTATAGAATCTTCAGCCAGCTGTAAGATAGGTTTAAGTTTGTTGAAATATGGCGTTCAAACTTGATAAGATATTTTCAACCTGAACCTAAAGTTTCAAGTTCGCTTGATATTGAGGACATTATTGCCATAATAAAGGATTTAAATAAAAAGGAGTACTTATTAAAAAAGTTTTTGCTTTCATACAAGATAAAGATTATAAGAAGACGTCAAAAAGTCACTAACTTGAAAATCACAAAAGAACAATATTTTGAGACCTGGAACCATGACAACAAGGCCACATAATTTGCAAATGGAAGAGAGTATCCCATCAAGAACAATGGGTGCTTGGGGTCCTACACAAGGAAATAAGTAATTCAGCAGCAATAAAGTTTCAGAACATTAGATGATCCAAAATGGAAAAGGGAAAACAACAAACTTATGATGCATATCGGTAGAATAAATTAAGAAATGAGCTGCCAATTTAGAATTCCACAAGCATATTGCCAAACAGGCATTCTTTGTGGAATAATGACATATGAACAATCTGAAGCTAAGTTTAACAACTAGTATGTGTTAGGATAAAATATGATATGTTCAAAAGCTTCGTCTTCTAAAACTTTTGGGTTGAATGGTAACTTACATAGAACAAAATCATTTGTGATATATTATGATTTATCCACACGTCTTGTGAGGGGTGTCATGCTTCATTGACAGTATGGCATGCTATTTTACCTCAGACCCCAAACTACAACCTAAAAACAAGCAAGCACACACTGACATGCATAAAAAAATCAACTAGTTCCAAGTCCCAATTTATTGTCTTCTTTTGGCTTCATCTGTAACCTCATTTGCAAGTAAATAAAAACCTAAAATATCCTGGACGAAAAATAGACAAGAAATAATTTCCTTGCATATTTTCACAATGGTCTTAAGGCAAATGCTTCACTAATATTAAGTGACTAACCATCTCTCAAGTCTACATTTTCTAAACAGCTTAGTGCAGCAACTATGAGTCCATCTGAATGAGAAACTAAACCACCCATTAAGGCAACCTGCGTTATAGCGAAGTGTCAGTGGTCTATGTAGATACTTAATATATCAAAACAATGTCAACCAAAGGAAGAGACTTACCTCAGCAGTCTCCAGATAAAGACTTAACTTCCTTACTTGAGATGAAATAGAATGTATTGTGACCTCACCAAACGCAATGCAAGATTTGACAAATACTAAATGCTTTTTGTCATCTTTCAAGGCTTTGATTGCCAAACGATTGCTTGAATGAACAAGAGTATCCTGGATGTACATTAAAGTTTTTGAATGTGAGATTCTAAAGATTTTTAATCTAGGAATGTCCCGTAACAATCATTTATCCACATTCAACAGTAAACACATGGTAGTATTGTAAGAACAAGAAGTAATTCTACCGATGCAAAGTTACATTTACAGTTTACTCATATATTGTCCACCTTTACAAGTGGGAAACACAAATGTTGCAGACAATATCAGAGAATGTCAACTGAGGCATTGATACAATCTCAAGACCCTCATAGCCTTTATATAATAGTAAGAACCAATTTCATAAAGGAAGTATTAATTATGCAAGGAAAAATGATCTTAGGAATAAATAAGAAATCATATAGATCTAACTTTTCATAATTTAAATCTGACTTTTCTTAGTACTGCCCTCAAGCTGGAGCATACATATCATAAGCTCCAAGCTTGTTGCATATAGGTTTTACCTCAGACCACCCCAAAGCCTTAGTGAATAAATCCACAAGTTCGTCTTTTGACTTAGACATATGATGTCTTAATCAATCCTTCTTAAAGCTTTTCACGAACAAAATGACAATCCACCTCAATATGTTTAGTTCTCTCATGGAAGACTAAATTGGAAGCAATATGAATAGCTGCTTGATTATCACATATCAACTTCATAGAGACGAGTGCTCAAAACCAAGTTTTCCAAAAAGATGCCTCAACCAAGTTAACTCACATGTACTGTATGTAATGGCCCTAGACTCAAACTCAGCACTGGAACATGCAACAACTGGTTGCTTCTTGCTTTTCCATTAGATTATGTCCCCATCCATAAATATAAAATAGCCTGAGTAGACCGTCGGTTATAAGAGTTCGCAAAATCTGCATCTGTATGTCCTCAAATCTGAGTATGTGCATGGTTCTCACATAGAAGACCTTGTCTTGGCAAACCTTTCAAATATCTCAAAATCCTGATAACTACATCCCAATGGATAGTTTGTGGAGACTCCATAAACTGACTCACTACACTTGTAGCAAACGAGATATCTGGACGAGTAGAAGTCAAATAATTTAGTTTACCGACATGTCTTCTATACATACCTAGACCTTACAAATACTCTAATTTCTCAGCATCACGTTTAACATTTGGCTCTATAGGCTTATCAACTAGCTTAGTTCCCAACAGGCCTGTTTCCTCCAAAAAGTTAAGGACATACTTCCTTTAAGATAGACAAATCCCATCTTCAACCTTGCTACCTCGATACCCAAAAAAATTTTAGTGAACCAAGGTCCTTTGTTTGAAACTTGGTCTACGAAAACGACTTTAGAAGACTGGATTCCTACTTTATTATCTCCATTAATAACAATATCACTAACATAAACAATTAAAATAATTCTACCAGCTTTAAAGTGACGATAAAACACAAAAGGATCCAAACCACATCGCTGTAGACCAAACTCTATAGAATTAGGATCTTGGATAACATGACTGAGAAGCAAATTGGCAGGCACTTATTAGTGTCAGTAGAGAAATACGGAGCATTAGAAAAGTATTGTGTGTCTTCAAAAAATCTAGAAAACCAATTCAAAGAAGGCTGAAACATTCGTACTCTTTTAGTAAACAAGAGTACCTGAGAAAACTACAGTTAATAGCTTTTGGGTCTAATTTATCTATTCCAGGGTGAAGCTGATGAACAAAACAAACACAACCGAATACCTAAGGATTAATAGAAAAAGGATGTTGGCAGGGAAAGAGTATAGAGAATGGAGTTTTAGCCGTCAACACAGAAGATGACATTCGATTATAACATGCAATGAGTACAGCATCTCCCTAAAAACTTTTGGGGTACATTCATGTAGAATAACAGGGTGCGAGTTGTTTCAACAATGTGTTGGATTTTTCCTCATCTACCCCATTTTGTTAAAGAGTGCGTGAGCAGGAAGATTGATGCTAAATACCCTATTGGTGCAAGTAGCTAAAGGAATGAACTAGAGAAATATTCTCTAACATTATCACAACGAAGAATATTGATTAGGGTATTAAATTGATTTTGAATTTTGGCACACAAAGAACAAAAAATAAAGAATAACTCTGAACGATCTTTCATAAGATATAAGTTATTCAAGAAAAATCATGAACAAAAATTACAAAATACTAAGATCCCAGCTTGTACTTGACACGACTTAGACCCCAAATATTTGTGTGGACGAACATAAAAGATTTCTCAACCCTTTTATTGACTCGAGGAAAAAAAGAAGAAAGATGATATTTTTCGAGCTGACATGACTCACAATTTAAGCTAGAAACAGACTAACCCTGACACTAATTTCTTGAGATTTTCCATTGATGGATGACCCAATCGATTATGAGTATCCATAGGGGAGTTGATGCTGGACATGCGACAGATGACTGCAACTCGTCAAAGTTGTACAACGCATTTGATTCACGCTCTTCTCCAATCGTCATCTTGGTCTTCAAATCATGGATAATGACATTATTAGGGTAGAAACATTCAGAACAATTTAGTTTTTTAGTCCATTTGCTCACAGTTAAAAGATTGAAAGGAAAGTTCGGTACAAATAATGTAGAGAGTAAAGTAAGAGAGGGCCAAGGATGAGAGGATCCAACACCTTCAATGGTGGTTGTAGATCCATCAGCAATGATAAGCTTATCATTATGAGAAGGTGGTAAAGGAAAGATAAGATCGAAATTAGTTATTTTACCTGAAATATGAACAATGGCACCAAAATCCAATACCCATAACTGTCTTCTAGGGATAGATTAACAAGTTGCTAGATTACCTCGATGAGCCACAGATACCATAGGAAAAGACAATGCCTGTTAAGCTAACTAATATTGCAAGTACTTAGTATACTCATCCTAAGATAAGGTAACCGACGGTTGTGAAGTTGTAGCCAAAGAATGTTCTTCAAGAGATGTCATATGAATCACATTACTTAGTATACTCATCCTGAGATAAGGTAACAGACGGTTGTGAAGTTGTAGCCGAAGAATGTTCTTCAAGAGATGTCATATGAATCACATGCAAATGAGAATACTTATCCCAACAGATCTTTTGATCATATCCACCTTTATCACAATATGTGCACTAAAGCTATGTGTTCGGTTTTACAAATTAGAAGGTTCTAGGGTTATATGGTAAGGGAGGTAAAGAGGTTTTGATGATCTACGATTAACCTTGCTCTGTTACCATGTTGTAGACAAGATCAGAAGATGTTGAGGGCCTAATACAATCTCAAAACCCTCGTAGACTTTATATAATAGTAAGAACCAATTACATAAGGGAAGTACCAATTACATAAGGAAAATTGATCTGAGGAATAAATAGGAAATCATATAGATCTAACTTTTCCTAATATAAATTTGACTTTTCCTAACAACAAACATTTATAATCTCCTACCTGACTATAATTTTGATCAAGGCAACTAGTTACAAGTAAGCAGAATGTGGGAGAAATAGCTTAAAATCAGTAAAACCTAAGAGGACAATATAAAATGACTTGTCTCATATGTTTGAACATTCCACCAAAGACATACTTGAAACAATGAAAACATAGACTCTGACTGCATATTTCATCATAGAAAGGAAAGAGCAAACCTTAAGGTCATTTAGGTTGCCAAAAGCTACACGGCATTCAACCAAAAATGTTAAATGTTTTTCTGTCTCCAATCCGTAGTCAACCTAATAGTGAAGAATATGAGGGCTGTAAGGCAATCTCAAAGTTAATTTAAATCTTAAGTCACAACTCATTCAGCAATATAGAAAGTAATTACCATTTGAATAAAGCGTGATATCAAACGCATTGCTTGTTGATTTTCATCATCTTTCATATTAACAAAATCCATACCATCATGTAGTGATTGAGAAATTTCGAAAAGAAATTGTATGGTTGATTGATCACATATAGAACCATCCCTGTCAAATGTATAATCGTAACTAATACCAGAAAATGATAATGGTTCTTTAAATAACGCAAATACACAGCAGCAACAAAAAGAATAGCATGAGAATGAGGAAAGGAAAAATGAGTGCTACAAGGCATGATAATTCTAAAAGGAGTAACAAAGAAAAGTTACAAGATGGCTAAACTTTGTTCGGCAATTGAAACTCCACTACTTGTTACATGTAATCTTACTCTGATGATTTCCATTGAATTTATTGCTCAAAACATATGGTGCATCTTTTACATGGATATATAAATGAGTAGCTTTTAATGTTCTCCAAACCGAATCGTGGGGGTTTACATGCTAAAAGAATGCTCAAACTAAAATTAAGGATGTGTAGAATTTGAACAATATGATGATCTTTTCAATACATTAGAAAATTATTATATTAATCAATAAGAGTAACCTAAGACACAGAATTAACTAGTATTCTTGATCCAAGCTCAATATTTATAAGCTAATATATCTAATCTGCATGGGGCCTGATTTCATGCCACAAAGATGTAACCAGAGAATTGTTGTAGGCTTAGAGAACAATTGCCCAATGACATCCAGGAGTACTGAAACAACTTCAAGCCACTTGTTTGCTCAAAACTAATATGTATCTCGACATTTGGATCATAGGTTAATGGCTGAAATTTGTGGGTTTACATTACCATATTAATTTAACCACATAACAATTAACGAGTGAAAGTAGTTATTATGCATTTAAAAACCCTCCATTTGCAAGTACCTTATGGTTTGTATGACACTGAAATGTAATGGTAGTACACCCTTTCTTCTTCACATAATCGTAAACAAACTATTCAGACTAGAATAAATTCTGTGAGGCGGCTATTTTTGGAATGGGGAAACAAAAGACAATGGGCTTGTTTGGATAATAGCTAATCAGCTAAAAATTGGCTGATTGACCAAAATCAACTGTTTGACTTAGTCAATCAGCCATTAAATTTGTTTGGTAGTT